>PHFN01000020.1:1200000-1613179 GCA_002796735.1 Alternaria brassicicola | reverse complement strand
TTTGCTTATAATTTCTTCTACTAGCTATTTATCCTCTTCTTTAACCTAAAGGGGTATTAGCTAGTAGTTATCTAACTTCTAACTTAGTAAGGGGTCTAAGTTAGCAAGGCGTAACCTATCTACGTAGAATACTAGGTAGTAATATAGTAGCGTATCTAGCTTAATTACTAATATACTTAGCGCTTTTCTAGTTAAGCTTTCTTAATAGTTGCTCCGTCCTATACTACTTATCTAATCGTAGCTATACTTTATTACCTACCCTATATTATTAGGCTTCTCTATAGTGCCTATTTACCTACTTCTTTTATTTAACTTAAGCCTCTACTATTCTTGCTTGCGTAAGATTAAATACCTATTAGAACTTTACTTTAATTATCTTAGCTTTCTTATAGTCTAAACGTTTTTAGCTATATACTTCCTCCTCTCTACACTAAGTAGGGTTTCTAGTTATAATAGATCTAACGTAGTTTACAAGCGAGTAGCTACCCTAAGCAAGTAGCTACCCTAACACTAGCGCAGCGTACGCGTAGCAATATCGCCTTATGTCTTAACAACGCAACGTATAACTAGCTTATACTAAAGGAAATATAATCCTAGTAATCTTAGATATTACATTAAACTAGATTCTAAGTAAAAAGCGCGCTGTAGCTGTCTACAACGTCCCCGAACGACCGTACGCCGCTAACGCGCTAGACAACGCTCTTAACGCGATTGTAAGCTAAACTTAAAGCGCCTTACAAAGCTAGAAGAGGAGGCGATTGTAGAGCGTATACTTAAAGAGAGTCTACGTAGTTTACCGCTCTTAAAGGCACACGTACGAGATATAGCTAATAGACTGCTAAGGGAGCGTAGTAGGAAGCCTATAGGCAAGAACTAGGTTAATAACTTTATTAAGCGTACACCTAAAGTGCGAACACGATAGAGCCGTCTGTATAATCGCTAGCAAGCTGCCTGCGAAGACCTAGCGGTTATCTAGCCCTAGTTTAGCCTAGTTTAATTAATAAGGGCGAAATATAGTATTACGGATAAGGACACCTAGAACTTTAATAAGTCTGGCTTTATAATAGGCAAGATATCCTCTTAGCTTGTTGTTACAGGCTTAGAGGAACCTAGGAAATAGAAGAAACTATAGCCTAGCAATCGCAAGTAGGTAACTCTAGTACAAGGCGTCTCTACAATAGGGCGCGTTATCCCGCCCTTTCTTATCTTTATAGGGAAGGTCCTTATTACCTCCTAGTTTACTAATCTACCTCGCAATTAGATTATTACTATCTCTTCTACTAGCTAGATTAACAACAACTACGTACTTGCGTAGCTTAAGTACTTTAATACTTATACAAAGGCATCTTCTGCTAGGGCGTACAGGCTGCTTATTATTAATAGCTATAAGAGCTACTACTTAGTAGAATTCTAGGATTACTATAAGGAGAACAATATTATTACTCTCTGCATGCTATCTTACTTATTGCACCTCCTGTAGCCTCTTAACGTTATCCCTTACTTGCTATTAAAGCGCTACTATAGTAATAGAATCTTACTCTTAGTACGCAGCCGTATCTACTATATTAACAAGGAAACCTTCCTACTAGCCTTTAAAGCAGCTTATAAGAAGACGTTTACACTAGAGAATATTTGCGTAGGGTTTTAAGGTGCTAGGCTAGTCCTATACAATCTAGAGGCTATACTATTAAAGCTAGATGTATAGCTACGTACGCTAACACTACCTGCACTAGGTACTATTGCCTAGGAGGCGTAAACACCGCGTAACGCCTATAAGATAGAGGCGTAATTTACGCTAATTTAAAATTGTATACAAAACTACTAAGGGTTACTAGCAAGCTTATTAGATTAGCAGGTTAAGCAGCTAAGTAAAGGCGCTTAGTAAATAGCTTATAATATAGTGTTAATGTAAGAGGAAGTAAGCAGCCTTTAAGACGCTGTTAACACGCTTACAAAGCGCAAGACTCGCAAAAGGCGGTACGTACGCGCAGAGGAGACTCTAACAGTTAGTAAGGTATCTAATTTAATTGCTAAAAAGGAGGGTAGTAGGCATAAGGACGGCGAGACGCCTGCGAAGAGGGTGCGCGCAGAGAGGCGCTGCGGCCGTTATAGTAAGGTTAGGCACAACTCCTGCACCTATAAAGTAGAAATAGAGGATGTAGATAATAGTAACGCTTTTAAATAATACTATAGTATTGCGTAGAGTATAGTAATTTGTTGTAGTATTGTACTGCGTTGCTGCGCGTGCGCTGCGCTAGTGTTAGGGTAGCTACTTACTTAGGGTAGCTACTCGCTTGTAAACTACGTTATATTATAACTATATTATAGGAAGAAAAGCGTAAATCTTATAAATATTACGTCTTTTCTATTAATTGCGATTTAGGCTATAGAGTAGTATAAAGCCTAGTTATCTTACGCCTAGCTAATAAACGCTTAGGTGTACGCTTTCTATACGCTATTTATTTATTCTATTAAACTATCTATCTTTAGGTAAAAGGCTATTAATAGTTACTAATTAATTTTCAGTATCTTATATAGGCGTTCCTATAGTATACTTACAAACTAGCTACCTCTATCTAAGATAATAGCGTCTAGTAGCTAGTAGTACGTAATAACCTACCTAATAAACGCTTAGACTATAGTTTCTATATATATATCTAGTAATAACGTAAGCCACAAGCGAGCTAATTACACAAGCGAGCTAATTACTAAATACAGCACCCTACGTTTAAACGCGAATAACTTAATACTATAATAAGCTATTACAACGTATAGTAGCTTAAATTAATTATCTACTTCTACTGTATCTTTTTAGCATGTGCGCTTGTTATGCCTAGTTTTACTACATGTCTTATAGCGTTAGATACTACCTCTACTACTACCTGCGCGCAGCCTCCTATTACGCGCCTCCTTCTTAAATTAACTATTAACGTCCCTTTGCTTAACTATTACCTTAGCCTCTACCTGCGATAGGGTCCCTCCTTCCTAAATTCGCTTCTTTTTACGCTTCCTACGCTTAGAAGCAGCTCTATTTGCTGCCTTAAGGTTAGCTACCCTAGCTGCTAAAAGCACCTAAGAGTGTACTATAATATCCGCCCCTTTTTTAAACTGCCTTATCATCTTAATAATTAATGCTGGTAATAAGCTATAGTGCCTCTGAATCTAGTTAAATATAAGCGCTAATTGAGCCTCTATTTTAATAGCGTTGCTTGGTGTTTTAGGCTACTAGGTAGTAAGCCCTAGTAGCGGTAGTAATAGCGTACAAGGCTTAACTTTAAGCTTTAATAACACCGCCCCTAGGTTATATAGTACTAAGCTAGTTGCTTAAAAGCTAGATATAATATTCTCCTTTAAGAACGCGCTACTAAATACCTAAGTAAAGGTAGTTAAGAAGGCTTTCTTGTTAATGTAGTTAATATAGCTATTTGCTAAGACATTAATCTCCTTCTTGTACGCCCGCTTTAAGGGAGCAAAACACCCTACATTAAGGGGCTGTAGGATATAGGAAGCGTGCAGAGGCATACAGAGGGTAATAATCTTGTTCTCCTTATATAGATCTTAGAAGGCAAGTAACTTATAGCTCTTATAGCTATTAAGAATAAGTAGCTAGTAACTACCTACTATTTAAGCCTCTGTATGCTAGATAAAGTGCTGTAGCTAGGCGATACTAAGCTTATTTGTCGTCTAACTGTTATTACTAACACCTATTCTCTAATCCTTAGGGTTATAGTACTAGGCTTAGTTGTAGTACTTTGCTTTAAAGATTAGAAAGGGTGGAGCAACCTAGCCTCTAGCGCTGATCGCGGCAATTAACGTTACCTACTTACGATCGCTAGGCTGAACTCCTAATAGCTTAAGGCGCCTTTTAGAAGCTGTAACTACCTTTACTAACCCTCTAACACCTATCTAGAAGCTAGTCTTGTTAAAGTTATAGGTATCTTTGTCTAAGATACTGTACGTAGCTTTAACGCTACGTATAAGATTAAACTAGGGGCTAATAATAGCTAGATCGCTGCATAGAACTCTCTAGAGATTACGCTGCCTAGTTACTTAAGATTTAATACTAGGCTTACGGCGTATAAAGTTAGTAGCCTAGTTCTAGCTAACCTAGGTACTACTACGTGCAGCAAGTAGCTAATCAGCCATTTCTCGTACGTAGCTAAGCGTAGGAGCAAAACCTTGCGCGTTAAGCTTCCTTATATACTAGATTATCGTCTCTTCCTCGTGCTTTACTAGCTTTAATAAATTAGGATGGATATCGCGTTGGGCAGGTGTTTTGGCGCGTCGGGTACTAAGCGTGCTTTGAGGAACGTTGTAGATAGCAGCAGCGCGTCGCTGACTTAGTAATGTATTAGATTTTATAGCTTAGATAGCAAGGATTAGCCTATCTGCGCGGGAAAGTGATTTAAGATTAGGTAGTTGTAACATTGTGATGGATAGCAGGAGGTGGTGTTGTCTTAGCAAAGTGATCAGCTCGCTTGTGTGATCAGCTCGCTTGTGGCTCACGTTAGTTACTTAATAGATTCTAATAGAATATATTTATTTAGCCTACCTTAATTAGTTCTACTATCTCCTATATTTATACTTTTAATTCTAGTGTATAGTTATTAGAGACTTTATTATATAGCTCTAATTAGCCTACTTATTAAGTTAAATTTTTTATATTAACTTTTATTGTTTATAAGTAGAGGAAATCTACAATTTATTATTGTAATAATATGTTCTAACAAAGAACTACTACTTTGATAACCTATAAGTTATTAGACCTAGGACGCCTCCGCTAAATCTGGCCTCTGCCGTATACGAGTGCTGACCACGCCTTCTAATCGATGGCTTTAGCCACAACGCATTGCTTTTGTTGTCTGTCTACACCTAGCCACAGCAAGTCGGGCCTGCTATAATGACCTGTGACGTCTAGAAGGGCGCTACTCGTGATAACTGCTGTAATATCAAGATCAGCGTATACAATTCCTTCGGCGCTTGGGTTGCCCTCTTCCAGAGGGGAGGTGAGCCTCCTTCCGTCAGGACCGATGACGGCGCTGTGTCCACCACCTGGGGTCTGGAAAAGCAACCCTCCCGGCGTGTTGAGAGTCTTGATACCGCTCTCGTTGCAAACGCCAGTACAGTGTAGCACGTAACTGCCCCCTTCCATCGCATAGATCTGCGAAAGGTTCAGGCACCCATCAGCACTCAATCCGTAATGCTTAGGTGACTCTACACCGCCATGGGGATCGATCGGTGGCCACATAGAGATATGGATAACCTCGCCTTGTGAGTATGTATGGTACTTAAGTAGAGGTTGCGTATGCTCCCAGCACGCGAGTGTGCCGATCTTAATCTTGCCGATGTCTCCGCCAAAGTCAATAGGCACAACGTTGTCCAAGTCGGAGCCTGAGCCATCTCCAAAGACAGTTCGCTCCTGCGTTAACAACTAAGCCAACGGAATATGAAGGGGCGGCGCGAACAGCTTACCATGTGAGTGGGCTTCAGCTTCCGTCTCTTCATCACAATTTCACCCTGCGGCGAGATAATGGCCTGGGATATGTACAGGCTGTTGGTTTCGATCCTTTCAACGAAGCCGAGTACTACGCAAACCGAGTGCTCTTTCGCTGCATCCTTGATCGTATCCATCTCTGGAGATTCGACAGACAAGGAATTCAGGATATAGCGCGTATTCAATGCAGGGTCCAAGGGTCGAGTCCTATCGACACCGCAGACGGCCCATCGTTAGTATTGCCAGCTGGAAGGATGGTCAATTGTCCAAGCTACTCACCATATCCATCCCGGGTAGCCTGTCACCCAGCATTCAGGAAAAGCAACAAGCTTCGCACCGCCTTGTGCAGCTTCGGATATTAGGGCTACCGTCTTTTGTATACTTTTCTGCAAGTCCAGCCACCCAGATTCGACCTGCGTCACGGCAACGCGGAGGACTTGGTTTGACATGTTGTGATCAAGTCTGTGGTTGGAGGGATACGATGAACGACAAAGGATGGAGATATGGGCAGGGCAGAAACAGAGCAGCGGGGCAGCCACCTACTGTAACTAAATGCAGTCCGCTGAAGCTAATTAATAATCCCCGCAGTTTCCTCACTGCCACAGACCGCAGACGCACGGTCTCCAGCCCTGACTCGTGTTTTGAAAGGTGCAGACAGCGCTCCGATAGTAGGTCAGGTCGAAGAGCATACACACTTTACACGTTGAGCAAATCTCAATCTTCGTGAACTTTTAAGATGTGGAAAAATGAAGTTGTAAGTCAACAATAGTCATCGGGCTTACAAGGGCTGGCATAATTGTGAACGTAAATTACTACTTCTCAGAGCATGTATGGAGAGACAAAGGTTGCCATCACAGCGGAGTCATGTGTATCCGCTTGTACTGGCTCCCAAATACGGTTTCTTAGGCACTTCGACGACCCTTGAATCGGGTGGGTACCTGGGGCCAAGATCATTGCTGTCGACTGCGGCTGGTATCTACTGGCATCATATTAAACCGCTCGAAAAGGGACTAAAGCAATGAGCTAGGGGTTCGGCACAGCTGTCAGCAATCAATCAGTACGTCGTGATTGGTTCCTAGATAGGTTAGCACTGCATTGATTAGGATAGTGTTGAGGCAGTGCTAAGCATAGATAGGACCCAATTCTGCCGATCTGATTGATCGTTGACAACTGTGGGCTCGGGCTCCGCTAGTACCTTAGGGTTCCTGCGCTTCAAACTCCTTATCCAAATTTCAATGCACAGGACCCTCAGAGGTCCTCGACGGCCTGGCAACATACTTTGTAGACTTTGTTCACCCTCGTGATTGTAGGAGAGACGGTCGAAGTGTGTTGATGTAGGATCAATAGACCCAATGGCCGACAAAGTCAAATGGTCGTCTCCAAGCATGCGATTTTGGAGTTAGAAGACAATTCGCTGCTCAATTGTAGGGGTACAATATCCCTCGTTGTTTTTGTACCATGCTGCGCCAATTGCAGCCTAAAACCGTCATCCACGCAAAAGCCCACAGAGCGCCCAGATCTTTCACAACGCTCGCCGTTTGAAGATTTTGTGAAGCGGATATCGGTCCGAACCAGGACCCATCCTTTTCGGCCCGCTGTAGCGCAGCGCCAGGAAGCTTGCCGTTATGTTGAAAGGAGTTGCGTGAGACGCTCCCGCACTACCAACGAGACAATCAAAAGCAGCTGTGGTGGGTGATCGAAGCATTGTGAGCGTACGCATGTAGGATCATGCAGTTAGCACGACTTACTGTGTAGGTGCCAGTGAGATGTTGCAGAATCCCGGACCTGAGCACATTCAGAGCTTTTCGTACTACGTATCCGTTCGGTTGGCTCATGAGTCGGACCTTGCTACCCTGCACTTAGTCGATCATTGCGGTCTTAGTATGCGTTCCCTTTAAGACGAGACGACAATCAACGTGAAAGCCCTGCGCCGGTCGTCGACTCTCTACCAAACTGCCTTGCTCGCTCCACGACTGTTGTATACTACCACAAAGTCTTTGTATGATCTTTATCTTATGGATTTTACAGGAAATATCGTAGAGTTATGGATACTTTACACCGTCGGAACATGCATGGTATTCGCGCGAGCCTTTGTCCGCACTAGGCTCGTAGGTTTACGTGGCTACTGCGCTGATGACTATCTTGTTTGGTTTGCATGGGTAAGAGAGCGGCACTGTATCCTACAATAGGGAAGCTCACGTTCCATCAGGCTGTGTACACAGAGGTCACAGTGATTGCCACCGTGTTTATCTTGAAGGCAAAGGGCCTGCATACGTCACTTTTGACCCACGAACAACGAGAGACACTTCCATTGAGTCAATATCACGAATGGCAATACGGAACGCAGATGTTCATCGTTGGCTTCACAAGCTATGCGGTTGTGGTGTGGACTCTGAAATTCAATATGCTTCTTTTCTACTATCGAGTAGTCAAGAGTTTATGGATTGAGAAGTTCGTACTACCCATCTTGTGTTTTGTTGGTGCGACCGCGATTGCTGTCCTTGTTGTTACCTTTGGCACTTGCTTTCCATACAGCAAAATGTGGCAGATCTTGCCAGACCCCGGAACGAAATGCGTTCCCCAGAACACTGTCATATTCTACACAGTTCTCGGCCTGAATTTGACAACGGATGCAATCATTATGATGATTCCACTACCAGTAGGTGCCCTGCCATTCAAGCCGCACTTACAGTTACTTACCTCCGTTTAGATTTTGAGAAAAATGCGTATTAGTCGACTCAGAAAGTTCGGGCTATACTTCTTGTTCTGCTTAGGTTTTTTTTGCATGATTGCTGCCATTCTCCGTGTCCTACTGATCTTCAGAGTACGTATGTCCTATCTACACTTGATGTTCACTAGACTGATTACAGGATTATAGTTGAACCAAAGTGGCATCTCGGCCATGTGGTCTATCCGCGAAGATTTCGTCGCTCTGTTTATCGGCCAAGCGCCTATGGTCTATCCTATCTTCAAGCGTCACTTTTGGTTAACAGTACAAGATGAACCTACTGGCAGGTCCAATGAGATATCATTCGAGATGGGGAAGTTGAAGGCATCAGGTGACTCAACGGAGCCCAAGAAGAAAAAAGATCCTTATAGCATCTCGCGAATCATGCGCGGCACGCTCAATGGCACATTTGGTGGCACAGTTAGCGACACAATGATGCAGGGCACAAAGTCGGAAAGTCAGGAGAAGATCATCAAATCGGAAAGCCAGCCGATGGCTTCAATTGAGGAGCAGGAGCAGCAGCAGCAGCAGCAAAACTCCGACAGGGGAATTCAGGTTCATCAGACCTACGACGTGCATAGCCAGGAGGCGAAGTGGACACCACGTATACCATGGGATGCAAACTCTGTGAAGAGTAAATCGTAGTATTATAGCATAACTTCTGCGCTTATACTACTTATATGCATGCCTAACTTGATAGCTGTTGTATGATGAATGTATAGTGAATCGTATGTATAGGTCTACTAAACTATCTTGTGTAAGGTAAGGGCTATATCCATCCTAGTACAGACAATCTATATACTTTTTGGTTTTATCAAAATAGTAGTTCGTAATGTGGTCGAGCAACTAGTGCTGCCAAGGGCCTAAAGGCCAATTAGACCTAGAGACAAGATTAGTTATAAAAACATACACTAGAGAGAAAACTAACTAATAACCTAGACAACCTATATACACACACAACTAATACACTCTTTTTGTATTAAGTACCTATTCCTGTAGAGTATTTAGCACTGCGCAGAAAACTCTACTATAGTAGTTAAAATAAATCTTTAAAATAGTAAAAAGCAGAGTCCCTCTACTTATTAGTCTTAAAAGTTATTATAAAAAAGATTAGAAACAACGCTATAAGAGGCTACGCTTAGGGAGTAGATATATAGGTTTACTAAAGTTATATCTAATAAAGAAGAGAACTAAAGATAGCTAGCGTTCTAAAGGTTATTTAAAAAAGGTAGTAGCTTAGAAAAACCTTAGTCTAGTACTACTTTTGTAAACGCTAGGTGCTTAGTAGGTATAAGTTATACGCCTTACGTACGTAACTAAAATATTATTAAAGTACTAGCTAATATAATAGGCTGTAGCTAAGTTAGTAGATTCTTAATAGAATCTTAGTTACGTACGTAAGGCGTATAACCTATACTTACTAAGTACCTAGCGTTTACACTACTAGTACAAGGCTAAGGTTATCCTAACTTACTACCTTTTCTAAATAACCTTTAGAACGCTAGCTACTTGTAATTCTCTTTTATATTAAATATAATTACTAGTATACCTATATATCTACTTCCTAAGCGTAGCCCCTTATATTTTGTGTTTAATTCTAATTAATAGAGCCTTACTTTAAGACTTTATTAATATAAAGCGCGTTAAGCCTCTTGTCTACCTTACTATTACGTACAAGTAGGTTAATCCGCTATATAGGATTAGTATTATCCTATTACCTAAAAGGCCTTTAGATAATAACTAGGTAGAAGCTATTATAAGATTACTAGCCTAGAACTATAGCCTTATAAGAAGCTTAGTTAGATAAAAGTCTAGCCTTATAAGACGCTAGTGCTAAATAGGTATTAGATAGCTAGTAGACTCTAGTCTATATATAAGATACCTTTTAGAGGAAAGCTCTATAAGATACCTTAATAGTATAGAGGTATAGGTCCTACTAGCGCGTAAAAACAACTATAAGAGAGTAAGTAGTAGTAGTTTAAGTCCTATTAGTCTTCTAAGGTCTAAGGAATAGGTAATAACCCTACGCTAGAGCTAAATTATAGCTAAAAGAGTAAGCTATTATCTAAAGTCCTATTAGTCTTTTATTAAATAGGGTATAGGCTATAATACTACGTTAAAGTACTAACTAGTGCAAGAATTATAAGCGTAAAGTAATTAGGTTACTAAAAGTTATAACCTGAATAGTAAATTAAGATAGCTAGTTATAGCTTAAGGACAAACGCTATTTAGATAAGCCTTACTATTAAGAGTAAGCTAGAAAAGCCCTATATAGTAATAGGCTATAGAAGTCCTACTAGTCCTTACTAAAGAGGAGTAGGCTATAACACAATAAGCTTATAAGAAGCTTAACTACTAGACGTAGTGCAATTAAAGGAAATACTAATTAGAAAGCCCTATATAAGAAGTAGGTATATATAGAAATAAGCCTTCTAATAGATAATTAGAAGATAGAAGATAATCTACCCAGCCTAAACGTAAACAAGCTATTAGCTTACGCGTTAGCTAAGTACCTAGCTAGAGTACTAGATAAAGAAATATAATAGAGTATTATTAATATACTTAGGAGTAATAAGTAGAAGGACGCTATAATAATAATAATAATTAAAGAAGTTTCTATATAGATAGTAGAACTATCTAGTAGTCTACTAAAGGCTACTTAGGATATAATAGTAATAATTATAGCTATACTTACCTATATATTAGCCCTAATAATATTATAGCTAGAAGCCCTAGAATATAAGGGTACTTAATTAACTCTACCTACTTAGACGCCTAAGAGCTATTTAGACTAAGCCTATGTATCCTCCTACCTAGAAAAGCTATAGAAAAAGAGACTCCTAGATCTAGTATAGTTTAATAGAAGTAGGCTAAACTACCTAGAATAGTAATATAAGTATAAAGGGAAACTTAAGTATAACTTATACTTATTCTTTATAGAAAACGCGAAGAAGTAATACGTCTTTAGTTAAACTAAGGAGAAGGCTAATTAGGTTCTCCTACTATAGATACTAGAGAGTTAGTAAGGTATATTAGAGAAGCTATAGAAGTATATAAATATATAGTTTCTTAATATATACTAATAGAAACGCGCTCTAAATAAGCTTAAACACTTAAAGCAAGGCTGATAATCTATTAGGGACTACGTCTCTAAGTTTAACTAGCTATAAGTAGAATTAGGCTAAGAGTTTAGCAAATCTATTCTCTAAGAGATATTTAGTAAAGGACTAACTATAGAGCTTTAACGTCTTATACTACGTACCCCTAAGTATATTAACTTTAAGGAATATATAAATAAAGCTATAGAGATTTCTAACAACCTCTACTATATTAACCTAAATATAAAGTTGCAAGAAGGACCCTTATAGTATACTTACAAGTACTATTATTAGAGTAGCTAGAACTATAATTAAACTCCCTCTCTAGAATATATAGACTAGGAACCTATAAAGGGTTAGAAGGTACGCGTAAGAAATAGGAACTAAATAATAGTTAGATAGAGTATTACTCTTATAGTAAGAAGGGATATATCTCTAAGAACTATAATAAGGGCGCAAGACTAAAGAGTATAAAGGTAAGTAGAGTAATCTAGTAAGAACTTACTTCTACTTATAAGTACTATATAGAAGCTAGAAGTACTAGCAACTTAGGAAAGTTAGAAAAAGAATAGCTCTAAACTAAAGTTATTATTTAGAGCTCCTAAAGATAGATTAGTAAATAAGCAAGAAATAGAACTAGTTTAAAAAGAAATATATATACACCCTTCTACTTACTATATACCTAATAGTAAACTCTCTCTATAATATAAACGCGCTAATTAATAGTAGGTGTCTATATTACGCACTAGTTAATAGGAGGGTCGCTTAAAGAGCTAGTCTAGAGCGCTTTATAATTATCCCTTAGATAATAGAGGGAATTAATAGGAAGTTGTCTAAAATTAATAAGGTTACTTATTTTAAGTTTAGTATATATAGATACTAAGAAACTACGTTTGCGTACGTAGTAAATAATATAGACAATAATATAGTCCTTAGGAAAGGGTAGATAGACTACTAAGATATATTAATTACTTTTAAGTAAAGGAGCTTATATATCTATATAAAGGGTGTTTAGATTAGGTATAACTAGAGTACTATTAGAATACACCCTATACACTAGATAAGCGTTAATACTTTTATAGGTCTCTTTAAGAAGTTAAAAAACCCTAAGATAAAAATATAGGTATTTACTATATTAATTATAGATATTAATAAGGCGCTAGAGCTAAAAAAGGTAGTAGATATAAGATTCCTACTACTTATATACTATTAGAGCTTTTTAGAGCTCTTTAATCCTAGAGAAGTAGATAAGCTCCCCCTATACTAAGGACTTAGAGTTAACTACTAAATTAACTTTAAGCTAAAAGATAGTTAGGAATAAAAACTACTACAGGGCCTATTATATAATATATCTAGAGGCGAACTTTTAGTGCTCTAAAAGAAGCTAATGTTTTTACTAGAGAAGGGCTTTATATATATAAGTAGTTCTTTAGCTATAGTACTAGTATTATTTATAAAGAAAATAAACAAAGAGCTCTATTTATATATTAATTACTAAGCCCTTAACGCTATTATACAAAAGAATAGGTATTCTTTACCCTTAATCTAGGAAACCCTTAACAACCTTAGTAAGGTAAAGTAGTTTACTAAGCTAGACGTAATAGCAGCCTTCTATAAAATTAGAATTATAGAAAGAGATAAATAGAAAATAGCTTTCTAAACGCGTTTTAGCTTATTTAAGTAGATAGTAACCTTACTTAGTATAGTAAACTTCTTAAGTACCTTCTAATAGTATATTAACTAGTTACTAAGAAAATACTTAGATAAGTTTATTTTAGCGTACTTTAATAACGTGTTAATCTATACTAATAGAAGTTTAGAACAGCACTAAGAACACGTTTAAAAAGTCCTTAGGAAGCTCTAAGAAGTAGGACTATATGTAGATATTAAGAAAAGTAAGTTTAAGGTAAAGTCTATAAAGTACCTAGGCTTTATTATTAATACAGGGAAGGGTATCTAAATAGATCTAGAGAAGGTTAAGGTAATTACAAAGTAGGAAGTACCTAAGACTCTAAAAGGTATATAATTATTCTTTAGATTTATAAACTTTTACTAAAAGTTTATTAGAAACTTCTTTAGAATAACAGCTCTACTTATACGTTATATAGGCGACGTAAGTTTTACCTAGAGATAAGAAGAGTAAGAAGCCTTTAATAAACTAAAAGAAGCCTTCTTAAGTAAACTTAACCTAGCTATATTTAATTCTAAACGTAAAATAGTCCTTAAATACAACTTGTTTAGATATATAGTAGGAGGAGTACTATTCTAATATAATAATAAAGGGATACTACGTTCTTATACGTACTTCTTAAAGAAGAATAACGCCTATAAGTATAATTACAAGATCTATAACAAAGAACTATTAGCTATAGTATAATACCTAGAGGAATAAAGCGCTAAACTTTATTTAGTTAAAAGCTTTAAGGTTATTACTAATTATAAAACCTTAAGTACTTTATAAAGCTAAAGATACTGAGTAAGTATTAGATACGCTAGGCTATACTATTAAGTTAGTATAATGTAGAAATACTATATTAACTAGAAAAGCAAAACGTAAGAGCTAATACGCTCTTATAGAAGGAATAAGACTTACTAAAAAACGTAGATAATAAACGCCTACAGAAGCGTATAGTATAGATCTTAAAGCCTATAAATTAGTACTATAAAGAACTCTTAGAAGACTAAGATAACTATACTAGAGCTTAGGTAATATTAGCAAAGATACGTGTAGGTAAGGTTAGGAACCCTTATAGACTACCTAAAGAGTAGTTAGATTTAGGAACTACTATTAATAGTAATAGCGTAAATAAAGAAGAACGCTAAAAGAACGCGTTTATAAGTATAGCTAAGTTAGTAAACTTAGTAAATAAGGAAGAACTAGCTAAAAATAAGCTTAAAGAGCTATAGCTAGACGCTCTAAAAGATAATTAGTAATATAAAAACGTAGTATAGGTAGTTATAAATAAAGAACAAAAGTTTTCTTCTAGCCTAGGCGTAAAGTACTTAATCGCAGAGTATATAGTTAATAACTATAGAAAGTTATTATATTAAGGAAGGAAGTAGGTGCTAAATAGTAAAAGTCTACGTACTTATATTATTAGTAAGGTTTATAATTCCTCTTTAGTAGGCTACCTAGGCTGTAAAATAATATACAAGACGTTAGCCTAAGACTTCTTCTAGCTAGGTATATTAGATAGTATTAGATAATACGTAAAGAACTACAACGTATATAAAAGAACAAAACTATAAAAGAAAAGCGCTTAAGGATTCCTAAAGCTATTACTTATGCCTAAGCGTATATAGAAAGAAATATTAATAGACTTTATTAATAGATTACCTATTAGCAAAGGTATAAGCTACCTTATAGTTATTATAAACAGACTTAGTAAGGGGTTAATCTTTATACTAACGTAAGCCACAAGCGAGCTAATTACACAAGCGAGCCTGCTATCCATCACAATGTTACAACTACCTAATCTTAAATCACTTTCCCGCGCAGATAGGCTAATCCTTGCTATCTAAGCTATAAAATCTAATACATTACTAAGTCAGCGACGCGCTGCTGCTATCTACAACGTTCCTCAAAGCACGCTTAGTACCCGACGCGCCAAAACACCTGCCCAACGCGATATCCATCCTAATTTATTAAAGCTAGTAAAGCACGAGGAAGAGACGATAATCTAGTATATAAGGAAGCTTAACGCGCAAGGTTTTGCTCCTACGCTTAGCTACGTACGAGAAATGGCTGATTAGCTACTTGCTGCACGTAGTAGTACCTAGGTTAGCTAGAACTAGGCTACTAACTTTATACGCCGTAAGCCTAGTATTAAATCTTAAGTAACTAGGCAGCGTAATCTCTAGAGAGTTCTATGCAGCGATCTAGCTATTATTAGCCCCTAGTTTAATCTTATACGTAGCGTTAAAGCTACGTACAGTATCTTAGACAAAGATACCTATAACTTTAACAAGACTAGCTTCTAGATAGGTGTTAGAGGGTTAGTAAAGGTAGTTACAGCTTCTAAAAGGCGCCTTAAGCTATTAGGAGTTCAGCCTAGCGATCGTAAGTAGGTAACGTTAATTGCCGCGATCAGCGCTAGAGGCTAGGTTGCTCCACCCTTTCTAATCTTTAAAGCAAAGTACTACAACTAAGCCTAGTACTATAACCCTAAGGATTAGAGAATAGGTGTTAGTAATAACAGTTAGACGACAAATAAGCTTAGTATCGCCTAGCTACAGCACTTTATCTAGCATACAGAGGCTTAAATAGTAGGTAGTTACTAGCTACTTATTCTTAATAGCTATAAGAGCTATAAGTTACTTGCCTTCTAAGATCTATATAAGGAGAACAAGATTATTACCCTCTGTATGCCTCTGCACGCTTCCTATATCCTACAGCCCCTTAATGTAGGGTGTTTTGCTCCCTTAAAGCGGGCGTACAAGAAGGAGATTAATGTCTTAGCAAATAGCTATATTAACTACATTAACAAGAAAGCCTTCTTAACTACCTTTACTTAGGTATTTAGTAGCGCGTTCTTAAAGGAGAATATTATATCTAGCTTTTAAGCAACTAGCTTAGTACTATATAACCTAGGGGCGGTGTTATTAAAGCTTAAAGTTAAGCCTTGTACGCTATTACTACCGCTACTAGGGCTTACTACCTAGTAGCCTAAAACACCAAGCAACGCTATTAAAATAGAGGCTCAATTAGCGCTTATATTTAACTAGATTCAGAGGCACTATAGCTTATTACCAGCATTAATTATTAAGATGATAAGGCAGTTTAAAAAAGGGGCGGATATTATAGTACACTCTTAGGTGCTTTTAGCAGCTAGGGTAGCTAACCTTAAGGCAGCAAATAGAGCTGCTTCTAAGCGTAGGAAGCGTAAAAAGAAGCGAATTTAGGAAGGAGGGACCCTATCGCAGGTAGAGGCTAAGGTAATAGTTAAGCAAAGGGACGTTAATAGTTAATTTAAGAAGGAGGCGCGTAATAGGAGGCTGCGCGCAGGTAGTAGTAGAGGTAGTATCTAACGCTATAAGACATGTAGTAAAACTAGGCATAACAAGCGCACATGCTAAAAAGATACAGTAGAAGTAGATAATTAATTTAAGCTACTATACGTTGTAATAGCTTATTATAGTATTAAGTTATTCGCGTTTAAACGTAGGGTGCTGTATTTAGTAATTAGCTCGCTTGTGTAATTAGCTCGCTTGTGGCTTACGTTATTACTAGATATATATATAGAAACTATAGTCTAAGCGTTTATTAGGTAGGTTATTACGTACTACTAGCTACTAGACGCTATTATCTTAGATAGAGGTAGCTAGTTTGTAAGTATACTATAGGAACGCCTATATAAGATACTGAAAATTAATTAGTAACTATTAATAGCCTTTTACCTAAAGATAGATAGTTTAATAGAATAAATAAATAGCGTATAGAAAGCGTACACCTAAGCGTTTATTAGCTAGGCGTAAGATAACTAGGCTTTATACTACTCTATAGCCTAAATCGCAATTAATAGAAAAGACGTAATATTTATAAGATTTACGCTTTTCTTCCTATAATATAGTTATAATATAACGTAGTTTACAAGCGAGTAGCTACCCTAAGTAAGTAGCTACCCTAACACTAGCGCAGCGCACGCGCAGCAACGCAGTACAATACTACAACAAATTACTATACTCTACGCAATACTATAGTATTATTTAAAAGCGTTACTATTATCTACATCCTCTATTTCTACTTTATAGGTGCAGGAGTTGTGCCTAACCTTACTATAACGGCCGCAGCGCCTCTCTGCGCGCACCCTCTTCGCAGGCGTCTCGCCGTCCTTATGCCTACTACCCTCCTTTTTAGCAATTAAATTAGATACCTTACTAACTGTTAGAGTCTCCTCTGCGCGTACGTACCGCCTTTTGCGAGTCTTGCGCTTTGTAAGCGTGTTAACAGCGTCTTAAAGGCTGCTTACTTCCTCTTACATTAACACTATATTATAAGCTATTTACTAAGCGCCTTTACTTAGCTGCTTAACCTGCTAATCTAATAAGCTTGCTAGTAACCCTTAGTAGTTTTGTATACAATTTTAAATTAGCGTAAATTACGCCTCTATCTTATAGGCGTTACGCGGTGTTTACGCCTCCTAGGCAATAGTACCTAGTGCAGGTAGTGTTAGCGTACGTAGCTATACATCTAGCTTTAATAGTATAGCCTCTAGATTGTATAGGACTAGCCTAGCACCTTAAAACCCTACGCAAATATTCTCTAGTGTAAACGTCTTCTTATAAGCTGCTTTAAAGGCTAGTAGGAAGGTTTCCTTGTTAATATAGTAGATACGGCTGCGTACTAAGAGTAAGATTCTATTACTATAGTAGCGCTTTAATAGCAAGTAAGGGATAACGTTAAGAGGCTACAGGAGGTGCAATAAGTAAGATAGCATGCAGAGAGTAATAATATTGTTCTCCTTATAGTAATCCTAGAATTCTACTAAGTAGTAGCTCTTATAGCTATTAATAATAAGCAGCCTGTACGCCCTAGCAGAAGATGCCTTTGTATAAGTATTAAAGTACTTAAGCTACGCAAGTACGTAGTTGTTGTTAATCTAGCTAGTAGAAGAGATAGTAATAATCTAATTGCGAGGTAGATTAGTAAACTAGGAGGTAATAAGGACCTTCCCTATAAAGATAAGAAAGGGCGGGATAACGCGCCCTATTGTAGAGACGCCTTGTACTAGAGTTACCTACTTGCGATTGCTAGGCTATAGTTTCTTCTATTTCCTAGGTTCCTCTAAGCCTGTAACAACAAGCTAAGAGGATATCTTGCCTATTATAAAGCCAGACTTATTAAAGTTCTAGGTGTCCTTATCCGTAATACTATATTTCGCCCTTATTAATTAAACTAGGCTAAACTAGGGCTAGATAACCGCTAGGTCTTCGCAGGCAGCTTGCTAGCGATTATACAGACGGCTCTATCGTGTTCGCACTTTAGGTGTACGCTTAATAAAGTTATTAACCTAGTTCTTGCCTATAGGCTTCCTACTACGCTCCCTTAGCAGTCTATTAGCTATATCTCGTACGTGTGCCTTTAAGAGCGGTAAACTACGTAGACTCTCTTTAAGTATACGCTCTACAATCGCCTCCTCTTCTAGCTTTGTAAGGCGCTTTAAGTTTAGCTTACAATCGCGTTAAGAGCGTTGTCTAGCGCGTTAGCGGCGTACGGTCGTTCGGGGGACGTTGTAGACAGCTACAGCGCGCTTTTTACTTAGAATCTAGTTTAATGTAATATCTAAGATTACTAGGATTATATTTCCTTTAGTATAAGCTAGTTATACGTTGCGTTGTTAAGACATAAGGCGATATTGCTACGCGTACGCTGCGCTAGTGTTAGGGTAGCTACTTGCTTAGGGTAGCTACTCGCTTGTAAACTACGTTAGATCTATTATAACTAGAAACCCTACTTAGTGTAGAGAGGAGGAAGTATATAGCTAAAAAACGTTTAGACTATAAGAAAGCTAAGATAATTAAAGTAAAGTTCTAATAGGTATTTAATCTTACGCAAGCAAGAATAGTAGAGGCTTAAGTTAAATAAAAGAAGTAGGTAAATAGGCACTATAGAGAAGCCTAATAATATAGGGTAGGTAATAAAGTATAGCTACGATTAGATAAGTAGTATAGGACGGAGCAACTATTAAGAAAGCTTAACTAGAAAAGCGCTAAGTATATAGTAATTAAGCTAGATACGCTACTATATTACTACCTAGTATTCTACGTAGATAGGTTACGCCTTGCTAACTTAGACCCCTTACTAAGTTAGAAGTTAGATAACTACTAGCTAATACCCCTTTAGGTTAAAGAAGAGGATAAATAGCTAGTAGAAGAAATTATAAGCAAAGGATAGTAACGTAGAGGTTATAGATAGAAGCTATTCTATAAGGTAAAATAGAAAGGTTACTACTAAATAACCCTAGAACTAGCTAAAAATTTTAAAAATACTATAGCGTTAGATTATTAGGAAGAGGATACAGAGGAATTTTAGAATAAAAAAGGGCGTTTACTAGATAAGTATTAATAATAACTTTTTAGAAGAGGAAGAAGAGGGGTAATATAATAGGCTAAAGCCTAGTTAGTAAGTCCTTAATAGGATTTTAGTTACGTACGCAAGGAGTATAACCTATACTTACTAATTACCTAGCGTTTACGCTACTAGTACTAGGCTAAGGTTATCCTAATTTACTACTTTTTCTAAATAACCTTTAGAACGCTAGCTACCTATAGTTCTTTTTTATATTAAATACAATTACTAGTATACCTATACATCTACTCCCTAAGCGTAGCCCCTTATAAAATGTAAATAAATAACAAAACGTTTTAAGAGCTAAAGTAAAGCTAAAACAGCTTATAGTAGTAGTACTAAAACAAAGGCCTAGATTTAACCTAAATAACTATTAGGTGTTTACATTATAGTATAGAAAATAAAAAATAAATAGAATAAAAGAGTAAGATTCTATAAACTTAAGCTAAAGAAATCTAGGATAAAGAAAATCTACAGAAGCACTATATACTATAAGACAAGCTAATAGAATAAAAACTATTTTTAGTAGTAGCGCTTCTTCTTAGAAGGGCTCTTAAATTCTAATTTATTATTAGACTTAGCTATAGCGTAGTTATTACTTTTATTATTCTTTTTATCTTTAGTAAAGATATTAGGAGGTAGGCGCTTAGTATTTACGCGAAGGGATTAAGTTATAGAGGTAGCTAGCGCTAAAAGCTTATTAGTAATACCCTTCTTAGTAGGCGTAGTAGGTTTCTTAGGGGACGCCTTTTTAGTAAGCGCCTTGCGCTTAGTTAGTAAGGAAGCTAAAGCGCTCTTAGACCTCTTCTTTTAAGTAGTAGGAGAGACTATTAGAGCGTTCTAAACGTTTTTAATTACTTATTAAAAATAGGCTATTATCTCTTACTTGTCCTTAAGAGAGCGCCTAGTAGAGAAATTACCTAGGTCTAGCTTTTAGAACCTCTTCTTAGGCTTATAGTTATAATTATTCCTTAACTTTTAAGGTTATAGTTTGCTCTAAGTAATACTATCCTTATTAAGGTACTAAATAGCTTTTAGTAGGCTTGTGTTAGTTAGTAGGCTAGTTAGATAGGTAGCGTAAGAAGGTAGGTTAAATATATAAAAAGTAGGAGAGTTATTATTATTATTATTATTATTACTCTTAGGAGGTAGAGGTAGCTTACGTACGCTATACTTCTTTAAAACCTCTAAAAGAATTATATTAGCAACTATCCTAAGGATAAAAAGAGTTAGTTTAAAAGAGATTTAGTAACTTATATATTATTAAATAGGAGGCTTCTACCCCCTTACTAAAGTAATTAGTATAAGTACCCTAAAGGAATAGAACGCTATTTAGAATAGCCTAGTAATATTCTTTAAAGGGCTACTTAGAGTTATTATAGTAGTAGCTATACATCTAGTTTACTCTACTAAAACTATTATCCTTATTTCTAGAGCTTAGTATAATAGCGCCCTTAAGGTAATAGTATATAAGAGTAGTAATAAGGGGCTTAAAGAGCCTATAGTTACGGGGGTAGGTAAGCGTAAAGAACTTACTAATAGTTAAGCTATCTTTATACGTATCTAGCTAACTAGTAATTAGCCTTATAGCTTTTAAAGAGTTGTTAAAGGTTAGTATAATAGCGTAAGTAAGGTAAGAGCTAGGAGGAACGTCTATCTTAGTAATAGCGCAGATAAAATTAGTAAGATAGCTAATCTAGTTAACTATAAGCGGCGTATGTTTTAAATACTTAACTAGAAGAAGCACGATGTTAGAAGGATATTTAGAAAAGCCTAGAGTAAAAGAAGAACTTACTAAAGTTAGTAATATAGTTAGCTATAAAAGTAAGAGTTAGGAGCTTATAGAGCTCTAAGATAGTATTACCCTTAGGCCTAGGAATAACGTAAGAATAATAGGAACTAAAGGCTTTTTAGTAAGAGACTTACTAATAGGCGCAATCTTAACTTTAGGCGTAACCTTAGTAGTAGACTCTTAAGGGGGAGGAGTCTAATATAGTAGCTATTCTAACTAACCCTTAGTTAATAGGCGAGTAGACTTGTTAATAGGAGTAAAGCTAGATATCTTATAGATAAGAAGTAGTAAGTAGAGTAATAGCAAGAAAAGATATATATAAAAGAAGTTAAATAGTAGATAGTAGAGAGTATATAAAGTAGAAGAAAAAAGGGAAAGAGAATAGAAGCTAAGAATATTATTATATAGAAAATTTTTTAAAGTATTTACTACCTAAAGGACTATTATCGCTATAGTATTAGACTTACTTTTCTTATAAAACCCCTCTATAGAAGTAAGAGAAGGCAAAAGATAGAATAAAGAGCTAGAAAATAGCTAGAAATATAGGGAGGATATTCCTAAAGACTATTAGAAGACTAGACTAAGACCTAGACTTAAGTAGGATATATTTATTTATACTAATAACTACTTAGGAAAAGCTAAGGCTATAAGACAAAAAGATAATCCTATAAAAAGAATAAAATTAAGTAACTAGAATAGAGAAGAGCTATAGATATACCTAAAGATTATCTAGAGTAATCCTAAGGATTAAGATTTAAGGTTTAAAGATCTATATACAAGATCTAAAATCCTCCTATAAGATTTAAGAATCTCTATTAAGAATTTAAAGATTTTAAGAGGTAAAATAACAATCCTAACTATTTATACAAAGAGAACTAAACATAGAAGTTATAGAATTATATATCTTATATTAGGGATAATTTAATGTCTATAGAATTAATAGCTATATCGCCTAACAACTAGCTATATTCCTATAGGATATTAGTGTCTAAACAGCTTTTAGAACTATAAGGATAAGAAGATAGGACTTTCTTTTTTTAAAAGGAGGGAGGGAATAGGAAGTATAGATACTTTAAGTAAGATAAATAGTTAAAGCTAAAAAAGCAAGAGGTATATAGTAAAAAGACAAAGAGAAAAGAAGCTAGTATAAGTCTTGTATTATTGTATTTCTAAGCTAAAAGATACTTAGAAGAGTAGAGGGATACTATCTAAAATACTAGTAAAGAAACCTAAAAGCTAAATAAATAGATATATAGCCTAGAGCTATTAATCTATAGAAGAACTTTTATTACTACTTAAAATTACTATAGGAGCAGAGCCTTTAGTAGTAGAACTACTATTAGCCTTATTCTTAATAGTAGGAATATTAGTAGGCGAATAAGTAGCTTTACTACTAGGTAAAGCGTACTTTACTAGCTTAAGTTATAAAGGTAGTAAAAGAGTACAAAACTAACGTATTTACTTTATTAGAGAACTAATTAGAGTTATAGGCTAAGTAGTAATCTAATTATTAGTACTAGTTGTAGTTATTACTATCTCTATAGCCTAAGTACCTTCCTAAGCAGCGATGTAGTCTTAGAGAGGGTTAAAGTTAGAGTTATAATTCTTATAGATATTAATAAAGTGTTTACTATATTTAGTAGTATTAGACTAAGATATCTAAGTAAAGGATATCTAAGGGTCTTTTCGCTTTATAGCCTTAGTAAGTAACTTACTAGTAGCTAAGCAAGTGTAAGGACGCTCTTAATCCTACTTAAGTAGCCTCTTAGGGCGAAGAGGGCTAGTAATACCTAAGCCTTAAACCCTATAATAAATAACTAAAGTACCTAAAAGCGAAAAATTAGTAGTTATCTTAAGAGTAGAAAAAGGTTATCTAAAAGAAATTTAGTAACTTATAGTAAAAAGAATAGGCTTTATAGTTACTAGCCTTAATATAGTTAGTGTAGATACTACCTTTTAATAACTTACTATTATAGTAGACCTGTATACACTCTATATAGTATTTAGTATTATAAGTAATAAGAAGGATTTCCTCCTTAATAAAGGAAGTAGGTTAAAGGTTAACTACGCCTACGTTAGAAGGTAATAATCTGCGTAGGGCGTAGATTTGTAAAGGTCGTCCTTAGATAACCTAGGGTTAGTTCTTAGGGAGATAAGCGAGTGCAATAGATAGGGGGGTTATACTAGCACGTTTAGTAGAACAATATAATAGTACAAGGGTGTATTAGCACGTTTAGTAGAATAATATAATAACACAAGGGGGTTTTAAGAAAGAAGTATAATCCTTAGATTAAATACTACTAGCCTATTCTTACATAGATACAAAGTTAAATATACTAAGCTATAGGGGTTTAGTGTCTATACTATATACTTAAGGAGTATAGTGCTTATAGACAAGCGTATAGGTAATTGTAGACAAGTAATATACTATTATACTTATTATTAGTCTACCTAGCGTTACTTATAGACGAGTATCCTGCTTATAGGCCTAGCGCCTTTTACTTATTAATAAGTAGTTACGTAACTACTACGCTACCTATACTATAGTCCCTTTAACTATACTACACAATCCTTTAAAGTAATTACGCTAACCCCTAGGTGTCCCCTAGTTAGGATTGTAACAAGATTACGTAACTAATATTACACTAAGATAGTAGTATTAGTAATACTACTACTTAAGGGTAATACTAGATATTATAAGCTAAGAATAGTATTAGTAATACTACCCTAAGGTCCTAATAATAGTAGACTTAGTAATAAGGTTATAAGGATAGAAAGGTTTTATTATTATACTTATTATAGTTAACTTAAATAGTTCCTCGCTTATATAGAGTATGAACTAGTTATTCTATTATTTATAAAATAGGATTATCTTTTACCTTTTAGTTAACCTTAATAACTATTGCGAACCTAAGGGAGGGAACACTAATAACTATATAAGAGGAAAGTAGTAGGAAGATACCCTAGCTAAGATAGATAAAGGGAGCGCCTTTATTTATTAATAGATAACGCTACCCTACAGGACCTATAGTTCTATAGTCTTAGTAGAAAGCCTTTGTAAGACAAGTTATATATATCTTATAGAATCCTATAAAGTTCTATAGAGTACTAACTATAGAATAATATAGGACTATAGGATTTATAAGATAGCCTAAGGTATATAGTGTAGATACTAAACCCCTATAGCTTAGTATGTTTAACTTTATATCTATCTAAGAATAGGCTAGTAGTATTTAATCTAAGGATTATACTTCTTTTTTAAAACCCCCTTATGTTATTATTTATTCTACTAAACGAACTAATACACCCTTATACTATTATATTATTCTACTAAATATACTAGTATAACTATATTTATTATACTTACTTATCTCTTTAAGAACTAACCCTAGGTTATCTAAGGATAACCTTTACACTTTAAACACCCTTAAGAATAAGTAATACCGCTATAGACACCCTAACTAATTCCTAGACTAGAGGAACCTAAAGCTATAGTAATAAGCCTAATACCTACTATAGTAACTATAATAAGCTTAAAGTATAGCTACTTTAAGTTAACTAATACTTCTACCTTAAAGGAGACAAGATTAAGGAAAATAACAAGGTTATATAGGCTACTACCTACTTTTAAGGAGACGCTAAAAAATAGGTTAACCTAATTATTTGCCGCTATATAGATAACTCTATTAGCGATACTAATAATACTACCCTAGTTAAGGACTAGGACGCTTTTAAGACAAAGATACAAGAGAACTTCTTACCCTTTAAAGAATCTGTAATTATAGAGCAAAGAATTTAGAAACTATAATAAACTAAATTTACTATAGACTATATTATAGAATTCTAATAGTTTATAATAGTTATTAACTAGGATAACAACACTTTAATATAAATGTATTACTAGGGCCTTAAGCCTACTATACGCAGGGAACTAATAAGAAGTAGCTTAAGCCTAAACACGCTTAACAAGCTTATAACTAGAGCTATCTAGCTAGATAACAAACTTTACAAACTTGCGCTAGAAGAGTAACTATTTAATTAGGAAACACAGACACTAGGAATAATAAATAACTAAATAAGGCTATAACTACTAAAACGTTTATACCCTAACTAAGGACGTTAACAAAACTATACGCTATAAATCCTAGGATCTTATATAACTAATAGCTACAAGCCTATATATCTAGATAATATTAACAAGAGATCTAGTAAACCTAAGTTTTAGTATAATAAGGGTAGTAAGAAAAAGATTACCTACTACGCCTATAGTAAAAAAGGCTATATAAAAAGGGACTACTATAGCTAAGGTAAAGTAGTACAACAACTAAATATCCTCTATAAAGGAGTACCTAATAAAGACCTAACTAAGGAATAAAATATTATTACACGTCTACATATTATACTTAATAAGCAAGAATACAAGACTATCTAGGGCCTTAAGGACTTAATAATTACTTAGCTAGAAAAGACCTCCTTAGATAAAGAGATTTCTAAGACAGGACATAGTAAGGACCTAGAGGTAATAGAAATTAACTAGACTAAGTTTAACAAAATAGCTAAATTCTAAGAGAAACATCGCCTATTAACGCTATATATTCTAGAAGAATAATTCTAGATACTATCTTTACAAATTAACTAGCTACTTAGATACCTTAATAAACCTGTTATTAAGTACGCTTATAAGACACTAGATATTATAGCCGTAATATAATAGGACTTCTACTAACTAGTATAACAAGTAGAACAGGATAAGGAAAACCTCTTAGAAAAGCTATAGGAATTCCTACTAACGCTAGACAAACTAGGATAGATTACTAGAGTAATTATAGTACCTAATAACGCGACGCTAGTATATAGATAGGATATTATCTAATACCTAGAAGACTTAGAGGAAAAGATTAACACCCTACTAAGGTAGCTTAGACGCCCTAAGGTTACCTTTAAACTAGCTAAGCAAGACTTCTATAATAAATTTAAGAAGTACTAATAGTACGCAGACTTATACAACAAACTACAGACTAAAAGAATAAACCCTAAGTTTATATTTTAATAGATCTAAGACGCTAAGGTATCCTAGATAGAACCTACGCATTACCTCTTAAAAGAAGAGAAGCGAGAAAGTTATAAAGAACTCTAGATAATATATTAAAAATAATAAGCAAGGCGTAAGGTATATAAGATAAGCTACGCTACTAATACGCACTACTAGTTAGACTACTAAAACCTAGTATATATAAAGCTTATATAAACAGCGTATATATATAATACCTACCTAGTATACTATTTTAATAAAATAGAAATAGGATAGTTTCTATAATAAATTTATAGTACGCCTAAGTATAAATAGTAATAGTATAAATACACAATAGACTTATATTTAATTTACCTATAGAATAAGCGTATAGTAACCTACTTTCTAGTTTATAAGGATTTATAAGAGGTCCTAGATATATAATTAGAAGAAGAAACTATATTTAAAGACCTAATAACGCTAGAATATAACTAGCCTAACTAGTATATATATCTTAATAACGTATATAATAAGTATAGTATAAGTAAAGTTTTCTATAAATTTAGAAAGTTTTTTTTAAACTAAGACTTTAGATAAAAGGAGCTAGTAAAGAGATTAATAGTATAAACTCCTTAATACTCCTTAAGCTAACTATAAAGCTTAATAGAATATAAATATAAGCACTAGTAAATTTAAGATCTTAAGTAAGCTATATTTCTACTTAAGTAGTGCTCTTAGCTAGACTAAGACTACTAAAGAAATAGGAAAGCTACCTACTATATATTACTAATAGTAAGCCTATACTAAGTAAGACCTATATTACGCACAAGGTTATAGGAGTAACGCTTAGTATCTAGAACTACTAGGAAAAGTTAGACCTAGATATCTTTAGACTAGCTACCTATAACATTATACTAGGACTTCCCTAGCTATAAGAATATAACCTATAGATTAACTAGAAGTTAAAAGAGTTTTTATTTAAGTACTATAGACTAGATATAACTATAAGCTAGCCTATATATTATATAAAGTAGATAGTAAATAAGAGGAAGATTAATAATATTACTAAAGGATAGTAGACCTTATATAAGAACAGCCTTATAATAAGAGGGTTTAACTTAATAGATACTAGAAGGGCACCCCTAGATTACAACGTTAGAGTTTTAGAGAAACGCGTAACTCTAGTAATCCTAAAAAAGTATAAAGAATTTAAGCACCTCTTTATAGAAGTAGTAGATAGTAAAGCCTTACTAAAACACTAACCCTAAAACTATAAGATTATTCTAGAAGAAGGGAAGACTCTACTCTTTAGGCTAATATATTAACTATTAGAGATAGAACTTAAAATATTAAAAGAAAAGCTAGTTTAGGATCTAAAGAAAGGCTATATAAGACCTTTAATATTACTAGTAAGATTTCCTATACTTTTTGTACTAAAGAAGAATAGACTAGTAAGGATGTGCGTAGACTATTATAAACTAAATAATATTATAGTAAAGAATTAATACCTATTACTAAATATTATAGAACTTTAGGATTAATTATCTTAAGTAAAGATCTTTATAGTAATAAATCTTTAAGACAGATACTACCTTATTAGCATTAAGTAAGGTAAAGAATAGAAAATAGCGTTCTAAATAAAATCTAAATACTATAAATATACTATTATACCTTCTAGGCTAATAAACGCCCTAGTAATATTTTAGGAACTTATTAATAATATATTAAGAGCGTACCTAGATATCTTTATTATTATATATTTAGACAACATCCTTATCTACTCTAAGAAGGAAGAAGACTATATTAAACACGTCTAAATAGTACTAAGGTGCCTAGACTAGTTTAATCTATACGTAAAACTAAAGAAGTATAAATTCTATAAAATAGAAGTAGACTTCCTTAGTTATATTATAGGCGCTAACAGAGTACGCATAAGCGAAGAAAAGATTAAGGTTATTAAGGAATAGCTATAGCTAAAGAATATTATAGATATATAATCCTTCTTAGAATTTCTTAACTTTAACTAATAGTTTATTAAAGACTTGTTAGATATTACTATTCCTCTAACTAGACTAATAAAGAAAGACACACCCTTTAAATAGAGTAAGGAGGTAGAGAACGCCTTCTAGACGCTTAAGAAAGTAAGTATTAAACTACCCTGCTTCTATATATTTATAGTAGGATATAAGCTACGCTTTAAAACAAATATATTAGCTAGAGCCTTAGGTAGATACGCTAGTATAGAAATTAATAAAAAGTAGTACCCTATTACCTACTACTCCTATAAGTTTATACTAGCTAAAGTAAACTATAACGTCTATAATAAAGAGCTACTAGCTATTATTATATACTTATAACACTAGAGAGCCTACGTAAAGAGCTACTTAGAGCTTATAATATTTATAAATTATAAGAACTTAGTAAACTTTATAACTACTAAAGTACTTAACTAACAACAAGTAAGATAGTTAGAAATACTAGGATAATATAAGTTTAACGTTGTATATACACTAGGAAAGGATAATAGCAAAGCAGACGCTCTTAGCTAAAGACATAATATTATAAGGGATAAGGAAGTTATTAATACTATAATACTTAAGGTTAATAATAACAGATTGTTAGGACTAGTAAGAACACTTAACGTACTAATATAAATTACTAATAACGTACTAAAAGAATTGTAAGAAGTAATTATTTAATAATATTATAATAACCTTATATATAGTTACCCTAGTATTATAAGGACAATAGAGCTTATTAAGTAAAATTACAAGTTTCTAGGAATAAAGGACAAGATTACTACCTTTATTACTAAATACGCAGACTATTAGAAGAATAAACATAGTACCTACGCACCCTATAAAGAAATACAAGTAATAGAGCTACCTAATATACTATAGTTAGATATCTCTATAGACTTTGTTACAGGCTTACTAGTCTTAAGAAACCCTATTACTAAAGTATCTTACAACGTAATTCTTATAGTTATTAATTAATTTATAAAACAAGCTAAGTATCTAGCCTTTAGAAAAGATTTTATAGTAGTACAGCTCGTATACGTTATTAATAACTAAATTATTAGATACTATAGTATACTAAAGTTAATTATTAGTAATAGAGATAAGCTTTTTATATCTAACTTTTAGTCTACGTTACCTACTATAATTAGAACAAAAAGGAAGCTATTAATAGCTTATTATCTACAAATAGATAGATAAACTAAGTAAATAAATTATATAATAAAAGCTTCCCTATAGATATACGCTAATAAATAACAAAACAACTAGGTATTATTACTACCTAGAGTACAAATAGTATATAATAATAAGCTTTTAGAGTCTATAGGATAAACTCTATTCTACGCGAACTATAAGAGATACCTAAATCTCTTTACACGTATATTTCTAAGTCTAAAAATAGAAGTAGCTATCGCTATAGCTAATAAGCTAAAGATAGTATATAAGTTACTTAAAATAATACTTAAGAAGGCTTAACGCTAGAACATTTTATATATTAATAACAAACAAAAAATAGTACCTTAGCTAAAGAAGGGGGATAAAGTTTACTTACTTATAAAGAATCTTCGTACTAAGTAACCTAATAAGAGACTTAACTACGTTAAAGTTAGACTATTTTTAATTCTTAACTAAAAGGGACTAGTTACTTATATACTTAACCTTCTACCTAATATAAAAATCTACCTAGGATTCTATATTAATATATTAGAACTAGTAGACCTAGAAACGCTACTATAGAAAACCTTCTATTACAAAATAGAAGAAGATAATAAGTATAAAGTTTAGAAGATTCTTATATACTAATATAACAATAATAGAAAGGAGTACCTAGTTAAATAGTTAGGCTACCTAAATAGTAAGAATATATAGGAACTAGATATAAACCTTATAAACTACTAATAATACCTTTGGAGGTACTATACCTAGTAATAGAGGTATTAATTAACTCTATTATAGCTTATATAGTAGGCGAGAACTCTATACTAATAGAAGAAGTAAGATAATTAATATTCTACGCTACTTTAGTTTTACCTACTACCTCTATATCTAAAGCTAAATATAGCGCCTTTTTACGCGCTTACTCCTGTACTTATTTTAGGATCTTCTTATTCTGTAATAACTACAAAATTACTATTATAAGTAATTTTTTATTATTATTAACTTTTTTTAGTACTTTTTATAAGTATAGTCTAAGGACTCCTAGGATATATTTATATATACCTAACCTAACTAAGTATACTTAGTATAACGTGCCCTACTATCGAGATGCGTACACTATTGAAATGCGCACTCTACTAAGCCCCTACTACTTTTAACTCTCTATTACAATGTCTTAACTACTAAATCTTAAACTGCTTTCTACTAAAGATAGAGTTATCTAGGCTATCTAAGCTATAAAATCTAACGCGTTGCTTACCTAGCGACAAGCCGCGCATCGCTATAATATACATGAAAGCACTCTCCGCAATTAACGCGCTAGGAAGGCTTCACGACGCGATACTTAACCTAACTAATTAAAACTCTAGAGATATAAAGAGGAGGCGATTATACAATATATAAGGAAGCTTAACGCGTAAGGCTTCGCCCCTACGCTTAACTATGTGCGAGAAATAGCTAACTAACTACTAGCTACACGTAGTAGTAGCTAGGTTAGAGAAAACTAGACCTACAGGCTTGTACGCTAGAGACCTAAGATTAAATCTTAGGTAACAAGATAGTAGGATTACTAGAGAGTCCTCTGCAGCGACCTAGCTATTATTAGGCCCTAGTTTAATCTTATACACAACGTTAAGGCTAAGTATAGGATTCTAGATAAAGACGTCTATAATTTTAATAAGACTAGCTTCTAGATAGGCGTTAGAGGGTTAGTTAAGGTAGTAACAGCCTCTAAGAGACGTCTTAAGCTACTTAGTGTTTAGCCTAGTAATTGTAAGTAGGCAACGCTAATTACTAGCATTAACGCGATAGGGTAGTCTATCCTACCCTTCTTTATCTTTAAGGCAAAGAACTATAACTAGGCCTAGTATTATAACCTTAAAGATTAGAGGATAGGAGTTAGTAAGAATAGCTAAATAATAAACAAGCTTAGTCTTGTATAGCTGCAGTACTTTATCTAGTATACAGAGGCTCGCATAGTAGGTAGTTACTAGCTACTTATTATTAATAGCTATAAGAGCTACAAGTCGCTCGCCTTCTAGGATTTATATAAGGAAAGTAATATTATTACCCTCTATATGCCTCTACACTTATCGCACATCCTATAGCTACTTAATGTAGGTTGTTTTGCCCCGCTAAAGCAGGCGTACAAGAAGGAAGTTAGGGGCTTAGTAGATAGCTACATCTACTATATTAACAAGAAAGCCTTCCTAGCTGCCTTTAAACTAATATTTAACAAGGCGTTCTTAAAGAATAATATTTTATTAAGCTTTTAAGCAACTAGCTTAGTCCTACATAACCTAGATGTAGTGTTATTTAGGCTTAAAGTACAGCCTTGTACGCTAACACTACCTATACTAGGGCCTACCCTTTAGGAACCTAAAACACTAAGCAACGCCTAGGAGATAAAGGCTTAAACAACGCTAATTGTTAAGAGGATAATAGATTACAAGGAATTATTACCTAATTCTATTATTAAGATAGTGCTGTAGGTTAAAAAGGGATTAACTTTAAAGGTACACTTACACACGTTGCTTAAGGCTAGAATAGCTAACCTTAAAGAGGCAAACTAGGCAGCATCTAAACGTAAAAAGCGTAAGAAAAAGCGAATCTAGAAGGGAGGGACCCTATCGCAGGCAGAGGTAGAGGATATAGTTAGGCAAAGGGATGTTAAGGCTTAGTTAGAGGCGGAGAGGCGTTAGTAGAGGGTACGCGCAGGTAGTAGTACAGGAGGTATCTAACGCTACAAGAACTACGGCGAGGCAGGACATAATAAGCGCACATGCAAGAAATATATAGTAGAAGTAGTAGATTAATTCTAGCTATTAAACGCGTAGATAGCTTGTTGTAGTGTTAAGTTATTTGTATGCGAACATAGATCGCTGTATTTTGTGCGCATTTCGATAGTGTGCGCATCTCGATAGTAGGGCACGTTACTTTAGATAAGAATTAGGTATAACGTAGTAAATAATACCTTCTAGAAAATAGTAGTTACAAAGAGCTTTAGTAGAATAGTTAGCTTAAGTAATTTTAGAGCTAAGGCGTAAGTAATATTAGTAAGAAAAGGATATAATAACTACCTTACTCATAACGCAAGGCTAGCCTTAGTTATTAATACAACTATAAATTATTTATATAATTTAAGGACAAATTTTTAAAAGGGGAAGATAGTATTATAATTTAGACTAAGGGATACCTAGGGGTTAGCGTAATTACTTTAAAAGATTATATAGTATAGTTAAAGGGACTATAGTATAGGTAGCGTAGTAGTTACGTAACTACTTATTAATAAGTAAAAGGCGCTAGGCCTATAAGTAGAATACTTATCTATAAGTAACGCTAGTTAGACTAATAACTAGTATAATACTATATTACTTATCTATAATTACTTACACGCTTATTTATAAGTACTATACTCTTTAGTATATAGTCTAGATACTAAACTCTTATAGCTTAGTATATTTAACTTTATATCTATCTAAGAAGAAGCTAGTAGTATTTAATCTAAGGATTATACTTCTTTTTTAAAACTCTCTTATATTATTATATTATTCTACTAAACGTGCTAATACACCCTTATACTATTATATTATTCTACTAAACGTACTAGTATAACCCTATCTATTATACTTACTTATCTCCCTAAGAACTAACCCTAGGTTATCTAAGGACGACCTTTACAAACTATTCCTTAGTAGGAGGCTAAATTACGTAATTACTACCCTATAGTAACTATTACCTTCTAATATAAACGTTAGTTAGCTACTAACCTTCTGTATTCTATTATAAAGAGGATCCTTTTTATTACTTATAACACGCGAATAGGTATAGTATTACTTTAAGAATAATAATAAAGCGTGTTGTATCTAACGTACCTACTTACTTAGCTTGTTAGTAATAACTAACGCGGCCTTCTTCTACCCCTAATTAACTTTTAATTACCTTATAATTTTAGGAGGAAGTATATTACCTAGCTATAATAAAAATAATAGTAGCTATACTAAGGCTACTAAAAGGTTAGTAGAATCTAAGTAAGATTAGTACGCAAACATGTTCTAAACATGTTTAGAATATATTTAAAATATATTAAGAACATGTTTAGAACGTGTTTAGAACATGTTTAGAATATGTTTAGAATATATTTATATACTATTTTACTTAGATTCTACTAATATTTATATATAACGTAGTTTACAAGCAAGTAGCTACCCTAAGCGAGTGGCTACCCTAACACTAGCGCAGCGCACGCGCAGCGACGCAGTACAACACTACAACAAATTACTATACTCTACACAATACTATAGTATTATTTAGAAGCGTTACTATTATCTACATCCTCTATTTCTACTTTGCAGGTGCGGGAGTTGTGCCTAACCTCGCTGCAACGGCCGCAGCGCCTCTCTGCGCGCACCCTCTTCGTAGGCGTCTCGCCGTCCTCATACCTACTACCCTCCTTTTTAGCAATTAAATTAGATACCTTACTAACTGTTAGAGTCTCCTCTACGCGTACGTACCGCCTTTTGCGAGTCTTGCGCTTTGTAAGCGTGTTAACAGCGTCTCGAAGGCTACTTACTTCCTCTTACATTAATACTATATTATAAGCTATTTACTAAGCGCCTTTACTTAGCTGCTTAACCTACTAATCTAATAAGCTTGCTAGTAACCCTTAGTAGTTTCGCATACAATTTTAAATTAGCGTAGATTGCGCCTCTATCTCGCGGGCGTTACGCGGTGTTTGCGCCTCCTAGGCAACAGTGCCTAGTATAGGTAGTGTTAGCGTACGCAGCTGTACATCTAGCTTTAATAGCACAGCCTCTAGATTGTATAGGACTAGCCTAGCACCTTAAAACCCTACGCGAACGTTCTCTAGTGTAAACGTCTTCTTATAAGCTGCTTTAAAGGCTAGTAGGAAGGTTTCCTTGTTAATATAGTAGATGCGGCTGCGTGCTAAGAGCGAGATTCTATCGCTATAGTAGCGCTTTAACAGCAAGTAGGGGACGACGTTAAGAGGCTGCAGGAGGTGCGATAAGTAAGATAGTATATAGAGAGTAATAATATTATTCTCCTTGTAGTAATCCTAGAATTCTACTAAGCAGTAGCTCTTATAGCCGTTAATAATAAGCAGCCTGTACGCCCTAGCAGAAGATGCCTTTGTATAAGTATTAAAGTACTTAAGCTACGCAAGTACGTAGTTGTTGTTAATCTAGCTAGTAGAAGAGATAGTAATAATCTAATTGCGAGGTAGATTAGTAAACTAGGAGGTAATAAGGACCTTCCCTATAAAGATAAGAAAGGGCGGGATAACGCGCCCTATTGTAGAGACGCCTTGTACTAGAGTTACCTACTTGCGATTGCTAGGCTATAGTTTCTTCTATTTCCTAGGTTCCTCTAAGCCTGTAACAACAAGCTAAGAGGATATCTTGCCTATTATAAAGCCAGACTTATTAAAGTTCTAGGTGTCCTTATCCGTAATACTATATTTCGCCCTTATTAATTAAACTAGGCTAAACTAGGGCTAGATAACCGCTAGGTCTTCGCAGGCAGCTTGCTAGCGATTATACAGACGGCTCTATCGTGTTCGCACTTTAGGTGTACGCTTAATAAAGTTATTAACCTAGTTCTTGCCTATAGGCTTCCTACTACGCTCCCTTAGCAGTCTATTAGCTATATCTCGTACGTGTGCCTTTAAGAGCGGTAAACTACGTAGACTCTCTTTAAGTATACGCTCTACAATCGCCTCCTCTTCTAGCTTTGTAAGGCGCTTTAAGTTTAGCTTACAATCGCGTTAAGAGCGTTGTCTAGCGCGTTAGCGGCGTACGGTCGTTCGGGGGACGTTGTAGACAGCTACAGCGCGCTTTTTACTTAGAATCTAGTTTAATGTAATATCTAAGATTACTAGGATTATATTTCCTTTAGTATAAGCTAGTTGTACGTTGCGTTGTTAAGACATAAGGCGATATTGCTGCGCGTGCGCTGCGCTGGTGTTGGGGTGGCCACTCGCTTGGGGTGGCCACTCGCTTGTAAACTACGTTAATAGTAATAGTATGTATAGTATAAGAATATACTCCTAATATATTCCTAATATATTATTACTACATTTTAAACATGTTCTAAATATATTTTAAACATGTTCTAAATATATTTTAAACATGTTCTAAATATATTTTAAACATGTTCTAATTATATTCTAAACATGTTCTTAATATATTTTTATTTAACTTTATAATATTACTTTTATATACCCTTGTAACACTATTCCCTAATAGAGAGTACTAGGCCATGCTAGCGTCTACGCACAGGTAATAATATACTTAACAGCGTTAGCATGGCCGCCCCCATTTTTATCATGGCCGGGTGACATGTTGCCTCTAATTTCGGTAAAAAGAGCTTGCAAATGTCGGCAGACTCGCAGACTCGCAAGCTCGCACGGGTTGTGACTCAGCAAAACATGGGTCTGGGAAGCAAACATCCGGGGTCGATGTTCCCTTGCAACTAAACAACATCTCCAGCTTGCGACAAGATGGCCGCCATTGGACCAGATCCACCGACCGAAGAGTTTTGCCACATCGAAGAAGGGGATCCCACGCCGACCAAGGAAGGAGTATCTTCGACTCTTGATATGACGAGAGTCGCGTCTATCGAGCCGCCTCCCAATGGCGGATGGATCGCATGGTCGCAAGTGCTAGGTGGGCACATTATAACCTTCTTTACCTGGGGCTTCATCACATCGTTTGGCATGTTCCAAGCGCACTACGCTTCTATCGGTCTCTCGACACCCTCCAATATTTCATGGATCGGCGCACTCACAGTCTTCTTTTTACTCTCGGTCCCTCTCTGGTCGGGCGCTGCGTCGGACACGGGTCATTTCAAGCTTGTTTTACGCATGGGCATTGGGCTGTGGCTTGTCGGCATCTTCATGATAAGCATCTGCAAAGAGTATTGGCAATTCGTGCTTGCGCAGGGGTGTTGCATTGGGCTTGCAAACGGTTGCATGTTTGTTCCCATGGTTTCAGTCATCTCGACGTATTTCGATGCGACGAAGCGGAGTTTTGCGATCAGCATCGCCTTGTGCGGGTCGGGAACAGGAGGATTGGTTATCCCGATTATGCTCAATAGGCTGATTGGTCGTTTCGGATTTGGATGGGCGGTGAGGACGTTGGGCTTTCTGGCGCTGGTCATGCTGTTGATTGCGGAACGGCTGCTGAAGAAACGACTCCCACCAAAGAAAAGTTCGGTGAAGATGCTTGAGCCGAGTGAGCTCAAAGATCCAGTCTTTGATCTTTTCGTAGGTGATTCAGGTTCAGGTTCGATGACATCCTGCTAATTTGCCAAGGTTCTCGGTTCGGTGTTTGGCTTTGCAGGTCTTTGGTTCGCTTTCTTCTATGTAAGTACAAACAGTATCTATCTCCAGTCACATAGCCAATCTCTTTCAGATCAATTCTTTCGCCCGAAGAGCCCTGGGTATGACACTGGAAGAATCAATACCAATCCTCTTGGTGCTGAACGGTGTCGGTATACCAGGGCGTCTGCTGCCCGCGTACGTCGCCGATCACTACTGTCGGCCATTGACTGTTAGCTTGATCGTCAGCCTTGTCACCGCTGTTCTGCTCTATTGTTGGGCTGCGATTAATTCGACTCCAGGCATGTATGTCTTTGCGGCGCTTTACGGCTTATTTTCTGCGGCCTTGCAAGCCATGTTCGCTGCAACACTGGCGGATCTAACCTTGGACAATAAGAAGATCGGAACCAGAATGGGCATGGGATTTGCGTTGTCTAGTTTTGGTTGCCTCATTGGAGGTCCTGGTGGAGGAGCATTGGTCGAGGCCGGCAACGGATCTTACTTGTATGGACAAGTGCTTGCTGGCTCATGCGGTGTATTGAGCTTCATATGTTTCTTGACTGCGGCGCTGATACATAAGAGGCAAGCAGGGCAGCTCAGTCGTATGTAGAGAAGTATTGTGTGGCCATTACGGCGTGACGTATCCAAACGTCACGCCGTAATGACCCAGCGATTAACAGGAGCTGGGCCTGGCTCAAAGCGATGGGACTTTCCTTTTCGTGGCTTCTCTTCGCATGCGCACAAAGACGATTTTGCGCAGCTCAATCAAGTGAATGAGGAACTCTTTTCTAACTTTCTCGAAATTCTACTGGCTGAAGCACTATAACGTCTACCTTAGTCTAGCCCTGTCTCTAGCTTGGGAGGAAGAGCTGAGGAGAGTGAGTCTGCGTGGTAATTTCTACTTTCTACAAGAAGACTATCTGACCATACATTAGACACGCTAGGAATGGACAGGGAACGTTGTCCAGTCAGAGGCCATAATTGGCCATACCTCGAAGCCGAATGGTATGAGCTATGCTTTAAGATACGTCTTGTACTTTCTCGTCTGCAAGGAGATGGCTGTCGAAGCGCGTATGCCGACGAACCAGCTCTACTGGGAAGGGTGCGACGACCTGTTAAACTCTAGGCTCATATCCGATCTGAAAATATGAGCCTCAACACATCCTCATGCTAGAAACCATGCTTTTATTGTCGTTGACGGCGATTGCTTTGCCTGGAGATACATGTGGCCGCGTATTGCAGCCTACGCAGGATCTCGCGCAACAAGCGAGCAAGTGTTCAAAAAGCTCCACCCTTCAGCAGGAGAGACGCAACTCGAGCGAAACGGTCATATCGACTCTTACCAGTGTTTGACTGACGCGTTTGATAAGCTCGTTGAGCGGAAGCAGGTACCCGCTTTCCAGCAAAATGGTACTTCATAGGATGAATGATGACTTACCTGTCTTTGCACCCTGTGAATTGAGTATGTCGAGCAGACGAGATTAATGACAGTCATAGTTTTCCTGCAAGAGGTGGGCGCATGATGCGCTGATTAGCGGCTGCTCGGAGTTGGTAGTATCACAATGGGCATCATCAACTCGTGCGCCGTCGTTGTCTCACCGCCAACAAACAGTGCTGCCGTGTCGCGCGCCGAAGATATCCCGCGATAGTTTATGCCAGCAGATGCAGATAAGCGGAGACGATGCCCAAAGTCTTACCGCATGAAGACGCCACACGTGCCGTGGGAATCTGCGGGACGGAAACGGGTGTCGCACCGGCGGATCTTATAACATCGTGACCTTGTTCCTAGGTCTTGCATCATTCAAAGTCCATAATTGTATATCCCTCACTGTCGCTGTCAACATGTGCGATACTCCTACACCAAGCGGTAAACCCTTTATGAACGGGTGATTAGCCTCCGTTGAGATACATGGCTTCTAATGGCCTCCTTTCCCCTTCTTCCACCCTGGACCAATGTCGCCACACATCAGAGTGTCTCGAGCCACTTGCCTGTTGTTGTTCCGCTCTCCAAACTCCTTCTCGTTGCGTGGGTCGTCCGCAGATCTGCGCAGGCCTGGCGGAGCCGTGCACCATGGTGGGTCTGAGATGTCAAGGCGCTGCCGCCCTGTGAAAGCGGTCGGCACAAAGGTCAGGGACATGTGGGAGATGGAACATTCAACTATTGGAGAAGTTGCTCCGGTTTACTGTACTGGAGTCACAGGCCCGTTGAGCCGAGGAAACCTCGTCGAAGGGTCAAGTTTCACGAACCCCTCTCCCCCTCACCACTTTCGCACAAGTATGCGAGGGCAAGCACATGCGGGAAGGGCTGCGAAGCTTGGAAGCCAGCCGCCGTAGCGTTCGCTACTGATTGGGCAACGCCGTTGAATACGGGACGCCTCTTGGCTATTTCCTCTCGAGGCCGCGTCTTTGGCATGTGGTCTTGGTTCTCTTCGCTGTTGTCGCCACCAGATCGGAAGACGAGACTACCAAGCAGTTCGGTTGCACTTGGAAAGACAGGAAACGAAACGGAACCAGATCGCAGCCTTCTTACCCCGTACCTGTCCGGGTTTCATGAGGCGGATACCCCGCACGTGGTCTGATCATGCCAAAAAGGTCGGCAGGGTGCTTTGAGTGCAGAAAGAGAAAAGTACGATGCGACGAAACCAAACCAGAATGCAATACTTGTCTGAGGCGCGGAACAAAATGCCCTGGGTACCGGCCAACGCAAGCCTTCATTCTTCACAATTTTGACGCACATGGAGAGAAGCCCGCTCTGATCAAGGAGGATGAAAACCGCTACAGATACGCGAATCAGACTTCGTCAAGCTCAACAGACGCAGGAAACCCCCCAGGAAATGCTCTCGTACGCAAGGAAGACTTGCAGGCGGAGCATGCTGATGCGCCTCTACCTAAACAGGTCAGCGCAGTTGCTGCCGACAGGATACAGCATCTAGGCACCTTCATCGCGCTGTATCTGCCCAGAGCTGAAGGTCCAGCATTACCGCCTCCATCAGCCCTAATGCTTGGCTTACCTACCATGCCCGCGAACAGCCCAGTGCTCATGGCTGCAATCGATGCGCTATCTGCAGCACAATTGGCAGTGAATAACAGAAACCATCCGCTCATTCACCGCTCCAGATCGCTTTACGGTACAGCGCTGAGCCAAATGATGCGCGCAATTCAAGATCCAGTCACAGCCCTGAAGGATGAGACACTGCTCGCAACATATATGCTTACGCTTTACGAGGTACGACCTGCCATGCCATCCTACCAAGATTACCTCTAATCTCCCATGTAGGTCTTCGTGGGTGTCACACAGGGTCATGGCTTCTTTTACCATGTTCAAGGACTGCTACACCTGTTAAGGCAGCGTGGACCGGCTTCTTTCGAGAGCAGACTAAGCATGCAGATTTTTCACGCTATACGGTACAATTCGGTATGGCAATCGCACCGTCACATGCATCGCAATCTTGCTAATGCTTTGTAGTTGAGTATTGGCTACCACATGCGAAAGGCCTCAATGCTAGACAGCCCAGAGTGGCTGGCAGTAACAGCCAAAGCGGCAAAAGTGGATCCATACGTTGCTTTGAACGACATCTGCATACACATTCCCCGACTTCTGGAGCGCACAGACAAAGTCGCCAGACCAGGATGCCCACAAAAGGAGGTGGACTTTCTCATCGAGGACTCGCAGCAAGTCGCCAGTCGCGCTTTCCAGTGGCTTTCAACCTTTGAGAAGAACGGTCCGCGATACGACATGGTAGACGTAGCGTCAATGGAGGGCTTTCTGGACATCTGCGCAGACCGCGTATTCGATCCAGTCTTCTATTTCCACTATTTCGGCGCCGGCATCTGTTACCTGATTTACAACATGAGCATGTTGATTATGCAGGGAAACACATTCAAGCTGCTTCGACAGCATCGGCAACTCGACATGAAGCAACTGTACATGTGGGATCGCCAACTCAGCAGCTATGCGGATTCAATTTGCCGGAGCGTACCCTACAACTGCCGGCCCATTACTGGATACACTGCGAAGTTCGGATCATTGACGCCCCTCATGGTTGCCAGGAAGTACTATGAGATGAAAGGAGCTCACACGGAAGCAGGATGGTGCGGAAAGGTTTATATAGGTGCGAGAGTACCGGAACTCTATCAAGCGCCGATGAATCTGGAGCCATTCGAAGATGTAAAGAAAACTGTAAAAGACAATCCGCGGTACATTTGAAATATAATGCTTAGAGGACGCAAAGCAATATACAAAGGGCATTGTACTTCCCATCCCGCTCCGTTCAACCCACTATTCTTCTCCAGTGACTCTACCTCTTTTGAACCACAAGGTTTGGTCATGTGCCGAGCATGATCTGGTGTTCGATATGCGTACAGCTCTTGTGTAGCGCATAGGCACCGGTGCTGAATGACTGCTCAAGAGTCTACACCATCACTTTGATACTACAATTAATCACATATTTGGGACTCACATCAACGGCCAAGACTTCGAGTCTCGAGAAGTGTTTCACAGGATCAGAGACAAGGAATCATATAGGGCATAAAGACCCGAGACCGAAGTTTACTCGTACCAACAGTGGCCCTCTATACGGGATGCAAGGAAATTGACACATACTTAAAAAGCTTTAGAAGAATGTCACTCATTCAACTGCTTGATACAGCACCGTCATCCTTGTTATTCATAGATGCATTAGCCAATCTCGGTCGCTATTTCATGACCAATTCTCTGGATACAACTCTAACCCTGAATCTCAGTGACCAACTTTCCAGTATTACCACCCTGGAAAAGCATCATCCAAGTCTTGGGCACATCTTCAAACTTGGTCTTGACAACCGTCTCCGTTTCAGGTCCAACCTTGATCTTGCCCTCCTTGACCCCCTTGATCAGCTCTGGGACAATCTGTCCAGCCCGGCCAGACTCAAATGCATCAATAACAATAAATCCCTTGACCTCAATCCTGTTGCTGATGATCTCGAACCAGTTCTTAACACCGCTGTCACCCATGGAGTTGTATGTTGCAACAGCACCGCAAGCAGCGATACGTCCATGGCGCTTCATACGGCCAAGCATGAGCGACAGGATATCTCCACCAACGTTATCAAAGTAGACTTCCACGTATCCTTCTGTTGCCTTGATCAAGTCCTTTTCAAAAGACGCGGCCTTGTAGTCGACGCAGATATCCGCGCCGAGGCTCTCCACCCAGCGGCACTTCTTCTCACCACCTGCAATACCAATGACGCGTTTACATCCGAGAACATGCTTGGAGAGTTGCACGACCATAGATCCAGTAGCGCCCGCAGCTCCAGAAACAACGACGGTGTCGGCGGCGGTAGCGCGTGCGATATCGATGAGGCCGTAGTACGCGGTTAGGCCGGTTCCGCCAAGTGCGCCGATGAAGTGCGTGGGTCGTATACCGGCGCTCTCATCGGCTTGGACGGGGCGGACTTCTTTGGCGGAGACGACGGCGTACTCGGTCCAACCAAAGGTGCCCATGACGAGTTGGCCCTTGGGTAGGCTATCGGTGCTAGATTCGACGATCTCAGCAATGGCGAAGGAACGCATTACGTCACCCTGCTTTACTGGTTCGACGTAGAGACGCTCGGGGTCCATGTCTTTTTGGATCCATCTGGTATGGGGATTAGTTCAACGTTTTGACAATATTTACTATTGGAGCTTACCCTCTCTGTGCTGGGTCGTTCGAGAAGTACAATACTTTGATGAGAACTTGGTCAGCGCTCGGGCTTGGTAGATCGATGGTCTTGAGCTCAAAGGTTGCGTCATTGCCCTCGATGACGGGGTCGTTGAGCGGTGGGTTGGCAAGAACCCATTGGCGAGCTTGTTTGCCTGGCATCTTTCTTTGTCTCTATTTCACTTGTCCTCTTCGTGTATTCAAGTAGATAACGGGGTGGTTGTGTATTGGTGACGCGGAAGAGGATAAAAAGGTGTATACCGCAGGTACGGGATGAGGTGACGCCCCATCTTAAGTACACCGGGACCTAAACAGTCTCGAAGATGCGGTGGGGTCTTAACAGATCTTCCACGTTGATCCTAGACATGCCAGGCCTAGACGTAAGAGACGTGTAAGGACGTGCTAGCTCTACTTGGTAATTGGCATAGAGTCGAATAGTTAGTGTAGTAATGTTTACGGTCAACCTCGGCTTCTTCTGGTATCCAGTTTTCACCCACTCTGGCGTAATTTTTCACGGCAGTCTGTCCGCTGTTCGTCCGGCACAATTGAGGCCTAATTCATCGAGATGGGGTGATGATTCAAAAGCATATCCCAAGGGATGGGTTAGTTGTTGATGCTGGGCATGGAGGGGTAGCTGAGAGCTCCAGGAACCCTAGGCACACGCATATGGCAGGTGGGGTACTTGTACATGACTCGCGCCTGCTGCATCATGTTCGATGGCACAGCGATAATGATCTATCTGCACTTGCTTGGCCCGACAAGCATTGCAATCAATTCTTTACCACTTGCCACCCTTGCCCTTCTTCTTGCTCTTCCCCTTGTCTGCGCCACCCTTCTTCTCTTGAGCGGCCGGCGTGCCCTTGTCGTTTTCCACGACACCACCCTGGGTAAGGCCTTCAGCCCTCTTCTTTCCTTTCCTACCCTTGGGACGGTAGTAGCTCCTATCACGCATTGGCAGCCATCGTTCTGGGTCCATCTTCTTGCCCTCGACATAGTCTTTTGGCATTCTGGACTTGCGCAACCTCTTTGACTTGGCTGGTGCCTCCTTGCTAGGCGCGAGGCTACGTTTTCGTGACTCAGCTCCAAGGTTGACTGATGTGAGGCTACCAAGTGGAACGCCTGCATTTTCAAGCTCGACAGCGTCAATGTCGGAGACTAGACGGTTGGCTTCTGGCAGGTATGACAGGAGGTCTGCAGGTATCGATGATGGATCCGTGATGCTGTATGCGGCTACAAGGCCAGCGATTGAAGCTCGGTCTTCGTTGTCTTGATCATACAGGCCCTGGAAGATCTCTCCTGCAGTTTTGACGTTGTCGGGATTGTGAGTATCGAGAAGTGCTGTACCAGCAGCCACCATCAGAGACTTGGATGGTGCTTCCGTTTTTGACTTATGAGGCTTTCGCCAATACTCAGCTGCTTTAGCTAGCTCGTTCTTCGAAGCGCCTGGACGTCCTTGCTGCGCGTATAGCGAGACAAGTGCGGCAACAAGTCCTGGTGCGAAACGAACGTCCAAATCGGACGCGGAGCCGCTCTGTTCCAATCGCTTGAAGAAGGATTCCAAGAGATTTGTCGCCGCGGCGTAGTTGTTTGTGATAACGTACAGGTGTGTTATCGTGAGTATGAGACCCACGTCAGTCGGCCTCTTTTCCAGCAATGGCACAATCTCCTTCAGTGCAGCCTTTTCGGTGTCTGCATTCCTGGCGTGAGCTGCCGCATTCAATACTGCTGCCATGTTGACGGCAGGAGACAGAGACGGTGCAGGAGATGCGGAGATGACCTTCTCGGTCGAAGATGCAACACCTGCGACCTTCTGCGACAGCAATGCCATAACGTATTCATCCTGTCGCAGGATGTTAGACTGGTAGGAGAAGTGCTGATCGGTAACAGGGGGTTGCGGGGATGCGTGGAAGAGACGATGGGAGAGGTAAGGGTTCGAATGCTCTTTGGAGGCGGCGATGCTGTTAACCTGGGCGATGTAGCGGGTTGAAAGCTCCTTGATGCTACTGTTGTTAGTAGTTGTTCTGAGCTTTTGATGGTCATCTTACTCTGCGAAAGGGATCTTGGTGGCTAGTTCCTCAGCCTCATCAATCTTGCCCAGTTGCGTCAAGACATAGACTTGCTGAACAGTAATTGGCAGCAGCTCGGCCTGCTTCTCCTCTTCGCTGAGGTCCGAGAGCGCATTGCACAGATCCTTTGCGCGCTTGAGACACACCTGGGCTTGTCCAAACTCATTGCGGGATATGCTGCCACACGCCGCGTTGAAGGCCGTCTCGAATACTTCCAGATCCTCCCGCGTGGGCTGCTTCTTTTGCGCGAGCTCACCTTGTCCTATCCATTCGAGTTGTGCGTCTACGGCTCCCGAGTTGATGCGAATATCGTACTCTTCGTTTTCGACGTTTTGGTCTGCGAGCTCCTTGTAGATCTTGGTGGCCTGCGCGAAGTTCTCTGAACGGTATGCCTGGCATCCAAGTGTCAGCTGCGCGCATGCTTTACATGCCTTCCAATACATACGGCCTGAGCAAGCATGTGCTTCATTCCCCGACCTGCATCTGGTCCTGCCGCTGTGGCCACTTGCACAGCCTTTGCTGCATTGCCAGTCTTGTAGAGCGCATATGCGTACTCGAATCGCGCTTTCTCCTGCAACTCTTGCGCACCTTCAAACACTTCTAATGCGTCCTCGTAGCGGTCCAGGTGCAGCAATGCTACCGCTTTCGTGTGTTGCGCATCCAGGTCGCCTTTTGACTTCTTGAGGGTTGCATTGGTGGCTTTTAGCACTTCGTCGTGGTCGTCGATGGTGGCTTGCGCAAGCAGCGTGGAGAGGGATTTGGTTGATGCGGCCATTTTCGATTCGCACTTTACCTTTCACCCATCAGGAAGCGCTGCAGAGGTTCAGAGCGTAGCGGTGGGCGCTGGCGGGGAGATTGCGGAGGTCTTGGTGAAGGCACGCGGGGATCTGAGGTGGGATGGTGCAAGCTCGCCTAAGACCCTAAGTTCCAGTGGCTTGGAATCGTAGGGCTGAAGACTGACGGGCATCGTTACTCGACATCACGTTTTCGGCCTCTGAGGCAACCTGCTCTTTACACAAAATTACCACAGGTGGGGCGCCACTGAAGGCATGCGATCAAGGCCATTGCAACAGTTTCGAGCCATGTCTTTTGGTACATCGGATCTACCTCCTTTTTGTGCTTTGAAAATGCCTTGTGCTAAGTACGCAATGCTCCAGATCATGAATGCCACCCCGTGCATGCGAAAACACCAGGGGTGCAGCCCAACCCAACCCCAAATGCTTCCAAAAGTCGAACGCCACTTGACCCCAGACGCCAGCGCCATGTATTTAATTAGCTTACATCTTCGAACTCATCCTCTTCGCTCTCATCCCCACCATTCGACGCGGCTGGAGTCGCAGCGGCCGAAGGAGTAGGAGCGGCAGATGATTCCAGCTTGACACGTTTTGCATCCGGAAGAGCGCTGGGAGTGCCCACATCAACGTCCTCAAACTCATCGTCATCCTCGTCCTCCTCGTCATCGTCCTCTTCCTGCTCCTTCCGGCGGCGCTCGGCTTCGATCTGGGCAAAGACCGCATCGAGGTTCTGATTGGTGGCCGCGGTATCGCCCGCCTCGGTCTTGATATTGGGAGTGTCTGCTCCATCTGCCTCTCGTTTTACAGTTGTCGTGTTTCCTGCTGCGTCTTTGATAACAGTAGACTTGGTATGCCACGAGGGAAGCTGATTCTGCAAAGACATCTTTTCCTGGCGCGCCCTGTCTGCTGCTCGCTGCTTCTCGTTCTCCTCTGCGCTCGATCCGATCAGAACGTTAATCTTCTCTGGACCCGTATCGATACCCTTGACGGCGGTCGGGCGAGAAACAGTCTCAATAACCTCGACCTGTGTGCCAGGGTCCACATTCCTATCGCGAGGAAGCTCGATTCTCTCGCTGATAATGTCTGGCGGTTCCAAATTGGGAAGACTGCCCATGTCCTGAATCTTCGACATCATCTCGATCAACGGGCCGAACAGCTTGTTGAACTTGGCTGGAGTGTCGTCGACGTCATCTGCTTGAACGTCTTGGTCGATCTCGTCTAGTCGGAACCCGCATCTAGCGCATATGAAACCACTGTCACCCGGCCCAGGATTGTCATCGGGATGATCAAGTGCCTGCATGGTTGTGTACGTGGATTTGCATCTCAGGCATTTGAATTCGGGTTTCTCGGTCGTAGGCTTCGCGTCCCTTTTAATGCCCTCGTCAATCTTGTGAATCTTGTACTTGACCGAGTCGACGGCGCGGCGCCAGTCGATGTAGAAGAATTCTCTGCTTGATGCCTTGTTTGCACCCTGGCGCAGGACATGCTGAGTATAGGATGAACACAGCCCGGCCTCCCTAAGCTTACCCGCGACCTTACTAACATGTTTCGAGTTTTTGCCTGCATCGAGAATGATGGTCATGTCGGCTACGGGCAGTGCGCCGTGATAGCAGAGAGCGTCCATGATGACGATGTGTTCGGTCTCGTAAAACATACGGACTACTGTCCTCAACAACTGCTTCACTGCTTGTACGGGATCTCCTCCGCTCTTCTCTACGTGGTCCTTTATTGCTGCACCCATGCCTGCGGCTGTAGAGAGACGCGTTCAGGCTCTGCCGAACGGCGGCTAAGAAGACGTGGTGGGCGCGGAGGGCTTTCTTCAAATGCGCCAGACTAAAACGCAGACGGGGCGCGTGATTCGGAGTGGTTTTATACGTATCGGAAAAGGTGCATCCTTTTCTAGTTTATGCGATGGCTGTCCGCGTCCGAGTTGACGTGACAGTGAGGTGGTAGTATAGAAGGCAAGGTGAGATTCCAAAAGAAGTATCAGGCAAGCGCGACTGAACCATGGTTCCAGCACTAAGTGGTGGCTCGGGCGGTGAACTGTACCTGCCGCGCCAAGCTTACAGCTCCGAGAAAATAGAATCTGCGACCCCACAATTTGCCTTTACTTGCAGCTGCAACTATTCTTTGTAACCTCGCCAATTCATGACCGGTAGCTTCGTATACTCGAGGAACCTGCTCGCACGTCTTTCGCGACCATGTCTGATAACGAAGGCCCGCGCCGCGACAACAGTTCGTCGAATCGCGACCAGAGCGACAAGAAGCGCAAATGGGCCGACAAAGATCGCAGAAATGCTTCGAGGGGAGGTGGTGGACGGCACCAGCATGGAAGCCGTCCTAACAAGAAGAGAAATATGGGGCGTAAGGAACATCAGTGAGCAGCCACCGGTCGATCCGATGCCCGTCTCTAACTAAGCAAGCTCTACTCAATTAGACCGACGAGATCGTAACCTTGAACAACAAGCCAAATACAAGGAGCAAGAAGAGAAGGGCGAGGATAGACCAGCTCTCCCTGCAGCGTTCCCTGCGGAGGAGGTCGAGGCCGAGGAGCGTAGGCCGAAGCGCAAAGTCGCAGTCATGATCGGTTACTCAGGTACTGGCTACAAGGGCATGCAAATCGACTACAAGCAGAAGACAATCGAAGGAGACCTGTTCAATGCTTTTGTCGCTGCCGGTGCTATATCCAAGGCAAACGCATCCGACCCCAAGAAGTCGTCTCTCGTCCGTTGCGCGCGTACCGATAAGGGCGTACATGCTGCAGGTAACATTGTGTCACTAAAGTTGATCATCGAAGAAGAGGATATTGTGGACAAGATCAACAGTCATCTGCCTGATCAGATCAGGGTTTGGGGTATACAACGGACAATCGGCTCCTTCAGTTGTTACCAAGCATGCGACTCGCGATGGTACGAATACTTGATTCCGACGCACTCGTTCCTCCCACCGCATCCTTCAAGCTACCTCGGAAAGAAATTGGAGGAGTATGCTGAAAAGGAGAATGACGTTGAGGGATACCGCCAGAGACAGGCTGAGGTCGCTAACTTCTGGGCTGAGGTGGAGGAGAAACACATCAAATCCATTTTGGACTCGCTCGACGACTCAATACGGCCACTTGTATTGGAAGCACTGTACAACATTGATGCGATTGATGCGCCGCCCGGCCAGGACCGCATAGTCGATGCCTTCACCGAGCACATCAAGCGCAAAACCAAGGAAGAGAAGCCTGCAAATACTGAGGCAGCCGAGGAGACTGCAAAAACAGATGCAGATGAAGTTACCTCTTGCGAACAGACTGCAAACGAGGTTAAAGAAGCTATCGAAACGATACAGCAAAACGAACCCAGCATCATCCTCGACAGCTCTACGGACGGCTCTCGTCCCCTCCCCGAAGGCGTCGTCAACCAGCCTGTCCTCGAAGAAGCCATCAAGACGCTAAAGAGGGCATACCTAGATGTCAAGAAGGCATACCGCATATCCCCCGAGCGACAAGCCCGCGTCCAAGCCGCACTTGACAAGTACCTCGGAACCCACCGCTACCACAACTACACCGTACACAAGAAGTATAACGACAAGTCCGCCCAGCGCTACATCAAGAGCTTCAAGGTCGCACCCAAGCCCATCATCATCAACGACACAGAGTGGCTGAGCCTGAAGGTACACGGGCAGAGTTTCATGATGCACCAGATCCGTAAGATGGTGGGCATGGCTGCGTTGACGGTACGATGCGGTACCGACCCCGAAATCATGGACAGGAGCTTCGGTAACGAGGTTGTCAGAATACCCAAGGCTCCTGGGCTGGGTTTGTTGCTTGAGAGGCCGGTGTTTGAATCGTACAATGCAAAGTCAGCCAAGCAACATGGGCGCGATCCGATCGATTTCGAGAGGTACAATGATAAGATCGAAGCTTTCAAAGAAAAGGAGATTTACCAGCGTATCTTCCGTGAAGAGGCGGAAGGAAATCAGTGAGTACTCTTTGGATCCAAGCCTCTATGGATGTGTGTTAACAACTGACAGGTTCAACACGTTCTTCACACATTTGGACAATTACAAAGACCCGCAGTTCCTTTACCTGACCTCTGGTGGTATCGAGGCCACGAAGAGGAAGCGTGAAGACAAGTCCACACAACAGAAATACGAAGAAGACTCCGAGGACGAGAACGCTAGTGGTGGGGAGGGTTAGGCAACCGGATTGATCGCTAGGATGCTTTGATACCCTATATACATAGGTAGCCCTGGGAGCCGCCTTGTTATGAACACCATGGAGAAATATCGCTACTCACGAGGGAATCACATGGTCTCAGATACGAAGACACTGTGTATTATATGACAGCACGGTGCTGTGATGATCGTATTGCATGAATGGAATTCATTCCCCTGTAGATTTCGAGAATACTAAGACGTGGTACAGAGTAACGCCCACTACACCGAAACGCCTTGCTTAACCATCGTATATCCTTCTGATAAAAAGTCTTACAAGCCTTTACCATCGAGATACTCTTGTAATCTCTCCAGAAGCTCTGCCTTCTTGCCACTTGTACTCTGGTTCCTCGCGCTGAGCCACTGTTTCAGGACCGCTACTGTCAGCTTGCTTATTTTCCCACTGTTGTTTAGATCGGCCATTTGCTGATCAGTCATTCCTTCTTCCTCTTCTGCATCTTCGGATTTGACTTTTGGCTCTTTTTTAACCCTCTTGGCCGCTGGCTTGTCTTCCCTGTCTGCTCCACCTCCTGTGCGTTTCTTCGCCGTGGGTTTGGCGCGATGAGCGAGTGCGGATTTGTGTTGCTGTGCATATGCTTCTTCGAACTCTTTGCCGTAGTCTTCGATGTATTCGCCGCAGCGCTTATCAATCTGTTTGTAGCGAGGGATGGTCTTGTCTTCGGGCTGAACTGGTAGTTCTTCTTCTAGAGCGAGGGCTTGTAGGATGCGATAGAACCATTGCAAATCTGGATTCGGGTACTTGGAAGGGTCGTAGTTGCCTTTGGGTAGTTGAAGTTGCTCGATTATGAGGCGCATCTTATCAGTCAGCGCATCGGTGGTCTTGAGTGGGTGCTCCGGTGGTGTCGGAAACTGCCGAATATCGTCTGCGAAGGGGAGGGGTATAAGCCAGAGGCCTGGCGGCGTTAATTGCTCGCCTTCTTCGTTCAGCTTTTCTTCACCAGGGATGAGAGCTGCGAGCGTGGGTGCGGCGTTGCGACGTGGAATGAACCATACTAAGCCCATCTTCTGGGACTTGAGTAGCTTCTGCTGTAGGGCTGAGAAGACACGAGTAGAACCAATGTAGTCTGCTTCTGAGGGATAGATGAAGGTTGATTTGTTCGTATTGGCCCAAATAGGGACACTGGAGATGGGCTTGAAGCCAATTATTCGAATCACAGGCTCACCAAAGCATTGCCGCATCTGTGTAATCTCTTCGGGTGTGAAGGTGATTGCATCGCCACCAAACTTGTACGCCTTCCGCAGCTCAGTCTTCTCGATGGCTCGCGCTGAGTCGTTCGCCATTTGTGTGTTTGAAGATATTGCGATCTGTGGCTTTTCACCCCCAACCCATACGTAACACGACTTGACATGTTCCTGGCGCTTGACAAGAATGTAGCCCTTTACTCCAATGCGGAGATCAGGACCAAGCTCCATGGGTAACGAGAACAGAGCGCGACGGGGTGCGACTTTGGAGTTGATGGAGGAGATGAGCTGCTTGAGGAGAGATATGCCTTCTCCGCTCTTCGCGACCTTGGCAGTTGATGGTATGGCGACGGGCGCATCAGGATCGGACGGCGATGTGGGGTACACGAGGTCATCATAGAAACGCGATCGATCGAAGCCGTGATCTGGTTGTGATATGGGGAACAAGTCAATAGTGCAGCCGAGATCATACAAGTCGCGTGCTCGAGTGATTGCCGTGTCTTTGTCTGCTTTGAGTTTGATCGGGTAGTCGTTGTCGGTGACCAGAAATAGACGCCTCGACGAGAAGTTAGGCGCCTTTGTAGTAAAGATCTGGTTTGCACAGAACAGAACCGTTGCTATACTGGCACCATCCTTGGCTGGCTTCAGTATCTCTTCGGCCTCCTCTTCGTTCTCCACCATGTCTCTGAGCCTCTTGACATCTTGGGCTGACGGTACATCAAGGTCTGCAAGGAGATAGCAGTTTTGGAACGTGTTATCACCATCTTTCAAGTCCGTCCTTTCCGTGCCAAATAGCAGTATGCCCATCATGTCGTTGGGATTGGAGATGATGCGCTGCTGCATCAATTTGTAGGCGCACTTCAGAGCAGCAGAGGTCGGCGAATCGCACTCGGCTTTCTTGTCTTCGGATTTGGGTGGTTTCTCAAGCATGGTTGGACTAACATCGATGGCGAAGAGGACGGCATCTTTAATTGTCTTGTAGCTCTATGCATTGTTAGTAACTTCGGTTGACTGAGGGCCGCATTGTATGTACAGAGTCATCAATCTCCTCCTCTTCCTCTTCTTCCTCGCCTGGGCGATTGTCGTGTGGTGCCGCCATGATGCCGGTCGTGTTTGTCACAAGTGATGATTGTTCCCTACAGCAAGGCGTACAAGCTCAACGGGATGAGGTTGTTTATAGCATTAAAACTTTGAAATGCTTGACAATCGAGGAAAGAGGTAGCCTGGGCTGGCAAGCACAAGTCAGTGCGCAGTGGAGCAAAGACGTAGGCAGCAGAGTGGGAACGCGACACGAGCTCCTAGCTCCAACACGTCGGCACGTGTTTGTTAGCCTGCTGTGGGGCAATCTCTAGCGTCCGATCGCCAGCCACGATCGTCATCAACTGCCAACGAGTCTGCCGCCATTGGCCAGAGCTTGCACTCCGTTTGCTCTTCCGAGGATTATTCACATTGTTGTTGTTCTGGCCTCGACATCCTCTCTTCTAGATATCACTTCGAGAAGTTACCTTCTTTCTCGTCGCAAACCCCACAATGGCACTCCGCGTATCTTGTCGGAGCGCTGCAAAACGTGTCACTTCCATCACACCTGCCACATCTATCCTCTCATCGTATAGCGCACAATGGAGGAGAGGCAATGCGACTGTCGCCCCCACGCAAGTAACGCCTGGCTCCAAGGGGCCTACTGCTATGGTCTTTATGAACATGGGTGGGCCATCCACAACAGATGAAGTCCATGGCTTCCTGAGCATGTTGTTCGTACGTAACCTGGTTGGAACGCATCATAGATTCTCAGCTGAATGAGTATAGGCCGACAAAGACTTGATTCCCCTCGGACCCCTACAAAACTATATTGGACCCTACATTGCACGGAGACGAACACCCAAGATCCAAAAGCAGTACGCAGAGATTGGCGGCGGATCGCCCATCAGGAAATGGTCCGAATACCAGGCCGCAGAGATGTGCAAGATCCTCGACAAGACCTCGCCCGAGACCGCCCCTCACAAACCCTACGTCGCTTTCCGTTATGCGAACCCTCTTACCGAAGACACATACAAGCAATTGATAGCAGACGGATTCGGAGCGGGAAAGGGTGGTCGTGCCGTAGCTTTCACACAATACCCCCAGTACTCCTGCTCAACTACCGGCTCCTCGCTCAACGAACTCTGGAAATGGAGGACAAGACTGGAAGGCAAGCGCGCAAACGGGGAGACTGGTCAAGAGGTCGAGCCCGAAGGCGCCATCAAATGGAGTGTTATTGACCGCTGGCCGGCACACCCAGGTCTAGTTGAAGCCTTCGCTCAGCACATAGAAAAGAAGCTTGCCGAGTATCCTGCCGAGCGACGAGATGGTGTCGTTATCCTCTTCTCTGCGCACAGTCTCCCCATGACCGTTGTCAACCGCGGTGACCCATACCCCTCCGAAGTCGCAGCCACCGTGTACGCCGTTATGCAACGCCTCGGCATGAAGTACAGATACCGCCTTGTATGGCAATCGCAGGTCGGCCCTCAACCCTGGCTTGGAGCGCAGACTTCAGACACCGTAAAGGAGTACATGAAGAAAGGACAGACAGACATGCTCCTCGTACCCATCGCCTTCACGAGCGACCACATCGAGACGCTATACGAACTGGACAAGGAGGTCATTGGCGAAGATGCGGAAGGCCATGAGGGTGTCAAGCGTGTCGAGAGCTTGAATGGCAGCCCTGTCTTCATTGAGGCGCTCGCTGATATCGCAAAGGCACATTTGCAGAGCGGACAGGCATGCAGCCCGCAGATGATTCTCAGATGTCCAAAGTGCACAAGCGAGAGGTGTTTGGCACAGAAGGAGTTCTTCGCTGGTCAGACACAACACATCGATCCTCCCACATCATAGGCCGACTCGAAGCTATGATGGTCTGATATTTGCAGACATGTAGCGATTGTGTACAATATGGAAAAATTTACTATATATCCGCCCCACAAAGACAACATCAATCCAGGCTGTTCGGTTAAGAACCCCAGAGACTTCGTATCCGTTTGACCGTGCGATACAGGAATGTGCCTTTGGGCTTCTTCTCCTTGGTTTCTGTTGTGCTGTTGTCTACCATCCCTTTCTTAGTCTGGGTATGTAACGCCCCGATACGATTCTCTTCATGACTTTTCCTTCTTCCAACCAGCGCCCACACTTCTCCTGCTTCCACCACTGTCGTCTTCACTCCCATCTTGTTCTTTCTCGCCCCAAGACTAGAGTATCCTTTTTGGTTTTCAACCACGAGCTTCCCTGTATTTTCGTCACGAAAATTGCAGCTATAGTGCGTATGTCCAAACGCCCAAAGCTTAACTGCGGGAGAAAGCCAACACCGCTCCTGCGACAAGTCTGTAATGAGATTGCCTGGCACAGAGCTTTCCTCGTGCTGTGGCTTATTGGCTCTTGCATCTACTAATGGGCTGTAATGCGTTGCGATTATCACCTCACGATGTGGCTCATCGTTTTCCATTGTAGATATCTGAATATTCAGTCATGCGAGATCTTTTCTGTGCTCATCTCTGTGTCGCTTCATTGTCCAATTTTTGATGCTGTATTCGCTATTCAGATCGGTCGGACGAGACGCAATTCCTGATTCCTGGTCATGTTCGATCGCGGATTGCAACGTGCGACCCAAGATGGTAGTGTTCCTGTCCAAGTTGTAACGAATCCTCACATAGGAACTTGAAGCGGCCGCCACAATTGCCGTTGGCGTCTTGTTCAAAGTTGCGTAGTAATTCGTATGCATGCTCGTATGTTCTTTGATAGCGCTCTTGGTTCCCCAGTACGTGGAATGTGCGACATCCCTTGTTCTGCTCCAGGATGCGGACTAAGAATTGGAATAGCCTAGCGTCTACGACGACACCTATGTCGCCGAGTAGGAACAGATTGTCGGCTTGCGCGATCAGACAAAAAGGAACTGTATTGCGGCGTTGTCAGGGGCGTTTCTAGGTGGAGATCGGACACGATCTGAAACTGGGATGTAAAAAAGGATATCCTCGAGGAAATGGTAGAACACGTGCCAACAGTTTATGTAGTGGATGGTTAGAGTAGGATTCAAATAGCGGTGGTGGAAGATAGGTATCGAAATGGCCACAGTTTCAATTCCGGCTTAACGATTTGGTTTAATCCACTCCAACCACTGGTACGGCGACGACGCAGAACCGACAAGCCACTGATGATTTCTTCAATATATAACATACACCTATGCAGAGGTACTCATTAACGAGATATACCGCCAACAAAAATAACCCCCTCTTGGAGCACCACGAAGATCTATCGCCGTAGGCCTCAATTTGGTGCCTGATATATCAAACAGAGATGCATCAAACATCCTTGCTAGTGTGCTTTACGTGTAGGAGGATTGTGAGTGGATTCCATGAAATGTCATTCAATGCAAGACTGCGCTCCCTAGCTGTATACACGCATGTAGAAGCCTCTAAATCCTAGAATTACAGATCCCTCTCATCACCTAATCGTCCTCCAATCATAATCCCATAAGTAGCTCAAGAGCTTTACGCAGTCCTGGCGACAGGCTTCTTCTCACCACCCATGTCGTGCTCGGTGTAGTAGAAGTTCTCTTCTGGGATGCGCCCCCTCAGGAACTCAGGCTCGGAGCCACGGACGTAGATGTCCTCGTATAGTACCTTGCCAGTGGCCTCAGGAACGGCCATCTTCTCTGCGATGGCAACCTCCTCGTCGACCTCGGAGCGTGCTTGCTTGTCGATCGACTTGAGCTCCTCCTCAGAAGTGACGCCCCAATCGAGGAGCTTCTGCTTGAGCCCAGCAATGGGGTCGTTGGTGCTGCGCATACGCTGAATCTCCTCACGGGTCTTTCAACGCTTGTTAGTATATGCTTTGAACTCCTCTATTGCGGTTTAACTTACTCGGTATGTGGTGCCGGGGTCGGACATGGAGTGTCCTCCGTAACGGTAGGTGACGTATTCGTAGACGAGGGGACCCTTGCCAGCGGCGGCGTACTCCTTTCCGTACTTGACAGCGGCCTTGACAGCGAGGACGTCCATACCGTTGATCTTCAGACCAGGGATATACTGTCCACGCTTGTAGTAATCGGTGAGGGCCGACGAGCGGTTGGCGGCGGTTCCCATACCGTACTTGTTGTCTGAGCGGTATTAGCATCTCAAGCATCCCCATATGACGGGCATACGCACTCTCGCAACCGAAGATGACGGGCAAGTTCCAGAGTTTGGCCATGTTGAAAGCCTCGAAGACCTGACCCTGGTTGGAGGCACCGTCTCCGTAAAGAGCAAGGGTGACGTTCTTCTTGTTCTCGTATTGGCATGCGAAGGCAATACCAGCTCCGACAGGGACCTGGGCACCGACGATGCCGTTACCACCGTAGAAACCGGGAGCGAACATGTGCATAGATCCACCCTTTCCGTAAGCGATACCCTCTCTCCTGCCGAGGAGTTCACCGATAATGGACTTGACGGATGCGCCGCGCATCAGAGCGAAGCCGTGGCAACGGTAGGCGGTAATGAGATGGTCGGCGCGCTCGATAGCGTGTTCAATTCCGACGGCGACGGCTTCCTGACCGGTAGACAGATGGCAGAAACCCCGGATCTTCTTCTCCTTGTAGAGTCTGTCGGCGGCCATTTCCATGCGTCTGTTCCATATTAGACCCTGCGTGTAACCCAATCCTGCAATTGTGGTGTTTCATACCGTACGGCGACCATGTCGTAGTACATCTTCTTCAACTCCTTCTTGGTAACCTCCATTGTGTAGGGCGGCGGGTCGAGCTCGTATGTCTCGAAGGCCTCGTCGGAGAGGCGGATCTCGAAGGGCTTGTCGTCCTCCTGTAGACGGTCAATTATCTATCGCTCGCCTACAGCCACTTTGATGGCCTCTCTGGGTGTCGTCTTACCGATGGCACATTGGCCGGGTCGGTGTGCGATGAGGCCGCATCCGTGGTCACGAACCTGCCGAAGGCGGGTCGCGCAGCGGGGGCGACAGCATTGCGTCGGAAAGGCGACGCAATGCTCCGCCTAATTGTCCTGGACAACATTGTGAGGTGTGAGGGGAAGGAGCGGAGGGAGAGGCGTGGGTATGCCGTGAGGTTGGCTGCTGAGGGTGTTGATTCGAAAAGTTGCTCAGCTCCGCCAGCTCGGGGATCCGCTTTCGCGCTAAGCGATTAGGGTACACCAACGCCAATTCTCAACACATCCCGATCTTCTCCGACTCAACGCCTATCGACGCGGACAAGCCCTCAACACCTTACAATTTGCTATACAGCTCTACCTTGACTGTTCGCTCACATGGCAGCTTCCACACTACAGCTACTACTGCGCTTTACGGGTCGCCGGCTGGTGGAGTAAGCACTTCTTCCGCGCCACGACAACACCGCGTAGGCGCATATTTCATGCGACCGCCACAATTCCCGTCAGCATGCAAAAGCAAAGATGCTTATCAAGAGATCTGAAAAAGGGTGATTGTTACACGGTACTGATTGAAAAGCATGGAATATCGTGGAAATCATGGGAAGACATCTTGCCAAAAGTGGTAATGAGCACGAACAACAAGCAACACATACACCTGCAAGAGTCTCAATACTCTCTCCAGTAACAACGAAGCATGGTCTTCCCCGATTATAAAGGTGATTTCGTGTTGAGCGGAAGGTGCTACCAAATCAAAGAGATGCATTCCAGGTCATTATATCATATCGAGAGGTGGCGGGTGGCGAATATCAGAGACGAGTGAGGACCGGTAACAAACGAACAGGCCATATCGAGACTGTAGCACTAGTCAACAAGGCCCAAATAATACCAAATAGGCTGTGCCTGTATGTACACGATCAAGCTGCGAGCAGCCACAGAAATCAAATCTATAGATAAATTCCACCGTGGTAAGCATGCTATTGGTGTTGGATGATGCGTTTTCCATTACTGCGTGCGCCGCACTATAACCATAAACCCCGAACAGTGATCATCGCACTCGAGCCCACCAGAGAGGTAGATGCGGATTCTTAGCCAATGTTTCAGTACTGTTCGTAAAATTGAATACTTGCTCAGCATGGAATATGAGTGCGACGTAATGTAAAATGTTCAAATTTGGATGTTCAAGATATCGTTACATCCACGTACTTACCTACGGTATCGCCTTCGTGGCATATTGACGTGGACTACTATAAAACATGTTGTCGCAGCAAAAAGCACTAGCTAGCACTCTTAGAATGTGTGATAAGTAGGTCAATACAGAGCGACACATGTTTCATTATTTTGATAAACGTGCTGGTGCTAAAACGCAAGCATAACGCTGTTGGGTAACACTGTATGATATCGCAATGCTGGTGTATCTCCTAAACACCTGGTTCACTGTATGCAGCTGTATAATAAAACATGATTTGATTTGTCTAGAAGCGTTTCTGCTAAGCTTAAATTTATTTGGTCCGATCAAGAAGCAGCACGGCTAAGGAGAGTACCTCTTGTATGCAAAGCCGATTCTAGTCTAGCTTTCATCTTAACCGCGATCGAAGTAGCAATTACATGAACCAACCTTACTTTCCTACGACGTGGAAGACGTACGTGTTAGGTATATCTGATAATTGCGTGGCGAATCTTAAGTGTCTTAATCCGTGTACAGTGTTAGAACGCAGCCCTGCACTACTACGCTAGGCAACCAAAAAGGTACGTATGATTAGTAGACTACTGATTATGGTGCAGGATAGTATATATCGTTAGCTAGGCCTAACATACAGTGCTAATAGTTATCGACAACTAGTACATTGTATTAAGTTTAACAAAGTTTATAGGCTATATTTGTTAATAGTTCTAACGTGCCCCACCATCGAGATGCGCACACCATCGAAATGCGCACTCTGCTAAGCCCCCACCACTTTTAACTCTCTATTACAATGTCTCAACTACTAAATCTTGAACTGCTTTCTACTGAAGATAGAGTTATCTAGGCTATCTAAGCTATAAAATCTAACGCGTCGCTTACCTAGCGACAAGCCGCGCATCGCTACGATATATATAAAAGCACTCTCCGCAATTAACGCGCTAGGAAGGCTTCACGACGCAATACTTAACCTAACTAATTAAAACTCTAGAGGAATAAAGAGGAGGCGATTATATAATATATAAGGAAGCTTAATGCGCGAGGCTTTGCCCCTACGCTTAACTATGTGCGAGAAATAGCTAACTAACTACTAGCTATACGTAGTAGTAGCTAGGTTAGAGAAAACTAGACCTACAGGCTTGTACGCTAGAGACCTAAGATTAAATCTTAGTTAACAAGATAGCGGGATTACTAGAGAGTCCTTTACAGCGACCTAGCTATTATTAGGCCCTAGTTTAATCTTGTACACAACGTTAAGGCTAAGTATAGGATTATAGATAAAGACGTCTATAATTTTAATAAGACTAGCTTCTAGATAGGCGTTAGAGGGTCTATTAAGGTAGTAACAGCCTCTAAGAGACGTCTTAAGCTACTTAGTGTTTAGCCTAGTAATTGTAAGTAGGCAACGCTAATTACTAGCATTAACGCAATAAGGTAGTCTATCCTACCCTTCTTTATCTTTAAGGCAAAGAACTATAACTAGGCCTAGTATTACAACCCTAAAGATTAGAGGATAAGAGTTAGTAAGAATAGCTAGATAACAAACAAGCTTAGTCTTGTATAGCTGCAGCACTTTATCTAGTATATAGAGGCTTGTACAGTAGGTAGTTACTAGCTACTTATTATTAATAGCTATAAGAGCTACAAGTCGCTCGCCTTCTAGGATCTATATAAGGAAAGCAATATTATTACCCTCTACATACCTCTACACTTATCGCACATCCTATAGCTACTTAATATAGGTTGTTTTACCCCGCTAAAGCAGGCGTATAAGAAGGAAGTTAGGGGCTTAGCAGACAGCTACATCTACTATATTAATAAGAAAGCCTTCCTAGCTGCCTTTAAACTAATATTTAATAAGGCGTTCTTAAAGAACAATATCTTATTAAGCTTTTAAGCAACTAGCTTAGTCCTACATAACCTAGATGTAGTATTATCTAGGCTTAAAGTACAGCCTTGTACGCTAACACTACCTGCACTAGGGCCTACCCCTTAGGAACCTAAAACACTAAGCAACGCCTAGGAGATAGAGGCTTAAACAACGCTAATTATTAAGAGGATAATAGATTACAAGGAATTATTACCTAATTCTATTATTAAGATAGTGCTGCAGGTTAAAAAGGGATTAACTTTAAAGGTGCACTTACACACGTTGCTTAAGGCTAGAATAGCTAACCTTAAAGAGGTAAACTAGTGTTACACGGGGTTAGGCTATACTTCTCTAGGCTCGGTCCGTACTAAGGCGAGGTAGACTAAAGCGGTAGTCCGTAAGGTAATGTAGGGAATAATTAGGTAGAAAAGAGTTATCGTTGTAACTAAAGGATAAACAATACTAATTCTATAAACAATAGAATAACTAGTTAACAATCTATGTAAGAGATAAACTATTTAAGTTAACTACAACAAGTGTAATAATAAGATCTAACATATTCTTATACCTATTGCTAAAGGTCCTGTCCTCCTTGCCCTCCCTTCTAAGAGGGAGGCCTAGGAGGGCCGTAACCTCCTAATCCTTACTAGCCTCCTAGAGGCTAGGTCTTAGCGGGATGCCATTCCTTTCACGTAATCTAGGCCCTACCCTAGATCTACTTTCGTCTATCGTGTCCGCCCGATAGTCTTCCTTTATGCGACCTGCATAAAAGGGAAGCAATTCCTTGTTACCTTGTAACATTACCCCTCCTCTTAGGCGTATTGTCTTAATACCCTAGATTATTGTTTCCCCGCGCCTAGTCCAGCGGCGGTAGTAGAGGTATAGCTACTCTAGTAGTGTCGTATCCTCTCTTTCCTCCTTTCCTTACTTTCCCTAACTATGCCTAAGGTTTAGACTTCTTAACGCGTCTGTACCTAGAACTCGACTTAACAGCGCTAGGCTCGTGCTAACCGTATCCGCCAACAAGGGAACGAGATAACCTTTCGTTGCAAGTAGTGTAAGGAGAAGAATCTTCGTTGTTTTGTAGACACTGCCTCTAGGTAGTGTGCGGGCTGTATTTTAGTAAAAGCTAAGTGCAGCTTATTTATAACTAAGGAAGAGTAGGAGAAGGTTAAGGCTAAAAAGCGCGAGAAGCGCTTAGCGCTTCTTCGAGCTAAGGCTAAGGTCGCTCAACTTTAGCTAGAAGTAGCAGAGACTAAGGCGCGAGAGCGAGCATTCGCTAATCGAGATTACGCTATTTTAAGTCTTTAGGATCGCGCGAAAGAGCAAGCCGAGGGGAACTCTGCCCCTAGTACGGACTTTTAGCTAACTAAACTATCGCTACCCAGACTGTCGACTAACTTAGGCTAGTTGCAGGATAACGCTTCTTTTAATCCTTTTTCTAAATTCTTTTCTTCCCTTAAGGACCTAGTCCTCCCTTCTCTAGGTGTTTCTAATAGTACTTACGTACCTGTAACTTGCAGTTCATTAAATTTTCTTTTAGTTCCTAAGTGTTCTAGCTCTCTAGCTATCCTAGCTACTTAACTAAGTATTTCTACTAACAACTAATTTTCCGCAGGTCCCTAATTTCTTCGACCTTGTATTTATCGTCTTTGAGCTCTATGTTAGTAGCTAGCTCGGTATCTAGAGGTGCTCTTTCTAGGAGTTTCTTGTAAAAGACAGGGTAGATGCGCATGCCTAGTAGGAGTTAGAGTTTATAATTTACGTTTCCTATTTCCTCTAGAACCTCGAATAGTCCTACTTAGAGGTTATCTAGTTTCTTACTTAGTCGCTTAGTTTTTAAGTTCTGTTGTAACAGGAAAACTTTGTCCCCCTTCTTAAAGGTTAGTCCCTTAGTCCTTTGCTTATTAGCTACCTTAGCTGTTGTAAGGTTCCTGTAAGCGATGTTCTTGCTCAATTCGTCGTGTAGTTCTCGCATTAAGCGGGCTTTATCGTCTGCCCCTACTGCGATACTTTCTATATCCTTTAGATCTTAATAAGCAACTAGCTTATATCCGTAGTTCGCATAGTGTAGCGAGTACTTTGTTGTCGCAGACCTAGTACTGTTGTAGGCTAATTGTGCCGTTAGCAAGAGTTTAACCTAGTTGTCTTGCAACTTGTTAGCGTACATCCTTAGATACTGTTCTAGTGTCTAGTTTGTTCTTTCCGTCTAGCTATCCGTTTTAGGGTAGAAGCTAGTTAATAGCTTCTTCTTTATACCTAACTTTACTAGGAATGTATTCTAATACTTAGACGTAAACAGTTTATTACAATTAGTAATAAACTCTTTAGGTATCCTATATTCTAACATTAGTGCCTTACTAACCTCGTACGCGCATTCTTCTACCGTAATAGTCTCTTTAGTAGGCACAAACTTTGCTCCTTTCGTGTGTTAGCACACGATAACTAGGATTGTGTTACACAATCTTCTAGATCCTAGTTCTAACAATTTTAGGAGCTTTACTATAAAGTCTATCGTTACGCTGCTCTATAGTCTTGTTAGTAGTAGTAAGGGTTGTAACAGGCTATAGGGCTTATGTCTTTTAGGCTTGTTCTAGTAACAAGCTAAATAGTTGCCTAAAACGTCCTGTACCTTCGCTTGCAAGCGTGGTATCGCAAACACCTTTAATAGTTACCTAACTATTTCTTCTAGCGATGCATGTCTATACTCTAGGGACTTATATAGTTCCTTAATAAGACTCGATCTTATGTGTAGAGGTATATATGTTTAATCGCCTTAAATTATATCTTAGTACTCTCGCTTGTCTTGTAATAGTTTGTTAGAGCCCTTCTTGTCTAGCTTAAACTGCTAGCTAGCGGCTCTCTGCTGCTATTGCTGCTAAAGTGTTTCTACCCGCTTAGCTACCTTAGCTATCTTAGCTAGTTCTAGCTAGTTGTAACGTAGTGTGCTATTAGGCATCTTCTTAAACATAGCGTTATGTAGTTCTCTATAACTTTCTTCGCGTAAGTTAGATCTCCTACTTAGAGCATCTGCTGCTCTGTTAAGCGTTCTAGCGCGGTGTGTTATCTTAAAGTCAAACTAAGCTAGCATCTTAGCCTATTAGACTTGTCGTCTGTTAAGTTTCTTTGTTGTTATAAAACCTGCTAAGTTCTAGTAATTAGTAAAAACCTTAATCTAGTGTAGTAGTCCTAGCAAATAGACTTCCTACTGTTTAAAGGCATCGACTACTCCTAGTAGCTCCTTATTGTAAACGTTGTAGTTAAGTTCTGCTCTAGAGAACTTCCTTAAGTAGTAGAACACTAGTCTCTACTTCTTGTCTAGGCACTGCTGTAACAATACAGCTCTAAGTGCATAGTCTAACGCGTTGGTCTCGACTCGCGTCTCTTATTTTAGGTCGTACATTTCTAGTACGGGTGCCTCGAGGAATATCTACTTAATTTAATTAAAAGCCTCCTAATGTTCCTTGTTCTATTTAAAACCAATTTCCTTCTTCGTAATCTCGGAGAGGGGTGTCGTGATCTTTAAGTAATCCTTAATAAACTTCTAGTAGTAGTTAGCAAATCCTAGGAAAGATTGCATATCCTTAACTATTTTAGGCGTTAGCCACTCCTGTACAGCCGCTGTCTTCTTTAGGTTTATCTTTACTCCCTCTATAGATATAATAAAGCCTAGGTATTCCGTTTCCTTTGTATAGAATTCGCACTTCCCTAGCTGTAGGTACAGCTTGTATTCCTTAAGCTTCCTTAGCACTTTCTTAATATGTTCTACATATTCTTCTAGCGTCCCGCTAGTGTATACTAGCACATCGTCGATGTACGCTGTAACAAAGATTCTAAGGTATTCGTAGAGCGCGTTGTTAATAACTAACTAAAACGTTGCTAGGGCATTTGTTAACCCAAAAGGCATTACTATATACTCGAACAGTCTATATTTTGTCTTAAACGCTGTCATCCATTCGTGTCCTTCCTTAATCCTAATTTAGTAAAATCCTTCCCGAACGTCGAACTTCGTAAACTACTTAGCTCCCTAGAGTCGATCTATAAGCTCCGTAATTAGTAGTAAGGGATATTAGTTTTTCTAAGTAACGCTGTTTAACCTGCGGAAGTTAACACATAGTCGCCACTTCCTATTAGGCTTCTTTACGAACAAGATAGGTAAGGCTATTAGGCCTAATCCTAGTTAGATAAATCCCTTCTTTAGATTCTTCTAGATGTACTCCCTTAGCTCAGCATTGTGCTTAGGCGATATAGGATACATAGGTCCTAGGCTTAACTTTGCCCCTTTATCTAGGATAATCTCGTGATCCTAATCCTAATAGTCTGCTAAATCCGTAGCTTTATTTTCCTTAAAGAGTTCTCTAAACTTGTTAGTCTAATACTCTCTTAGTATCTCTAGCGGTAAGGGTCCTTCCTTTGTAGTCGCGACTTGTCTTATCTATATAACTCCTACTCTTTAAGGGTCCTTCTTATAGATTCTTATAATCTTATAAGGCGAGATCTTGCCGAACCTCCTGTCCTAGGTTAAGCTCTAGTCCTTTAGGCTTACTCTTTAGCGTACTCTAGTAACCTTGTGCACAGGTTCTCTTCTAAGTATCGTCTTCTTTCGCTAGTCGATAGCGGGGTTATAGGCATCTAGCTAGTTATAACTAATTAACATGTCTAGTCCTCCTAGTTCTATTATGTCGATGTTTATTTAGCACTCTATGCTAGCTATCCGTAGCTTTGTCGATTTGGTTTCTATCCGTATTATACTGTTTCTATATTCTATAGGTTTCTCGTTAGCTAATAGTACTAATACTAGGTTCTTCTTAACCTAGTAGGGTAGTTCGTTTTTCTCTACTACTCTAGGTAAGATTATCGTTCGCGCGGCCCCGCTATCTACGAGCGCCTCGATATTTTGTCCCTGTACAGATACGGTCGTAAGCAACTGCTTTACCTAACTATTAGTATCCTATACCTTCCTAAGGGTTGTTTTAGGACTGCCTTTACTAGCGTGACCCTATCCCTAGCGGCATCCTAGTTTTTTAACTGCTTACCTTTCCTGTACCTAGGAAAGTAGCCTGTGTTATTCTTAGAGCTGTAGTGCGTTAAGCACCTGTCGTTGTAACAGAAGCTCTAGTAAATGTTCTAATAAGGTATCTCCTCCCTAGTAATCCTCTTCCTTAGTTAAGCCTTCTTAGCTTCGTAAGTCTTACAGTCTGCGACCTCGCAGATGTTTAATAATAGGGTGCGATAGTAATAGTTATCTACCTTATGTGCTTCCTTAAGCTACTTGCAATAGAAGTTACACCCGTTCCTGCATTGCGTCTATAGAAGTCTGTAGTAGATCTCTACTTTCTCTAGCTCGTGTAGGTAGTAGTTGTCTGCTAGACACTCGTCTAGCTAGAGGTTTAGGTAGCAGTACCGTTCCTAGTCTGTCCTGCACTCCTCCTTATCTTGCTTATAGAACTCGCAATCTATCTTATAGTTATACTAACACAAGTCCTTGTAATCCTTAGTATCTTCTACTTTGTAGGCTTCTTAGTCCTCGACCTTAGCTATTAGGTTATCGAAGTAGGGTTGTTAGTGTATCGCCTAATACCTAATTTCCTTAGCATTTAGGCTAGTAATTATAATTTGTTCGCGAACTATACATTTGTTGGCGTAGTGTATCTTGTTACTACACACCTAACATTAGTTGTTAGCTAGTCGTTCTATTACGATAGTGCCCTTAACCTTCTAGTTAGTCTTCTTTAGCTAGTCTATAGTAAGAACTTCGTTGTCTAGTTTAACTCTTAGGACAATTTCGTAGCCTTCCTTATCCTCCTAGCGTGCCTCCTCGTATAGGTCTAAGTCGCTTAGGTTGTTATCTAGCTCTATCCCGGCTGGGTAAGGCGTGCCTTGTCTAATTATCCTAATCTAGACAGCTGCCTGTTTAACTTGTTCTTCCTTGCAGTCTTAGGCAAAATATCCTGTTTTGCTGCATTAGAGACATGCTTTATTGTCGTAACGCTTCTAGCGTTCTTCCTTAGAGAGACCGTCCTGTCTCTATCCTTAGGTCTTCTTGTCTTTAGACTTTTCCTGTACCTTGCTAGTTATAATAGCGTCGCTATCTCTGTTGTACCTTCCGCGTTGCTTCTTTATGTTTAGCAGGTTAGGTCGGAAGTATTTCTTCTAGTTGTTCTATTCCCAAAGCCTGTTGTCTATACGCGTAGCTAGCTCGATCAGAGCGTGTAGTGTTCCAGGCTTGTCGTAGTGTACAAGGCCGTCCTTAACATTTTCCTTAAGGCCTGCTTTGAATACTGTTCGAAGTGCCGCATTATCCTAATTAATCCATACTTGTAGTTGCTTAAATTCCGCCGTATATGCTGATACTAACGTAGTCTACCTTAGGTAAGTAATCTTCTTCTCTGCCTAGTTCTAAGCGTCTACTTCTCCAAAGATGCGTCCTATCTCTTGCTTAAATTCTATCCAACTTGCGAACAAGGTACAGGTTCCTTCTTTAGTGCCTATGTGTTCTGCGTCTAGTAGGTAGTTGTCTACATAGGGTTGCATCTAATTAGAAGCCTTATCCTTTATGTATGTACTAGCTATAAGGATCTTTTCCTAGTTATTAGGTACCTCGTTGTACTCGCAGTACAGGTTAATGTTAGTAAGAAATACTTGTAGCTTTTCTCGCTCTCTGCCGTATTTCTCTAGTAACGCTATCTTAGGTTTCTTAGTAGAAACGGGTCGTTCGTTAGGTAGTATTATTAGTTGCCCTACAAGCTAATTAATTATTACCTGCATCTTAGCAATCTGCTAAGCCTGCGCATTTGTATGTTGCCTAAGATTCCGTAGCTTAGTAATATTAGGGTTCTCCCCTTCGTTATTAGATACCTCTAGCATCTTATCGTTTTCTAGGGTAGGGCGTGCTAGCGTTAAGGGTCCCTAACCCTAAGCCATGTTGCTTCGTGCGCTTCCCTAATAAGCCATTTTTGAATCTTAATCGGGCTTCCTGTTGATTAAACGTCTACTAATATCCTAGGTAGTCAAAGTGTTACACGGGGTTAGGCTATACTTCTCTAGGCTCAGTCCGTACTAAGGCGAGGTAGACTAAAGCGGTAGTCCGTAAGGTAATATAGGGAATAATTAGGTAGATAAGAGTTATTGTTATAACTAAAGGATAAACAATACTAATTCTATAAACAATAGAATAACTAGTTAACAATCTATGTAAGAGATAAACTATTTAAGTTAACTACAACGAGTGTAATAATAAGATCCAACACATTCTTATACCTATTGCTAAAGGTCCTGTCCTCCTTGCCCTCCCTTCTAAGAGGGAGGCCTAGGAGGGCCGTAACCTCCCAATCCTCACTAGCCTCCCGGAGGCCAGGTCTTAGCGGGATGCCATTCCTTTCACGTAATCTAGGCCCCGCCCTAGATCCACTTTCGTCTATTATGTCCGCCCGATAGTCTTCCTTCATGCGACCTGCATAAAAGGGAAGCAATTCCTTGTTACCTTGTAACAACTAGGCAGCATCTAAACGTAAAAAGCGCAAGAAAAAGCAAATCTAGAAGGGAGGGACCCTATCGTAGGCAGAGGCAGAGGATATAGTTAGGCAAAGGGATGTTAAGGCTTAGTTAGAGGTAGAGAGGCGTTAGTAGAGGGTGCGCGCAGGTAGTAGTATAGGAGGTATCTAACGCTATAAGAACTATAGCAAGGCAGGACATAATAAGCGCACATGCAAGAAATATATAGTAGAAGTAGTAGATTAATTCTAGCTATTAAACGCGTAGATAGCTTGTTGTAGTATTAAGTTATTTGTATGCGAACATAGATTGCTGTATTTTGTGCGCATTTCAATAGTGTGCGCATCTTAATAGTAGGGCACGTTATCTATTACCTTTGTTCCTGTAATGTGTTGTATCCGAGAGGCCGCTAGAGGATATTAATAGATGTAGTAAAACACGTGTTAATTCTCAGACAGAATAACACCCTGCTTTTAAGTAAGCTAACTAGAGTTATTAGTACATCTGTTAGACATAAAGGACACTAGGATCGCTAAGATCTAATTTACGGCTGCGGCTGCTTTCTTTAAAGACTAGCCCTGCATGTAGTGACTTAAAAATTAATAAGAGTGTAACAGAGACTTAGGAAGCACCGTGTACTTAAGAGAGAGATACGAGACGCGCACTGCTCTAGAGAGATTAGTACACGCTAAGCGTGTATATAAGGTGCGCCTCGCGTGTAAGGAACAGGACAAGAATTATTCACCTTACTACCTATGTCTGTAGTCTTAATATATTAGTTATCTCTTACTATCCTTAGTAACGTGAAGCAAGCACTATTGCCTACAGTTACGCCTTTACAAAGAGACTACTATACTTATTGCGACTAACCTTAATACTTTCTATATTAGCTATCTAGAAGTCTTATTTGCTCGTAGTAATTTTTTATAGCACTATAAGCGACTTACTATTAGAATATTACATACGCAAGTAGCTACAGGAGACTTTTATGACGCTAATTAGATAGTGCAATTCTAACTGTTTCGAGGTTACTGTTTAGACTAAAATGCTTCCTTTGGAGGCAACAAGTTATCATTAAACGTTGTATATGTTATCTTTGTGCGTTTTCCTAGGTTTTCTAGATACTAATGTACTTACTGTACGATGTAATAACGGTTAGATAGGAGACGTGTGCCGAGATGCAGTTCGAGCAACACAGCGATATATCCGTAGAGACCGATAGAAAGATAAACGTATACTTTCGATAACCCCGTACTCCTACTTCCCTCTGCCTTCATATATACTCGCAAGCTCCTGTCACAGAGACACTGAGGGACACTTCGAATGGCTCGGCCAGAGCCTCCCGCTTTTGCAATTTGTGCCACCTCTGCCCCTCTCTCACAACGAACTGAAGGCAACAATGGTATCATAGATCTCAACCACCGCACGTGTTTCAAACTCTCCGTTTGTACAACAAAAGAATACCATCAACGAAAGGAATCGAGCTAAAAAGGGAAATACTACAGGATGTTCCATGAAATGCGTAACAAGAGACAAAAAAACGTATGGACTGAGGGCGCCCGGCTTCAATGCAGAGATTCAATAACAGAGAACGTGTGCGTATTCTTATCGTATGTGATCCATCTGTTGCGCTGTGTAGAGTTAATTGACGCAAAGAACCAAGGGGCACATGAAAGTCTTACCTTTGATAGTTGAAAACCCAGTCTCAGAACTCTTTCCATACGGTTTTTGACCGTGCTGGCCAATTCAAGGTACCTCTCCTCCTCGTCATGTTCTCTTTGAAACCACCCCCTCGGGAAGTAGTCATGCACCCAAATCAAGCCTCGGACAAGGTAATCTTCCGGCAATGGCAGCTCGTCTCCTCGCTCACCTTCACCGGGAAATACGTCAGAAGCGAGTACCGTATCAATGTTCTGTGTCTGTTTGTTTGACTGGGATCGAATCTGGTTCTCGGCCTTAACCAACGTGTTCAGAAAAGCAACGAGCTCGGCCCAAGGAGTGTCTGCCAGCAGATGGGAAAGATATTTACTGGAAGCGAATGAGTCGAGGAAGGCGAGCATGATGTGCACATGAGGAAGAACGTTCTTGTCGCCGATGCGGCGGAGTATGACGGCAAATGTCTCGTTGGTAATGAGTTTCGCATTAACAAACGTTGGGTCCTTCGGCAATTCACTCAGTCCCAGACAGAGAGCGTGCTCGCTAACAGATGGTTCCGTCAGACTCTGTTGGTCAGCTAGAGATGCGGTCTGAATCTTATCTTCGTCAACGCTTTGAGGGGATTCTTGGGCCTGTTTGCAGATTTGAGTCAGGAAAGCCTGTCGAAGGAGGTTGTTGTGCATCCCATATTCAAACCAACCAGCGATATTCGTCACCGCAATGTAAACACCCTGCTCCTTCCATTTCGCTGTTACCCGTCCAATGTGATTGTCCAGATTTGCAATGAATTCTGTCTTTGCGCTCAAGAACTCGACTGTAAGCGCTTCTTCATCCTTATCTTTGTTCTTGGCTGTTGAAGGTCGCTTAAACTGAAGACCGTGTGCTTTGATGAAGTTGATGTCGATCGCTACAGCATGCGTGAGAGTCGTGCCGGCACGGCCAAGGATGGGATCCAACAGAGTCAAGATCGATTCCCGCGCGCTCTGGAATGGCTTAACGCAAGTTAAAGACCTTGAGTAGTAGTACATTTGCTGAAGGGCATTGGGTCGCGCCAGAATAGCCAGATGATGATACAATCGACCCACAGTGGGATTCCTATCCGCAGCCTTCGTGTACCAAGACCGAGCGACGCCAATCCAGGTCTCGCGATCGCGGACGTCCTCGTCTTCAAGAGCCATCCGGTAGCGTCCTAGGTCTCCAAGGCATTCGATCCAAGTATCCTCAAAAGCCGGAACAGTTTCGTATAACAACGCCATCATCTGATACGCCAAGTAAATGAAGGCCAACATATAATCGATGCTGTCGGGAAGATGCCGTCGAAGTAACTCCAAAAAGGAATGGATCCCATGTGTCCACATGCGCGCCGGCATGGAATACTTAGTTGCAAGACGCTGAAGAGCTGGCGATGCGGAGGGATGCTGACTAGCTAAGAAAAAATCGTGATGCTCGTGTAAGAGCGTACGATGAAGAGCGATTAAGGCCTGCCAATGATCGGACGCAAGCTTGGTGTCGCTGCCTTGGGCAGCTGCAGCTTGTGCACGATCAACATGTATACACTTAGTCTCCACCATGGTCAATCCCGCGTAAATAGATTTCACTTCAGATGCAAGTTGCTCTTGAGAGATGGGCCTACTGTCTGGCTGCAATAGCAAACCCGGATATCGAGGATCAGAGCGTTGGAGCTCGATAAGACCTGGTTTGCGTTGAGACTGTTGGGTTCTAGGAATAGATTGCTGCATTAAATGGGCAGAGGACTGAGGTTGTGGCGGCTGGAATTGACTGCTCTTCGTAGCTTCTGCTGACCATTCGCTGGAAAGCTCGGGCGTCATCTGGTACGGGGACGAAGTTCCCTTGGCGCTTTGCTTGGAGTCGAAAAGGCGTGCATCTTGTGGTCTCGGCCTTGTCCTATCCAAAGCAACTGCATGTGGGATTTGCCTCGAGTATTCTGGATCAGCGATTTCTACGTGAGAGGGACCCTTTCCCCTTGGGCTGGTGAAGTCGTGCTCTGCTGGCCGTTTCCTTCCCGACGGCGGTGAATTCTGTCGCGAACTCTTCCCGGAATCTATGGTGAGACCACCAATGTCAGGCGCTGAACGGTCTCCCGCAGTCGCAGCTGACGACTGATCGGATCTCCTGCCCTTGTCAACCGTTGATCTTATAAGTGCCCACACAGCGAACACGTCCGAACTCACCTGAACTTGATACTTAACTCTCGAAACTTATCTCGCGCCTGCCGCGGACTTAGGCCTTCGAAATCAGCACGATGATCTATCCTTCCGTGGTTGTATAGCTGTTCAGCATTGGCGAAAATCCGGCCCTCATGACCTGGAAAAGGGCAGGCTTGGGTCCTGGTAGTCGGGCTCTGCGTCTTGAGCGCCTGGGCGAACTTGGTTTGAACGATTTCACCGGTGTCCATTATGCGGCTAGTTTTCTCAAGTGTAGCTTTCTTGTTGGTACTCGTGGCGTCGTATGCGCCAGGTATTTGGTAGGAAAGACGCAGATGAAGTGATTGGTTGTGTAGATGCCCACATTCCCCCGTCTTGCGCTGCGCATTCAGGTTTGGCGTGGCAAGAATCTCTTGACCCTGAACTCGACGCAAGATATGACGGGTGTTGTTATTGCGCGATGTCGCACATGAATCTGACCAATAATGAGTACCAATCTAGGGGCCAAAGGCGCAGCAGATACGCAGACTGTGGGGCGTGCTCTACCTCGGCACTGACGCGACTTGTCTGACGACCAAAGCGACAGCGTCGTGGCTGTGTGTGGGGACTGGCGAGAATATAAGAGGCCTGTGAATTATGCAGCAAGTCAGGAAGACAAGTGTATATGTTGGAGCAGAGGCTCAAGTGTCCGCAAAATTACGAACAAGGCAACAAGGCAACAGCGCGGAGTGGGGCATTCCGACGCGCATGGAACTTCACGACTCAACCAGGAAGGCTGACGAAGGACCCGCCACGGGTGGTCTAAGGAGCCGGCTGCCTTGCTACAGTTTGTGTCATCATCAAAGCAGGCAGATCGAGCACACTGTACGGCCTTGTGTTGTTGATTCCCCTCCAGCTGCATGCATGTACAGTCTATGGTCCGCAATGGTCGGCTTACATCTGGGCATCAGCTGCAGTGGGCTGCCCACTGTCCCGACCGCAGCAAAAGCCATAGGCCCCAAAGTGGCCATAACGTACGTCAATACTAACGCCAACGTCGCTACGGAGGCACCATGTCACCCGGCCATGATAAAAATGGGGGCGGCCATGCCAAGGCCACTAAAACGTTAGTTAAATCTAAGCAAGATTAGTGCACAGACATGTTCTAAACATAGTTAGCAAGCGAGCGCCGCAGGCAAGCGAGCGCCGCACCCCACCAACTTTCGCAACTTTAAAGCGATATATCTCAACAACGCGATAATATTATTGCTAGATATTAATATAGTAGATTAAGTAGCATCTAACTATCCTTTTTGCACGTACGTAAGTTATGCCTAGTCTCTCTGCACCTTGTGCAGCGCGCTAGAGCCTAGCGGCTCACGCCTAATTGCTCTCCTCCTTAACGCTGCTTATAAGCAATCTGCTAGTTAGCCTTATGTTAAGCGAGGAGATCCTCTCTAGCTCCCTTTGTAAGTACTCTATGCTTCTGTATACGCCTTTTAGAGCGCCACCTACGCGCTAAGGCTGCGCTGTTAGCCTTCTTAAGACTAGAGATCTAATCGCGCATTAGCTTAGCAGAGAGCATTATTACCTTAGCGCCCTTCTTAAGCTAGTTAATTGCCTTAATAATTAAAGCTAGTAATAAGCTCTTGTGCTAGCGCACGCGCTTACGTATTAGGCTTAACTAAGCCTTAAGCTTACGCGCGTTGCTCAGCGTTTAAGCTACCTAGGGAACCTCTAGTAGAGCTGCTAGAGGAGTAGGTGTACGCAGCTGTACATCTACCTTTAATAGAACAGCCTCTAGTTGTAGAGGAACAAGGCCTGCGCCGCGGAAGGCTAAGCAGATGTTAGCTAGCGTAAAGGCGCGATTAAATGCTATCTTAAATGCTAGTAGAAACTCTAGCTTAGTAATATAGTTAATGTAGTTGCGTATAAGGCTCTCTACCTTACGGCTATACGCGCGCTTTAATAGCGAGAAGCAGCTAACATTAAGCGGCTAGAGTAGGTAGGATAAGTAAGGTAGCATACAGAGCGTGTAGATATTATTCTCCTTGCAGAGCTCCTAGAACGCTAGAGATTAGTAGCTCTTATAGCTATTAATAATAAGTAGGCAACGCGCGCCTATAGTACAAGCCTGCGTGTAAGCGTTAAAGTGCTTTAGCTACTTAACTCTAAGCTTATTATTTGTCTAGCTATTGTTACTAACTGCGATCGCCTAGTCGCGTAGGATATCCTCCTTATACCACGCTAATAGGTAGTACTAACTAGCGAAGATAAGGAATAGTAGCACTAACTAGCTAGCAGCGCTAATAGTAGCGATTAGCGTTACCTACTCGCGATTGCCTAGCTAAAGAGTCTTTAGCCTGCCTCTCCTTTCTACTTCTATTATTACTAGCTACGTTGTAATCTTGCCTATTATAAAGCTAGCTTTGTTAAAGTTATAGACGTCCTTATTATAGATACTATACTTAGCCTTTGTCTCCTCTACAAGCTTAAACTACCTCTTTATTAATATTGCATCCTTACACAAAGCTCTCTGCCTATTGTACACTTAGTTAAAACACGTTTAAAGACTATCTGTACGCTTAACAAAGTTAGCTAGCTACTTCTGCCTAACCTAGCTAGCGCCGCGTATAGCTAGCAGCTTATTAGCTATATTACGTGCAGCTACGTAGGTAGGCGCAAACCCGCGCTAATCTAGGTAAAGTATATAGCTAATAATTACCTCCTCTTCTCTCTAGGTAAGCTTCCTTAAGTTAGGCTAACAATCGCGTTGGGCAGGTATACTAGCGCGTTGGCGGCGGATTAATCGTTTAGATACGTTGTAGATAGCAGCAGCACTACAATTACTCTACACTTAATTAGAGTTAATAGAGGAGATAGCAAGTTAAATATCTACTTTATTTAATAACAATAGAGTAGCGTTGCGTTAAGCTATTGTAGGTTGAAATTAGTAAGGTGCGAAAGTTAGTGGGGTGCGGCGCTCGCTTGCCAACTATGTTAAACGTGTTCCTAACATGTTCTTAACATGTTCTAAATATGTTCTAAATATGTTCTAAATATGTTCTAAATATATTTAGAATATATTTTAAACGTATTCTAATAATATAGCAACGTCTTATTAAAATCTATAGGTTTAATAAGGTAGTCCCCTGTAGACGCTATTCTCTAATAGGGAGTACTAGGCCATGCTAGCGTCTACGGACAGGTGATAATATACTCAATAGCGTTAGCATGGCCGCCCCCATTTTTATCATGGCCTGGTGACATGCTTCCTCGTCGCCTCGTCGCTACGCAAACGTTTGACCAAGAGGCTGATCAAGGAAATCATCATGTATTAGCTTCTGTTCCGGACGCGATTTCAGCCAAAGATTCGTTTTTCCAGCAGCAGGCATCAACGCTGGGATATGGCACGTGCCAAGCTTTGCATCCCCAGTCTTGAAGGGCTTCCAGTATCAAGCTATCCCTTGGGCGGCACAGATGGTGCGGTGCTGATAGTAGAACAGGGCAGCGCGTCAATACAGGCAGGTCTCAGTGGTTGTTTAATTACGATGAGTAACCACGCGACCAACGTGACAAAACAACCACCCACGTTCTCCTTTGCGAGAGATTGTTGGAAAGCGATACTTTTTCGCCTTCTCAACGTGGTGATATATTGGCTTTACAGCATGTTACATGGCAAGCCCTCAGCGCCCAAAATTGGGACTCTGTGTTGGCGTCTTGAGGTGGGGTGTTACTACGACCATCAACGACTAGTGCTGCATCCGCCATACGCGACATTGTACAAGTCACACGAAATTGCGCAAGGGCTTCCAGCATTTAGTCGGTAAACTAATCAAAGATTTTAGCCCCGTCGCAGCCTTATGCCCGACCGGTGAAGGACTCAAGCAGATGGATTGTATGCCCAAAGAAGAGGTATCGAACTACTACAGTTGGAAGCAAAAGCATAGAAACTTGCAATGCGCATCGTCCGACTATGCCTGTAAACTGAAAACCATAGTAGGGAGAAATGAAGCGTCTCTCGTAGTTTGATGGTCTGCTGTTATGATAATCCGGAAGGGTACGGCAATCATGAAGGTCATCGTCAGGAGAATTAGCCCAGCTCAACGACAAGGCGTGGTCTAAAGTCAATTTTACAATGGCTCGTTGATCTTATTGGAAATGCGATAGGAAAATCGAATCATAGGCGCTGAAGGTCAGATATGCTCATGGTTGGTGGACATTACATTGTCTATGTTGAGGATACATGTTCATACGGGAGTATGAGCTTCAAGCCCATGTTTAGTTTCGAGCTGAAAGATGACACCTGGATTTCATCAATATCAGCAAGTAGATGGGATCATCCAATGCTACTCACATGCCTAATCGTAGTAGACATGCTATAGCAACCATGTTCTAGATGAGATAACCTGCTTTGGCAAAAGTTGCAGGCTTATGGGTTCGAGGGCCAGGGCCGTAGGAGACCAACCCAACTTCAACCCATTTACCATCCTAGTCGCGCAAGAACCTGCTCGACGATTTATCCTTCATACGTTGAGTACATGGTAGGTCGACCAAGAGATGGGGCCAGGGCGAACTCTAGAAGGCTGACTGAGGTTTGGGGCAAGGACGAGTGTGCTTGAATGCGAAGATCAGAGACGTGCACTGTTCCGGAGTCACGACCAGGCTGCTTATGCACATCGACGGCTTTTGGATATCTTGCAAGCTTATCACGAGTAGTCTGGTGTCTCAGTTCCTTACTACAATGTCAGACCCAGCCTAGTAATTACAGAGGGGGTTCGTAGTACAAAGAGACCTTGTAGCACCACCTGCCGGCCTTCGTCCATCACGCGTAAGTTGAACTTCCAGCCTATTTGCCTTGTGTGATGGACGGATACTCAGAGTGCGACTAGGTATAGAGGGCTGACACACTGATCGCGATAAAGATGCTATCACCGGATGAAGATGCTTGTACATTGGCCATTTCTTGGTTATGAGATGTCATGCTCTCAAGTCCTACGTAAAACATGTGTTGTTGTATGCGGCATATCCAACCTTGACGAACGTCCGCGGAGGCATCGTCATTTTGACGAATAAATCAGTTGTTACTACACATGGAACCCTTTATGCAGGAACAAAGACATGCGGCAGTGAAATTACCTCGAAACGAGTACGACGAAGAATCCCGGAAATCGAACTGAGGGCATTGTGCGACTTGCTTGCTCTTATCAGATTGGGCGCATAAGCCCCGTAGGAGCACGCTGTTGTAACAGGACGCACGACAAAAGCCAGAAAAGGAAAAAGGCACATAGATCGGTCAAGCAATTGGTGCGCATCAGCGCATGTGACCACTTACATCAGTAACCTTGTGCAATACATGGCTGAGGACTCTAAATTCTTACAGAATCAAAACGAGAGTTTTCTTTGTTGTTGTTGGAGCGGGGAGACGGGAAGTGAGGGGCTGGTCAGGCAACCAGGACGATCACACAATCTGAGTGTTAGGAACCTTACAGTAAGCGCAGACCAGGTGTGGGGGCTGAAAAACTACAATAGTAAGTGCAGCACATCATAGGTTTGAGGAGTCCTCCATGTGCACCATGTGTAAGTCCAATGCAGAGACGTGAAGCTCCAACCGCTAATTACTGTGCCGTTCCTAGACATCGTGGTTCGCAATTTTGCGCACCGTTGAGCTAGTCATCCCAAAACTGATCACCTAGACATATTGAGAGACATCTCCGTTCGGTGTACAGTTGACGGTGACTACTCGGCCGTATAATGTCCTCCATAGGTTCTGACTGGTACGACGGACGCTGCGTTCACCTCCTGGAACGCGGGCTTTTTGACAAGCGGCTCATCGAGCAGGAGGCGGCATATCAACGACGGCTTGAGAAGCGAAGCACGGAATGTGAGCACTTTCTCAATGATGCGCAATCTGTGGAGCATTTGTTGGAGGGAAAAGTCTTCGTCAAAAACTACAACAGATTACGAAGCTAAGGACCCATGGAACCGGTTTGACTTGAGACGACACACAAGACCTTCTGGAAAATGATGGTGCTAGTTCTTTGGTTGTCTTGTAGGCGTGGTGCGCCCTTACCCGTCAGTTGATTCGGTACGACACCGTCAATCAGAAAGGGGAAATACGGGCAGGTCTGAAACTGGCACCCAGTCCATCTCTTCCAAGTCGATGGACAATATGAAATCGTATATCCTTCTATGTCCGTCGCATACATGCTGCGGCGTGCTGTGCTGTGTCGGGTCGCTTGCGATTGACGTCAAGGCATTGCCACACAACAAGATACGTCAAGTTTAGATACCATTAGCAGGACCTGGGGAAAGCAGATGATAGCAGTGACTGTGATTCGTGAAGAGTTCCAACTTGGAGAGTGGAGATTTTCGAGGGGATTAGCGCGTCAATATCGTAGGAATAGTGGAGCATATGCTATGACATCATCATGGTGCGACAAATGGAGGCGAACATCAGCTTGAGGCTTCACAAAACGAGCTCACAACGGCGACCACATATGGCACATCCACGCTTTGCGCCATTGTGCTATTCTTATCGCAACCTCTAACGTGAAACGACTTCGGGGTCACACAGCTACTCCGCGAGGCACCAACAATCTCCCCGCCTGCCTGCATGATTCTCCGTGCGCCAGACTGTTAGCGTGGAGGGTATCCTCGACAGCCATCGCAGACCATGCCGTTGTCCGAGCTCAACGAACAGCAACGGGCGACCATTGCTGACCGTGCCCGGGTATGGGAAGTAAGACGCTTCTGCCAGGTGTTGCCATCTGTCGTCAAATATGTGCGCGGCTCGAACGCTGGCCTAACAAGCACGCCCTCAGAGCGGCATGGAAGACACGTCAGAAAAGAGCCGGACGGCGCGCTTGCTGCTTTGCTGCGTTGCATCATCTATCAAACGGGCGCTGATTTGGCAATGGTCAGCCTGCTAGACGACCATACTCAATACTTCATCTCAGGGGCCAGTCGGGCTAACGCGGATGAGGCCAAAGTCACATTGGGTAAGTAGATTCGGCAACGTGCTGAAATTACTCTCGTAGAGAGTCTAACCTGCATAGAAGATTCAACAAGATGGTATGGGTGTGAATCGGTAACCCATCATGGGGGCTTGTGTGAGCGTACTATCACACGGCGGAACGAGCCCGGCAACATGACCATGTACGAAGAGCTCGACATGGCCAAGTTGGAGAGAACCAAAGACCTACCGTTTGTAAAGGGCGATATCGCCAAGTTCAGACATTACGCGGGTGTGCCTTTGAATCCTTACGGTGGTCCAAATATCGGCACGGTGTTCACATTCAGTTCCACACCGTCAAAGGACGGCCTGTCAGCCGCTCATCGCTCATACTTGTTCGAAACAGCCTCGCATATTATACGGCACTTGGAACAGGCCGTAGAGGCACTCGAGGGTAAGAGAGTGCTGAAGTTTAACCAAGGTGTGGCTTCGTTACTGCGGATAGGTTCCGCTGCAGGACTGGCGGCTGAGTCTGAACATGAGCAGCCTTTATCAGAGAGTTGTAATGGACAGCAGTCTCCGGTATCAAATCTGTATAACGACTCAACCCTACGGCTATATCGTCTTTCAGCCACCCTGCTCTACGATGCTTTCGAGTTTGATGGCGTTCGAATCCAAGAATCGGGCCCTTCAGGTAACTTTGTCAATAGAAATCCCGCTTGGAACGGCTCTAGCATATTGGCAGAGCATCTAGGACCAAGGGCGCATAAGCCTCGACGTCTAAGCCATACACTAACCAGCAGACTACTTCAATTATTTCCACAGGGAGCTGTCTTTCAGATACTCGACGAGACCAGCAAGGTCATTGCTGCTACGAGTGCAGGCGACGCTGCTCTAGTCGATGATCCAGTCATATCCACGGAGCTGTCGAGATCTTTCCCAAAAGCGGTGCAGATAGTCTTGATGCCACTCTGGGACACCTTCCACGAACGAAACATCGGTGCAGTCTTAGGATTTGCCAATACCCAGTCTAGGGTCTACCTTGGCTCGACAGATCTTGCCTCTATTTCTGCATTTTGCACGACAACGATGACGCAAGTGCGGCGTCTCGAAGCACAAGCTATGGACAAGATTAAATCAGATTTCCTCGGATCAGTGTCTCACGAGATGAGGACACCTCTCCACGGCATGTTATCAAGCCTTGAGCTTCTAAATGATATACCGCACAACGCACACCAGCATGACTTACTAGAAACCGCAAGATACAGTGGCTTGTCACTACTCGATACCATAGAACGTATTTTGTATTTCAGTAACATCAGTTCAGGATCAGGTAGTCTAGATCAAGCCCGATCCAAGGGGTCGAAAGAAGGGCTCGTTGATCCATCCAGTCTTGTACACCACGAACCGGCGGCCTCTCCATTAGAAAGTGATGCCGTGGAGATCATTAGCATTTGCGAAGACATCATTCATAGCGAGTCGCAAAGACTACGTCTCAAGGAGGCTGTTCATTCTCAACCGTCCATCGGTTAGTATGCCGGTAGTCCGCATTACAGGTCTGGCTCAAGCTCACAGCCAACAGGTGCGATTCATCCTCCGATTATAGTCTTCGATACAAATGCCACTTGGCCGTGCCGCCTTAAAGCTGTGGGTAGCTTTCGAGCGATATTAACAAACCTCATGGTAAGACATGCATCAAAAACGTTTTCATCAACCATACTAACGCTGGGAAGAATAATGCCCTGAAATTTGGTGAGTCGACAAACTGTATTCGAGTTTCGTTAAACATCGCAAGTGATTCTGTCGATGTCTCTTGCACAGATGCCGGTCAGGGAATATCTTCCGACTTTGTCCGTCATACAATATTCGACCCGTTTTCTCAGGAGGACCCTGTTACGGAAGGCACCGGTCTCGGACTTTCTATAGTCAAGCAGACAGCTACTATGCTTGGTGGCGATGTTCAAATTGACTCGAGTAAGAAGCAAGGATCGACATTCACTGTCACGCTTCCATCGACTCAATTACTATACGGCCCACTGAATGGGGCAGCGGAGGACTTCAATATGCAGTCTGGCCATGCTGAGCTGCCCCATTTAGAGATTAGTCTTTTTACGCCAAGACGTTGGGAGACCGGAGACGCCGTACGGGATCAACAGCGAATTGGGTTGCTCTTAGATTCGCTCACGCAAGGCCTAAAACGGTGGTTCCTTATCACGGTCATCTCTTGGGAGAGTGCAAGCATAAACTCGCACTCGCGCCTGCTTATCGCTCTAAAAGAGGACGAAGAAGGTGCGAAACTGACCTGCGGTGGCACATTCGACAATGCCGAGCGTATTTTGCTTTATCCGGATGTGCAAACCGCGCTCAGCCCGTACACAACGCCTTCCGAGAAAGTAGCAACCATCGCCGGCCCAGTGACCATTTCAAAACTTCAAAATGCGCTGGCGCATTTGTTTCCTGATACGGTCTTGCCTTTCGAGCCTCGTCCTCACTTTGACGAGATGTCAGCAACTATGGAGTACCAGGAGCGATCAGTCAGAGGAAGACACAACCAGTCGAGCGGCGGTGCTGCCGACACATGCGACGACCCGCTGACATCATCGCTGTCAAATTTGGCACTTGAGAGAAGACCGCAAGTAGACAGTGGGGAAAGCGCTGCGTATTCGCCGTCAATACCAGCAGCCATTCAGCCCGGAGCTTTGGAGACAGAAGCATCAGGAAGGCCTATTGAAGCACGACCACAGGACCAAAATCAACAAGCGCATACAAAGCAAGCAGAAGAGCCGAGTTTCTCTACGCCATTAAAAGCACTTACAGCGGGGCCGAAGCTGCTGCTTGTCGACGACAACGCTGTAAACCTCAAGGTGCTTACCATGTATGCACGAAAATGCAGCAAGACGCCTGCAATTCCTGTCGGTGGGGGTCAAGAAGCCATCGATGCATTCAAAAGCGCTATCGAACCTGATGATGGTAAGGCTGCGCAACCCTTCGATCTCGTCTTCCTCGACCTCTCTATGCCAGAGGTTTCGGGCTTCGACGTGGCAAGAGAGATACGTGAGACGGAGGCACGGTTAAAGCTTGATAGGACGTACATCTGCGCACTTACTGGGCTTGTGAGTGGGAAGGATCGTAATGCTGCGTATGAGTCCGGTGTCGATAATTACCTCGTTAGACCTACAAAGCTGAGGGATCTGCAAGGTGTTATCGAGCTCTGGAGGAACGGTTCAAGTCAGCAATGAGAACCGCGGCAGATGTTTCTTTTCATGTATCTTTTATACCGACGTGTGAATGTGAGCCACAGATAGGGTATGACGCTACGTTTGCATCCAACACATCACCCAGTAATCGATGAAGTGCAGGTGTCCGGTGTGGGACAAGTCACGTGCTTATCCTAAATGTCCAGTTGCACTCGGCGTACCCATAATACTACCTACTCTTTGCGCACCACTCGATGATGGTGAGACAGCGCAGGCACAACCTTCTTGGACGTCTTTCGCCAACGAAAGGGCGGCTTCAAAACCCATATTCCAGAACAGGGAAAACATTGGTCCGTGGTATTAGGCCGCATGCGCATTAGCGTCCGCGGAGGACCAATGCGACCGAGACGCCGATCGCGTGGGATCTGATAATGCAGTATCACAGCGTCATGATCAGGTATCTACGACGAATCCACAAGAGTCTCGCCCTGTCAGGCCTTTGTGGAGGAGCGCTAGCGGACCTAATGTCGCAGACAAACCGCTGAAGCACCATTCTCTCTGCCTTTTCGTTGCCGTGTTACTGCTGACCGTCGCGACTGTTGGCGGCTCCGGGGCTTTCTATTCTTGGTAAGCAGAGATTCGCCCTTGTACCCGACGCCGAAGATGATTAGAATCGCCCTCCTTAGCTTGGAACCAGCGAGGCGCGACGTTCCTTCGCGCAATACCGTATCGTTTGATGAGGGAAACACTAACTGGAGAAGTAATTGAGTTACAGCAATGCGAACGCGATCGTAGTCCAAACAGCGCCCCACGATACTCCGGATCCCCACCATCGACAGCCACGATACCGACAGCATTAGGAGTTGGAGAAGACAAGCGATCCGAGATGGCCTCCACTACAGACTCCGTCTTCGTCGAGGATATCGAGGTTGAACAGGAGTTCAGAGCGCGCGTGAGGACTCTCAAGAAATCGAGCAAGTCAGGGGCGGAATCTCCGGGACCCGACAGCGATAACGAGGACGCGCCACTACTGAGTCCATCGCGGAACAACAACGGGAGCACGAATATTGATGGGGACAACAATGAAGCAGAAGAATGGACAGGAGATGCCGACTTTCGGGGTCTTCCCTGGTGGAAGCGCCCCTCGGTAAGCGCACAAGGTCTTTTGCGTTGAAAGTTGATCGGCTGATGGCCACAGATATATTGGTTACTCCCACCGTTCCTACTATTCACCATAGCGTTTGGTGGCATAATAGTACCCAAGATCAACCTAATCATGGATCTGGTGTGCGAGGAGTACTACGCTACATTAGAAACCGATCCGATATCCTCTCCCATGGACCCGGGGCAAGATCGATGCCAAAATGACGCCGTTTCCTCGCGTTCATCCCTGTTCCTCCTGTACGCCAGCTTGTGCTCTGGTATACTCTCTGCTATCATCAGTCCAAAGATTGGTGCACTCTCGGATCGGTATGGAAGGAAGAAGTTCATGATCGCCAATACATGCGGTGCACTATTCGGTGAAGTGCTCACAATACTGGCTGCGAAATTTCCCGAGACGGTACATGTGAACTGGATCCTTGTCGGCTACTGCTTGGAAGGCATATCGGGATCATTCATCGTCGGCATGGCATGCGCCCATTCTTACGCATCTGACTGCGTTGCACCACAAAAGCGGAACGTCGCCTTTTCATACTTTCACGCTTGCTTGTTCAGTGGCATCGCCATTGGGCCTGCGCTTGCCGGACACATCATCAACGCGCGTGAGAAGTACGTTGGCAAGACTGAAGCCGTTTTGCTCATCTTCTACATGGCCCTTGGTGCCCATTTGATCTTCATCGCATTCCTCACGTTCCTTGTTCCCGAATCTCTCAGTAAAGCACGCCAGGAAGCTGCACGTGAGAAGCGTAGAGAGGAACTTGAACGACAAGGTCCCGCGGGAGATTTCATCAACCAATTACGCTCTATCAACCTCTTTGGTCCTCTGAAAATCCTCTGGCCAACTGGACCTGGAACATCGTCCGCTGTGCGTTGGAATCTCCTTCTGCTGGCCGCCACTGATACCATTATGTTTGGTGTCGCGATGGGTGCCATGAGCGTTGTGTTGGTTTACACTCGCCGGCAGTTCGAGTGGCATGAATTAGAGTCTGGCCGCTTCACCACCATCGTAAACAGCTCCCGTGTCTTCGCTCTTCTTGTCATTTTGCCCATTCTTACGCGTATCTTCCGTGGTAAAAACGGCGTGGCGCGCATGCGCAGCTCCGGCTCCGACCTGTTTGACCTTTCTGTCATCCGTGCAGCCATCTTCTTCGATATGGCCGGTTACATCGGATATGCCCTTGCTCGCAGAGGCGAGCTGTTCGCGCTCTCTGGGGCCATCGCTGCCGTCGGCGGTATGGGTTCACCCACCCTTGGCGCTGCGTTGACCAAACACGTACCGCAGGACCAGGTCGGTCAACTCCTAGGTGCAACGGGATTGCTTCACGCCGTTGCACGTGTGATGGGTCCAACCATCTTTAACGGCATCTATAGTGCTACGGTTGGAACCTACCGCCAAACAGTTTTTGTGTGTCTCGCGGCGACCTTTGGAACCGCGTTCGTGTGCAGTTGGTTCATTCGTCCACATGGTAAGTCATGATCATATTTAGACTCGACGATCAGTGTTGACGCTTTACAGTATATATCGACGAAGATGACAAACGCGCTACGCAAACGGATGAACAAGAGGCATAGTTTGTTTCTCTTCAACGGTGGCGCTTCAGTCGCAATCCTTTCGGACCCTTGGATTCTTTGGACACGACGTCCTCTTTTCCTGCATGTATCAGTACAGGTAGCGACAGCGTTTGGATAGGCATTCTGGAACGAATTACTCGTTGTTAGATTATATGCCTGTATATATTAAAAACACGCAATGTCGAATATTCTTTTCTTGCATGCACTGCGCCATGCTTTACTCGTCATTGTTCCCTTCAGTCACCGCGTCCATGGACGCGCACTTGAAGAATTTGGCCCAATGCATGGATTCAAGGGAACGATTTTATGGTGAGAAACTCTTCAACCGACTCAGCGTCCTAGGGTACTAGAAGATACCTATAGAGCACTTTCTTTCTTTCTCCTGATTAAACATGGAGTGTGATGCCGCAATCTTCCGTCTCATAATCGCCAACTTGTTGATTACACCTGCATATCATGGTTGTTTGGATGCATGACGGAAAACGCGGACTGCTTGGGGAGTGTAGCAAGAGCTATGGCGGGGCTGACTAACGAACCTCGGGCCGTCAGGTACGTCAGCTTCCACGTTGCCTCTTCGCGTGCCAATCGGCTGTCGCGAAACCATTACTATATGCACTCTTCTTCTATTGCATAGCTTTCCAATCGCTTCGAGCTTCGGTTTCAGCGGTCGCGACCCCAACTCAATGTCAACAGCGTTCCGGTAGCATCATCACTGGACAGCCCTCTTTAGGGCCCGCAATCACCATGCCAAAAGAGAACCGCGCTTTCGATACCCAGAGATTGGGCGCTGGTTATGGCTTCGAGTCGCACCCGAAGCATGCCATTGAGATGCCACCTACGTGGGTGCTTCTCGTAGGCTTAGGCTTTCTACTATGCGCCATGGGCTTTTGGGTACGAACAGATACGCAGACGTGAAGTGGTACACGCGACTAATACAACTATGAGTGGTAGCTCTACATAGCATTGAACCTCCTAGCACCCACTCCACGACTACCACGACGCTCGGAGAAACAATACACGACGATACTACCCGATGGCGCCAGAAGCGAACCAAAGGAATTGCCGTGTTGGCTGGATAAATGGGCGGCAGAGAAGGAGGCAGCAAAGAGGGAAGCGGCGAAAGAGCCAGGCAGTAAGGTTGTCATACCACCGCAAATGCGTATCGAGGAAGCAGAGTTGTTCATGAGCGTCGTGGTACCCGCGTACAACGAGGAACAGCGCCTGGAGGGCATGTTGGAAGAAGCCGTTGACTTTCTGGAGAGTCAATACGGTGATGCGCATGCTCGTGGAAAGGATGAACAGAGCCAAAAAGGGTGGGAGATTTTGATTGTCAGCGACGGAAGTACTGATGGCACGGTCGACAGAGCGCTGGAGTTTGCGAAGGAGCATCAACTAAGCCAGCACCCAAAGCCGAAGCCAGGACCGTGGTCGGAGAATGGCGAGGCAAAGGCATCGCACTCTACACATATCCCACACGGCAGCATACGCGTCATCACACTCGAGGAGAACAGAGGCAAGGGTGGTGCTGTCACACACGGTATGCGACACGTTCGAGGCCAGTACATTGTGTTTGCAGACGCAGATGGCGCAAGTCGCTTTTCTGACCTAGGAGCGCTTGTCGAAGGTTGCCAGAGCATAGAAGACAAGCATGGGCGTGGCGTCGCCATTGGCTCCAGAGCTCACCTGGTCGGCAGTGAAGCTGTTGTTCAGCGCTCCAAACTCCGCAACTTTCTTATGCACTCGTTCCACATCCTCCTCCGCATTATGACGCCTCCGGCTACTGCGCGCATCAAAGACACACAGTGCGGCTTCAAACTGTTCTCGCGACCGGCGCTGCCGTTCATTGTACCGTACATGCACTCTGAAGGCTGGATCTTCGACGTCGAGATGTTGATGCTGGCCGAGAGCGCTGATATCGCCATGATTGAAGTGGCTATTGGGTGGAAAGAGGTCATGGGCAGTAAGCTGAATGTTGTCTGGGACAGTATTGGTATGGCGTGGGGTCTTGCGCTATTGAGAGCTTGTTGGATAGCAGGCATTTACCGGAGGGACTGAGAGGCTAGACAGCAAACGAGACCATGTTCCAGTTGTTTATGTAAGTTCCCTCACGACGTAACAAAACGAATGGTGTTTTGGCGCGTCACACCGACTGAAGGTTTCACCCCTGTGGCACAATGGCAGGTGAATCAACACGCTACTCCCCCACGCTACTCCCCCACGCTACTCCCCCACGCTACTCCCCTACGCTACTCCCTACGCTACACGTGGCTCGGTGAGTGTATACTTCCGACCCTGATCTGATGACCGATCAGACGATTTCCCAGGTACGCCTTTCCTTGTACCTTGCGTCCGAGCCGGCTGCTGTGCCCCGCGCCTGACCCCCCAGCCCGCATCCGAGCTGGTTGCTAGCCCTCAGCCCGCCTTCCGCATTCAACCTTCGTTGCATACGACATGGTGCCTAGCCTTGGCGCTTCCTGCTTGTAGCCTGCTCTCTTAGGCTTGTCTGGAGGCAAGAGCAATGCAACTCGTGCTTCTGGTGGCGAAGCTGCTCCCTCCTGACCGCCAGAGATAGTCATGTCGCCTACAACACCCATCATTGATGCTACTTCGCGACATTAGACGGAGTAACGACTAGCGGTGAGGAGTTGGAGTGATGCGCTTTGCAGGTTCGAGCTCAGCAGATGATGCACACTCCTTGACGAAGCGCTGCAAGCTCGCGAGTAAGGAAAGCCGGATGAACGAATCACGGCGCCATATGTCAGTGAACGCTGCGCAACGACACGAGGCCTTTGCCACGACGCACTTGAGGATATCTCGGTGGAGGTCTGCAGACCACGGGAAATGTTTTCGCGACCCAGTCTCGACGCCCTTTGAAATTGTGGGACCTGTCTGGCATGTAGGTCATCCTTATATTTGGTTTCTTGGCATCGCGCCATTGTGACTAACCGAGTCCAGGTGCAGATCTCTTAGATGCGTCCTCAAAGCCAATTTGCCCGCCAACGAGTTGGAGTGCAAGGACATTGGATCGCAGTATGGAAATTAGACTAATGACGGTCGCGGCGTGTAGAAGGACTGTTTTCTCTAATCGTTGCACGTTGTTTTGGTGCATGACAAGGAAGAGTAGATCGGGCGTCTGCGAGACTCATAATGTGTAAGCCTGCGTGTAGGGGGAGTGGCGTGGGGTCGAGGGGCGGGTAGGGCGTAGGGTCGAGGAAGTTACCAGCTGCGATCTAATGGGGTCGTCACCATCTGAGGCCTTTACGCTGGAGCAAGTCCTTCTCCCACCATGTCCGAATACATAATGTATCCGCTACCCGTATGCTTTGTCTCACAGTCGTTGGCCCTCGAGCCTACGCTCTGTACCACTTACTATTGATAGTCGTCCGACTTCCATCCTTTGGCCAAATTCACCAAGCATGGGCTCTTCTTTCCGAAACCCCCCGATTGATCAAACCTCCAAACATGCAAGCCCACCTTGCAGCGTCTACAGTGAAGATGCCTCATCGTGAGCTTATACCAACTCCGCTACCCTGCCAACCACTGACGTTTACTGCAAGTATCAAAGTACAGCCCGGCAACTCCAACGCGGATACCCAATCCGAACATGTTGCCGCTTCTGCCACGAAGATGACGACAGCCGTCCCTCTCCCTCGCTGTCCATACCTGCAGCATCTCGACCTCGTCCATATCGGCGCTCAATTTCAAGAGGGCACAGAATGACCATGCGAGAGACAACGACGACGTATGACGAAGCACTAGAAGGTTGAACCTTGTGATATGTTCAATACGTGGTAGAATACCTGGGTCATCAATAGATACTTGGGCAAGTGCAATCAGATCGTGGGTAACTATTCACTGCTGCACCCCCTTATCAGAATACACATTCTTGCGTACCTCATCGCCTACTCAAACTCTGCCACCCACCCATCACCGACCCTCTCACCCTTTGCGTCCACTCCACCCCAGAAGATTACACTGCTGCCTTTCTCCATAACATCCGCACCGAAGAATGCCTTTGGACCAGGATGCAGCTTGCCGTCGTCCTCTTCCAGTTGCTTGTCTGAAGGTAACTGCACGACCGCCTCCGCCCATGACAAATGCCCCGTGTCAGCACCCAGGGCAGACCTGATAGCATCTTTGATCTTGGCCGGATTGATAGCATTCTTGAGTGTCATGGACGCCTTGGCTTCCAAATCACTCGAAGGGATCTGGAGAACCCACGTGTCGCTGAACTGAGTGACTTGATCCGCGTGCTTTGGGTCTTCTGGCTTGGTGTTCGGAACGTTAGCAGAGGTGTCGTTTCGAGCTCCAAGGAGGTAGATGAGGTAATTACGACCCCAGCCGGTAGTAACTGGTAGCAAGGCCCCGCCATGTCGTGCACGAGGACCTGGCGCTAGTGGGTTGGTGGGGAAGGTGAAAGACTCCCACTTCCTTTCCTCACTTGATGAAGACACGCTGATGTGATGCAACTGGCTGCTCATAGGGTCAGATCCAGATATTAACCACAGTTGGCCGTTCGCTAGCGCGGCATTAGATGTCGCGACTGGTGCTGTCGGAAGCTGCGCCCAGTAGCGCGCAGCGATATCAAACTGCCAGAGATCTGATGCATTGTCGCCAGAACCATCAACTCCACCAAAAAGGATCACGTGCTGGTCCGTTGCGAACAGCTGGGCATTGCGACGTGGGCCTGGGCCGACATGTCCGGTGCCCACGTCTCCTTTGGATGGTTGTAAAATATCCCAGCTTTTTCTTTCGGGGCTAAAGAGCCAGACAGAGGATTGCTCATCGATCAGGCTGCCGTTCTCATCGCTACCGCCGTAGATGGCCACGTTGCCGTGGAAGGCGCAAGCTGCGTGGCTCGATCTTGCTGCGGGTGTGCGCTCACCTTCAGATGTCGGCAGAGCTGGGATGATGCTGTAATCCATCTCTGGCTTCCCGGAGTGCTCGAGAGTGACAATGTGCACATGGTTGCTGGCAAGAGAGTTGCTCGCCGTGTCACCGCCGAAAAGGTAAGCTTTGTTGCCGATGACTGTGACTGTATGATTGGAGCGTGCCAACGAGCGTCTGGAAGTCAGCCCTACCCTATCAACAGAAATGGGCAAGTACATACGCCGATGTGTCACCTGTTGCTGTGGCTATGCGCTTGAAGCTAACTTTTAAAGGAAGCGTTGGCTTCGAGACGATATAAGCAGCGTAGCCTGCTTCTGCGGTGTGCTCAACCACTTCGGCCGCGAGGTACGCGCCCGCTGCAAGTTCGGCCATGAGGTTGGTGCTGACTGGCGACGATTGTTTCGACCGAGAAGCAGGAAATGAGTCGACGAAGCGTCGAGGATGAGGAATAGTGGCAGCCGTGGATATGGAGAGGGGCGACGACTAATGCAGGTACGCAGGCCATGATGACGTCAATGGTTCCACAGCGAATGCATTTTGTGATGTGTTTCAGGGCGGTGGTGGTCATTGTCGTCGCATTGCACTGATCGGTACAGAACCGTGAGTGTCGCAAGATTAGAGTTTCTGCTGGGTTGATTCACGACTCGCGAGCATGCCTGGCACATGTCACTGCTCCCGGGCCCGTTCATCCGAGCCCTTGCGACTGCCGCGGGCGCCGGCCCCTACGTGCCCTGGCCGCCACCTCGAAGTCGAACTCGTCGTCTTGGCCCCCATCGTCTGCTCCATCTGCTCCATCTGCTCCCTCTGCTCCCTCTGGAGTCGGTCTTTCTTTTCTCAAACGGGCCGCCGTCACATTGCGCAAAGCCACCCTGACGCCTCACGTTTTCCTCACCATGTCCTAGTTGGCATCTTCCATCGTTGCGACCGGATTCCGAGTGCAAACCACGCGCTTCACGCCAACGTCCGCATATTACTGCCATGTGCCGCGACTGTGAGAAGAGCGTAGGCGTGCTTTGCGCCGGTTTTCCTTCTGTTGTTTTGCTGCGCGAAGAACGTGGCCATCGTCACGCTCATGCGCTCATCAGCGCTTGATACACATCAAGGTCTTGCATTATAGTTTGTAAACGCATGGATATAGGCACACCCAGGCTGGGTTATGCCTGCGTTGCATCCATGTATACGTGAGGCCAGACCTCGCCCTAAGTTTGCGCCATCATCCCTCAGTCCAGGTCGGTTATCTGTATGCTGCGTGCAGGAACATCCCCGCCTTCATGGGCACCCCTGTGAACGCCCAGTCGGGTTCTGCGCCAACCCCTCGGGGGGACATTGGGAGAGCGGCCGCTTGTTCTTGGGGCCATGGACAAAACGACTAATGTCATGTCTTGTCGCGCTACCAAGGACTCCTGGCTGGACACCGAATCTAAACGGAATGACGCAGCGCTCGACTAAGAGCATGAGATGCCTCCACTGCAGGTAATGGGTTGCGTCCTCTCGTCTTCGAGCCAGATTGGTACACCTTGTCGACCCGCTATTGTGTAAAATGCATGCCGCCAGTCACTGCCCATTCTCTCCAAGGCCCTGGTCCGGCCGCGGCCTACAAACGGGGAAATTTGTCTATATGCGGCTTAGCCGCTGCTATCAACCCGCAAGCTGGTCATTTGCCTTGTTGCCTTTTTTTTTTGCAACTTTGCGGACGGTCTGTTTCAGATTGTAGAGGTTTCAAGACTTCTCCGAATGACGGCTTTTCCCCCATCGCCTCCACATCTTCAGCAAGTCGCGTCAGCTGAGATGGAGTTTCTCTCTGGATTTCATAGGTCACCCATCATAAAGCTTAGCATTCTTGAGTACTCATAGAGATCGCCATGGGGAACGTATAAAGGGATCAGTGTATCCCATCTTCTATCGACCATTCAATGTCCCCTCCTTTTACTGCTCCTCGCTGCTCCACTACGGTCAACCATCCTTTGTCATCTAGCGGTGCTCACACTTCGGAACGGTTATCTCTATCGTTTGTACAAACAGTCTCATCATGTATGCCTCCCGCACTTGCTAGTCTATCCTTCTTGACGCGCGCATTTGGGTGTCATTCGCCTGTGGTCTTAGGTCGGAAAGAACAAGCGTTGACAGCAGATTTCAGGGTAGCAGCAAATCAACCAGACGCTCAATCCATGTCTACATCGCGAAAAGCTTCCACACAGTGTCTGGCCATCACTGGATTTGTTCCAGACCAGTGTCGGATGCTTGTAGAGAGCAATGCATGCCGGTACGTGCCACCCGCTACACAACAAGGAGAAACGACCCACTACAACAACACAAGCATGCCGGCTCTTACAAAAGATCGACTTGAGCTCAACGACTTACATCACAACCATGACGCTGCCTTCTGTTATGACCTCTCCAAAGCTATTGACCTACAGCAAGCGGGACTAGAGCTCAACTTCGCACTGCCAGTTCATTGTTACATGCCGGATAAATCGCGGTTTGATCAATGGGTCAAAGATATGGCAAAATGAGGTATATCCTTTTGGGCCAAGATTTTGTTTGATCATGGGCTTTAGAACTATCTCGGGAGTGAAGTTGGACGATATGATTCCATGACTTAGCGTGTAGTCCTTGGAAGGCCGATGCGTATGAGCTACTGTTGTTTGATTGTAATACTAGATTGACTGAGAAATTCAAATTCTAATTCAAGACGTCAACGTTGCACTCAGACTTCTTGTTCTACAACGCAGTCTTGAGCATGGATCTGGCCGTCAGCATCACATCCATTGTAAAGTCTTCTGGCCGCATGATATGTACACCAATAAGAACTACCTCCGCTGAGCTCCTGCGATTGGCAAAGCTCCCACCTAGCCTTTAGCCTCTAGGTCTCGCTGTTCGCCTGGCTGTCTCGTCATCTTCCTTTCACCGGTATTCCCCTGATCACGGCATGGGAATGCATCGTGTGCGTCGGACTACTATCCCTTTATCTCATGTTACCATTTGAAATTTCCCCAGCCATCACCTAAGCCACGGCGAGTCCAAATACTCACGCGCGACTGCAATCACAGCGACATGATGTCGTCTTCTCCAGCCAACTCATCGCTCGTGCCGCAACGGACTCTGATGCTTGACAGCGGCATGTCCTCGGACGAGCTTTACGGAGCTTGGACTCTCTGTCGATCTCAACGTTCAAGTCTGTTTGGTTTTGCGCGTGATGCGTGCTTTCTTTTTCCAAGACCGACATTCGGAGCCTTGAACCTGAGGCTGGGCACACATGTTGGCAGAAACACTAAACGACCCACAGCGGGCACGACGGGGAAAGCGCACTGATCCCGAAATACGGCTAACTGGATGTGGAAGCCTTCGAGAAAGAGTGCCCTGACGCGTCTTACCGGGCTTACTTCGGCGCCCAGCCCAACGCTGGCGACTATAACCAGACCCAGCTTACCGTTCAGTCACGACATGTGTCGTACTTTACCAAGCTCTGTAAGATTGCACGCTTGCTCTTGCGGCTGCACACTTCCGATGTGTGCCGAGAAGTTTGCGGATATTCTTCCGTTCCTAAACATCCAGGTCGTGCACGGTGATTGACTAGCACGACCACCTCGAATGTACAGGCGCCATCGTATACGCATTTACTGCCAGAACAGGTGGCAATTCCAGGAAATGATGACGCTGTGTTCAATCTAGTTGTCAATTCAGTCACACTCGTTCAACTGGGACATCGCGTGGACTCACAGTATCTATCGCTAGCACTAACCTCCTATCGTTGTCGCAGCACTATCTCTTCTGCACATAAAGTTGGCGAACACTATAGCATCAAACGCGGAGAAAGTATGCATAAAGACACAACCTCATCTGCTATAAACACTCATACAGCCATGGTGTAAGTATCATGCTTCACTTACTTGTTGCTGCATTGTCATCTTCAGTTGAGCAGCATCTTCTAACATCTGTACCAGAACAAGCCGCTATCGTGAACGTATCCGCGAACCTCGTATCCAGCCCGGCAGCTCGCTTGTGCGTCGCACTCTGGGATACAACAATGCTGATGTTTACAAATCCCTTTCGAGACAAGAGAAGGTTGAACTCTGGCTTAACGCAGTGATGTCTTATGAGCAAAACGACGAGATGAAGGATCCAGATACGAATGATGAGGCACCCGAAGATCTGTGGGCGGGGGTAATCCTACCGCCAAGGCAAGAGGAAGAGAAGGCATGGAAAGATGGTGTCAGTGAGCGGTAACAAGGAGATAAGCTAAGAAAGACAAGTACGCAATGCTGGGAGTAAAGCACAACAACCATGCTCGCTAGTCGGAAGGAAGTAATCTTCTGTCAAAAGAGGTATGCTAGTGAGATTAGTTACCGTAACGGCTAATGCCCTCGTGTGGATACTTGCAAAGTATCGCGGCTATGCCATGGTCTGTCGCAATACCTCTTGCATGCCCAGATATCCACTCGTTCTATCTGCACGCATGCATCACTTCCCTGAGCTTGATTCAAATTGTGACCTAATGCATGTGAAGTCAATTCCTTTACTTGCGCCAATTGTGAGTAGACTTGAGTAGCCTGGGGTATCGCCGTGAGTATCGATGCGATGTGTGTAATATTCGTCGTCGGCGCTGAAGGTCGAGCAGGCACACGTGGCTGTTACTCCAATGCTTGCGAGTGGGCATGTTTGTCAGAGATGGATTGGTAATGCCATCGCTTACGAAGAGGTATCTTCGGTAGGGTCCCTTGAGCTGTCTTGCCCAGCAAACTCTGCATCCGAAGGTGTGTTCGTGACAGCAGAACTCGTGTGACTTGGAATCTTAGACATGATGGGCTATCACACTGATCGTTAAACTAACTTAGAAGACGTAGCTTTGCTAGGCAGTATGTGTGCTGTAAAATTATCACATGGGAGCAGAAGGGAACCGTCTTATATCTCATATGGCGCGCCGAAGGTTCCTTGTTGCATCGTGCTTCACTGAATGCTCATTCGCACCTGGTGGACCTGACCGATTGAAAGTCCAAGCGTTCAGAGTGCATATTAGACCTAACTAGTTAGTATTACTGCCTGACATGACATGGGACTAATGGCTCACGGTCCAATGACGTCAGCGTTACCACTGCAGCTAGCCAATAACCTGTCCGTGCGCGTTTTGCGCATGTTCGACTTTTGCGCACCCCACCAACTCAACCACCAATACTAAACGCGTCACAACTCCACCAATATGGACCCGATCGAGAAAGCGATTGAAGAAATCGAATCGCGAGAACCAGGAGCACCATTCTCGTACCTAGCAATTGCTAAAAAGTATGGTGTAGTCCGCTCTACCCTCACGCGAAGACACCAAGGCCAAAGCCAGCCGCACGCGATCGCTCACCAAAAACTCCACCCACAACGCGAGATAGAGCTCGTACAGTATATTAAAACGCTCACCAAGAGGCATACTCCAGCGTCCCGTTAAATAATTCGAAATTTTGCTTCAACTTTGGCTGGTGGAGAAGTTTCAGAAAGCTAGGTTACTCGCTTTATAAGCCGGAACTCTAATGAGCTCACCTCACGCTAGCAGAAAGCTATAGATTAGGATCGCCATAAGGCCGATTCTAAAGCTAAGTATAGCTTATATTTCGAGCTTTTGCATTAAAAAATAGCGGAGTACAAGGTACAACCGTCTCATATCTTTAATATAGATAAGAAGGGCTTCTTACTTAGAGTACTTGGCCGCTCGAAGAGAGTCTTCGACAAGAAGCTATACAAGCAAGGAGCGGTAACTATAGCTGTACAAGATAGCTTACGAGAGTAGATAACAGTTCTAGCTTGCATTTTATTAGATAGAACAGCTTTGAGCCCAGCAATCATCTTTTAATCGAATTCTAGCGACCTACAATTAAGCTAGGTAGACTTAATTAACCCAGAAAAACACTCCGTCTTTGTCAGCTTATCTCCTACTAGCTGGAGCAACAACGATATTGGGTTGGCTTGGCTTAAGGAGGTGTTTAAGAGAGAAACTAGACGATATGCTCTTACTAGGTACTAATTGCTGCTCCTAGATAGCCATTTATCCTATGTTACTATAGATTTTATTAAATATTGTAACAACTACAAGATCCTGTTAGCTGTATTTCCGCCTTATGCTACCTATACGCTTCAGCCGCTTAATGTTAGGATGTTTAGCCCGCTCGGATCAGCTTACTCTACCTAGCTCGAAAAATATCTTTTTAAGAACCAAAACACTAGCCCTATAAGAAAAGGAGACTTCTTCTCCTTTTTTTAGGAGGCCTAGCGTACTACATTTAAGCAGGAGACGATTAAAAAGTCGTTTAAAACTACTAGTATTCACCCACCAAACGCTAAGGTTATACTACGAAGATTTTGGCGTACCAACAATAGTTTAGACGATAGCTCTAGCTCTCACCTTAGTAGTAACGATTGGCTTAAAATTAAGACTCTTATTAACTAGGCCACCAATAAATTAAGCAGCAAGACGGTAAGAAAGATCCAGCGGAGTCTCTACTATATCTTAGCTCAAAATAGTATACTTAGAGCTGAAGTTTAGGGCTTACGGAGCTCGCTTTTAGTAAAAAAGAGACACTAGAAGAAGAAATATAAGCTTAGGCTTAGTAATCCTAACGAGTACTATAGTAGAGCGATTTTTTGGTCGCCTAAGAAAGTATAACAGGCCAAGCTCGACGAGATAGAACGACAACACCAAGCTAAGCAGCTACGACTCTAAAAAATCGAGAGCAAACAGCAAAGGGAGCAAGCTCAGCTATATAAGCTTTAGCAGAAAGATAAGAAGCGGGTGGGGCGTAAGAGACTCAAGATAGAGCGGGAGGCGGAGCGGGCTAAAAAGCTAGTAGAGAAGGAGCAACAGAAAGCTATTAACACCGCAAAAAAAGCTATACAATTATCCTAAAAGGGTAAGCGCAAGGCCTTATAAGGCTCTACTCAGAAGCAGAAGCGTTAGAAACGTAGTATTGTTGATATATCGCATGTACAAGCTGAGGTGGCTGCACCTGTCGTCTCATCTCGAACGACAAAAGCCGGCCGCTCCACCAAGATACCAGCTAAATATAAGTAGCACAAATCGATCGCAATACTATATAGAGCCCAACTCTAAGAAATCTCGTGATAATAGCTTTTGTTGGTGGCTGTACAGCCTCATCTTTTTGAGATTTTTGGTGTTGCTGGGTGCGCAAAAGTCGAACATGCGCAAAACGCGCACGGACAGGTTATCCCTGCAAATTGCCAAGCAGCGTAGTGATCAACGCCGATTCAACATTGTTGGCTGTGCTTTGATCCGCTTAAACTTGCGTCTTTCGCCCATGAGTTACACCAGAGCCTAAGATCTCTATCCTAGCACCCTCAAACCCGTATTTCCCTTGTATTGACCATACATTGCCAATCCTATAGCTTAATAAACCCCTTTGTATTGACTATACAGAACCCGCTTGCTGCCAATATCTTCAGCGGCTCATGTATCGTTAAGCTGTTTGAATCGTCATATGAATCCATGGGCTAGAGCCATATACAAAGTATCTCTTAAATAGAATTAGATGAAACAAGTCTTTGTGGAATGACCTTCGGTGGATTCTCCTTGTTCCCGGTATGGCCTGACGGTTTGAAGGGAGAGACTCGTAAGCATAGTATGCAGCGGCATTTTGCATCCTACCCCGTGGCATACCAGAACCCTGTCCGCTTAGACCCTGACCCTAGGGACCAGGCTTCCTCTACCCAGACGTGCACTAGCTTTGAGCTGGATGGTGCAAGTGCGACCTCAAAGCCTTACCACTTGACTTTTTTGATGCAGATTAAAAAAAAAGCAGATTATGAATGAACACCGTGTTGTTGAGGATTTGTGAATAAAACCTTTTAGCTCATGCTATACAATGCTAAACTCTGCAACGCCAGCAATTGCGACTCCATAACTAGAAAAACGCCCGAACCGGCCTGGACCCCTGTTTATGCAAATCAACTATCAGTCATCATACCTAGTATCTTTTCTCTATGACAAGACCACTAAACGCTCGCGGCAACTTCTCCGAACCACTGCCTCAACGCCCCAGCCAACACTCCCGGCAATTCCCTAACATCTCTCACCACCAGGTAGTACCTGAATGGGAACTGCTCCATGTATTTGTACCTCACGATCTTGCCTTCGGGCGTAAACACCGCAGACTGCAAGTCCAGAATGGACGTCTTCGCTTGGTCCTTCACCGGCGCCGATGGTTGCGCACCCGGGTTGTCAGATGGCGCCGGCGTGGGCACCAACGGAGCGGCAGCAGAGCTGTCGATGATGATGAAGACAATCATCACACGCTCCTCTTGTGCTTTGCGAATAAGACGTTGAATCTCCGCGTGATCGTCGCATAGACCGTCACTGACGATGAGCATTAACTGCCAAAGATCTTCACCCGCAGAACTTGGACCTTTTTGCCGAGCATCCTTGAACAGTTCCAAACTCTTGTCAACCAAGCCACGAACGTTTGTCTTCTTGGCGTCGAAACCAAATTGCTCGAACACGCGTACACCGGCTTCGGAAGTGAAGGGCTTGTCAAAGTCATGCGCAACGTTGACTTCGTCACCGAAACCTACCACGCTGACTTCACCGACTTCTAGCATGGAAAGCGAACGAGTTATCAGTGTTAGGGTCTTGAGTGCGAGACCGCTCGCTCCGCTGTCGGCCATACTGCCACTGTTGTCCAACGCTATCATAACTTGGTAGCTCCTTTTGCTTGGCATACTGCGTCGTAGCCAAATCTTGTCGCGCTTATAGCCTGATGCAATGTATGGAATAATGCGTTTGAGATTGAGTCGCTTTCCTGTGCGGAAGTCACCACGGAGCTTTGTAGCAAGAGTGGGTGCGAGAATGAGGCGGAGATGCTCGGTAAGCTGTTGAGACAGTGAGTGAGTCGAAGCTTCGTGAGCGAGCCAAAGAGTGCGTGCGGATGTGGGGTCCATGGTGGTAGGGTCGAGGTGTGTAAGCGAGAGCTGAGCTTCGATATTATCTGCAGATGACGTTGTAGAAGAAACATCATCTTCAAGTTCAACAGCATCGGTCATGTCTTCGTCTTCTTGGTTAGGGAAGGGTCGCTGTTCGCCAACAAAAGCCTGTGGTTGGCCTTCCATCGCGTTGGATTGCGGCTGCTGAGCTTCTGGGTCTTGATCTTGTTGCTGCTCAGGCTCCTCCATCTCAGTGTCCTCATCAGCTCTTGTCATCTCTTCTTCCTTGTCTTCCGGTCGGGTTGGCATCTTATCTTCCTCTTCGTTCATCGGCAGAGCCATTTCGTGATCCAAAGTCTTTGCTTGATCTTCAGTCGCTGTGCCCAGTGCTTGCGTATCGGCCTGCTGTTCTTCATCGCCGAGGTGCTCGAAGTCTGCATCAGCCATGTCAATCTCTTTGTCGATTTGCTGAGCTTGCGTCTCATCCTTCTCCTGGGCCTCCTGAATTTGCTTCTGCTGGTTGTACCACTTCTCTAGCACATCGCCCAGCTTCTTGAAAGATTGTGTCTCTTTAGACTCCTCAGGCTGCTCCCCATGTCCGCCAGCATCTGGTGCCGCGGTCTGTCCAAGCTGTCCGTCTTCAGTCGTGGGTGCTTGTTGCTGCTCGGCTGATTCACCCTCTTGACCTTCGTCCTGGTTCGCGGCACTAGCGGAAGCTTGCTCATCCTTATTTTTGTGCGCTTCCTCATTGGCTTCGGTACCCGCACCAGCTTCAGCGTTAGGATCAGCTTGGTCAGTGTCCTTCTGATCGCGGACCTCGTCTTCTGGCATGTTCTCATCTGGGAGAGGAACAGTGTCATCTTCGTCTATGGGCTCATCACCCTCATCTTCTTGTTCTCCTTCTGGCTGTTCCTCGTCCTCAATATGACCGGTCGTGTCTTTTTCCTCCTCACCTTCTTGCTCAGGACCAATATCTTCCTCCATTATATCCGGTTGGCCTGGATCGGCCTCCGGATCCATTTCGTCTTCTGGCAGATCGTCACCCATGTCCATATCACCAAGATCATCGTCGTCTTTGCCTTGGTCATCTTGACCATCCATATTCAAGTCTTCTGGCAAGTCCAATGTCTCTTCTTCTTTTGCGTGGGGGTCCATCTGCTCTTTTTCGCCGGCACCGACATTCTCTTCCTGATCCTCGCCCTCCATCTCCATATCTTCTTCTTCTTCGCCCTCTTTCTTTTCATCTTCTCCGTCTTCTTCCTTGCTCTCACCGCTCTTCTCCTTCTCTTTCTGCTCGGCAGCAACTTGCTCTTCTTGGTCTTCAGTTCCAACGTCTTCTTTTCCTTCCTTGTCTTTGGCGTCATCTTCTTTACCGCCGTCGTCCCACATCTTTTCATCTACAGCACTAGGGCCGAGATCATCGACACTGCCAACCTCGCTTTGCGCATCGTCATCTCCTTCCTCACCAGACTCCTCGCCCTTGTCTTCCTTCTCTCCAACCTCTTCTGTCTCACCCTCCATCTCTTGCTCGCCCATATCAACTGCATCTTCCTGTTCTTCGATACTTCCCTCACGTTCGCCCTTCTGCTCTTGTGCTAAATCCTCAAGATCTTCATCGTCCTCGATATCTTTGGAGATATCTTCAGCACCTTCTCCTTCACCGAGACCCGTACCAGATTCAAGCTTGTCATCTTTGCCCTTTTGAGGATCATTTGACTTCTCGGGAGGTTGACAGAAGCCCTGCGTGCCAATTTGGATAAACGACTTCGATAGGCGGTGAAGTAGGTTTGCAGTCGATGCATGAAGAGCGTCGAGACGGTTGACGATATACTTGTGTGTTGCCGCGTATTGGTCCAAGATAGGCTTGACGGAAGCGAACAAAGCGACGATACCTCGTAAGTTGGCATCTTCATGAAGGTATTGCATCTTGTCTAGCAGCGTCTGCAAAGTCTCACTGATATGAGGAGCGTGTAAAGCCATCAACGCAGCCGAAAGAGCTTGCTCTTCCTTGAGGAACCAGGACGCATCATCCGTCGAAGCAGGAATACCTGCCATTTTAGCCTCTACATCTTGTATCGAACCCAAGACCAGATCCAGAGAAGTAAGAATGTCTTTGGCATGTACCTCGACCGATATGCGCAGAGCATCCGAAGATTGGACAGCATTGGCAGCAGGATAGCGGAAGAGGAACGGCTCAACTTGCCGAAGCACGATTTTCGCAATGTCGCTGTTCGTAACGGATGCGCTGAACGCTTCCTGGAGATCGGACAAGAAAGTTTTGACGGCATCGTTGACTCCTTGGTAAGCAACGGACTGGATGTTGAATGGCAGCTTTGGTGATTGGTCGTATGCATCAGCAAGGCCCTGTGCGGTGCTGGTCCAGGTGCGCATCTCACGGATCAACGCATCAAGCTCAGTCGTCTTCCCGAGCCTAGCTTGGGCGGTAACCACATCGGTGGCAGTCTTGAGCATAGCAGAAAGCCAACGAAGCTGTGGCTGTATAAAGCCTGAGGCATCTACACGTTCGGAATTCAAGGTGAATTGATCATGTCCCAATTGGCACAGGTTGGCAACAAGCGACATTGGCGCATTGATCTGCTCAAGACTACGCGCAGCCTTGTTGAGCACACCACGCTGACGGATGGAGGCATGCAGCAAGCCTTCTAGGTAGCCAATACTCCTTGCCACGTCATTTGCAGTAAGATCACCAGAATGTTCCCTAGTAACTGCGCGAACTTGAGGCATGATGTTGAGTGCCTTGTGTAGGTAATACACGGCGGCGTTACCAGTGTTCTGACCTCCTTTCACCAGCGGTATAGTTGAGAGTATCGTCGAAAGCTCATCCTGCTTTGCTAGTGTATCTACACTCAAATTTGAGTTGATACCCATTTGCCGCAGCTCTTTCATCGTATCGGCGTAAAGCTTGCGCTTCTGAGTCTTGAGATGTTGCACAGATGCTTTGTTTTCTTCCGTGAGCGTAGTGGGAGTAGCCTTTTGCAGGTCGACGATGGAACCCGAGAGGTCGGTAATGAATTCGCTGATGTATGATGCGCCATCAACAGTATCGTTCTTTGGTGTTGTGAGATTGCGCATCATCGAGACTGTGCCAGCAAGGTTCTTGAAGCGAGTAGGCCTCTCATCCCATCCAGGAATGTTCGTTGCGCAAAGTTCCAGTGCCTCTGGGTTCGTAGCAGTGACGACATTCTCTAGAGAGACGTCTTGTAGTAGATGGTTCTCGTCCGGGAAGCCAGTGCTCATTATACCAGATACAGGCCGATTGAGTAATGCTCTAAACTTGCGGACCAATTTGGTCAACTTGCGGTGGTTGGCTTTTGCACTTTGCTTCAAGACCTCAATATTGGTGTCTTTCCAGCTTGCGAGCTTGATGACATCGGTGATTTGCTTTTCCAAGGCTTGACGACCCTTGGCGAGAGTTTCATGCACCGGTTTCTCGAGACGAGAGTAGTATGCGAGGAAATTGTCTAATGCGGCATGAACAGTTTTGAAAGCATCGACGTCTTGCATCCGCATAGACGCATGTTGGCGAAGCTGTCCCAGAAGTTTGATACGCTGCTCGAAGTGACCAAGTGTAGTCGCCTCGAAGAAGCCTTCCAACGATTTGAGTAAGCTCTTGACGTGCGTTTGTAGACTCTTCTCATCTTCGCTGCTTTCTGACGCAGCAATGACTGTCTCATATGCGACGAAGAACCAGCTCTTCGCGTCGTCACGGTACTTCTCCTCTTCCATGTCGAACAGTCGCGCCCAAGTCGTGAGCTCAAGCTCCCTCCAGCTAACTAGGAGCTTAGTAAGATCGTCGAAGAGATTGGCAGTGCTGTACTCTTTGCTAGCAACCTTCTGCCATTCATGCATGTAAGCATAGAGCTTCTCAGCCTTTGTGATGAACTTTGCCACAGGATCGACATGCCGGAATTCGAGGGCTTCATCACAGGTACGCAAAACCTCCGAGAGAGTAGCATGCTCTGGCCAGATACTGCGGATCTGGCGGTAGCGCGCCTGGATACGGTGGACGAGTGTGATGAGGCGCTTGGCTTCCGATAGATTGGCGTCGAAGTAGAAGTTGTAGGTTCTCGCTGTGCCGATAGTCGTTAGTGCGTTGACTTTCTTCTCCAGCGCGAGATAGATGATTGGTAAGACATCTTCGTGCTTGCTACTATAGCTCCTGCCGCCAGATATGCGATTCAGTTCCATGGCACACCACTCTAGCAAAGCCTTGATGGAGTCTGAAGCGTCCCGGCCTTGAACAAACAGCTCGGCATGAATGTTGGCAAGTCGAATTGCATGATCCCGTGAATTTGAAGGCAATCGGACGGGTTTGACTTGGTCTTCTTCATCTGCGTCGTAGTCTGGAAACAGGGTTGGGTCTTCTTCAATTTCGTCATCGTCCATTCCACGATATGTGTACAGGCTCGAATTCTGGGCTTCCTTTTCCTGATCTTGAAGTAGTTTGCTCTTCCAATCGCCGTACAGGCTAGCGAACAGGTCATGCAGTAAGGTTCTGGCTGTGGATGTAGTCATAGCAGCTGGATCAGTGTTGTTCAGCACGAGCAGGGTGTACAAAGTGTGCCACCTGAGATCGACAGCATGCTCGCGCTGACCCAGACTTTCTTCCAGAAGCTGCAACACCGACTCTGATCTCTCCATTGGTTGGGATCGCCCGAAGAAAGGTGTTTTCGATGACATGTATACTAAGCTCTTGCTGACATTACCCTGTACGTTCTTCTCTTCTTCTCTCTGGCCCATAGTAAGGCCAATCTGCAGACACGTGAGGAAGCCGACTGCAATATCTGTGATGTCATCATAAGCCCGATATCCTTCAGTGAGTCGCTGGATGATACGAAGGACATTTTGCTGCAACGTCGTGTCGCGAGCCGCTTCTTGCACTGACATTGATCGGTTCAAAAGAGGTTGTATGGTGCTCAGTAGATTTGTGAACTCGCCTTGAAGATCATCGAGCTCGGAGGTAGTAGGACGAACGATAGCAGGAACAGGCGGTTCTTGACCCATGTTATGAATTACTTTCTCAATTTGGCGGATGCGGAAGCTGGTGTCTTGGCCAGTGAAGTCGATTTGGAAATGTCGCAAAGCGCTGAGTGCCTTCAGAAGAGATTCCTTTTCCGCAGTGAACATGTCGCGTTCGATCATAGGCCTGAGTGCGGGATCGTGCGGGTAGTTGGGAACGTATAACTGTAGACCTAGAAGGCCCAGATGGACCCACTCCGCTGAATCGACACTAGAACCAGACGATCGAGTGCATCTCGCGATACCAGCCTCGAGAGCCGATCGATAGACATCAGGTATATTAGCATCCGAAGATACTGCAACTGCGTCTCCATTCGCCGCCTCAACAAGTGTTTTGGAGTGCGATACGATGATCTCGTTATAGACATCCCTGTAAAGCAAGTCCAACGCATCGTTCTGATCATTCGTTATGCGGCCGGCGTCGAGTGACATTTGCTGGGAGAGGACTTGTAGTTCAGTCTCGAACCGATCGAGCTGTGTCAGCTGCACTTCATTGGCACCATATAGTTTTGCAAGTACGGCGGTGTGGAATCGGCCTTGGAGTACCATGGCGTTCGCTGACTTGCGTGTCAACCCGAGATGGCGATACAGCTTGGTGAAGTGCTCCGATCCATGATGAGATCGCCCGAATGCGAGATCTACGAGTTTTGTCGCTCGCCGGGCAAACAAGGCTGACTTTGCTCGCGTAGCTACAACAGCCGCTGTAGGCGATGTGTTGCGTTCGGTATCGACATCGTCGCGCGCAATGTCTAGGAACTGACAAAGACCCTCGAATTCGTCCTCGAAGTATGGAGTGATCAACATGTTGTCTTTGCCGATATTCTGCTCAAGGTCATGGATGGCTGCATTGAGACCTGTGACTAGTTCTTTGGCATCCGCTTGATTTCTTCGAACGAGATTCAGGGAACTAGCGACCCTTTCACGTAACTGTACCATCTCATCCACGCGTAAGGTTGACTGCCACATAAACGCATCAAGCCTGTCGGCTAAGCTTTCAAGCTGTAGGATAGCATCCAGCTGAGCGTGAGTCGTGGGTGTAGATGCTTTGAACACGCGCCAGATATGTTCCATACCCAGCCCTGTGGTTAGCTGGACGTCAGATCCAAAGACGGCGATCTGCTTAGAGAGTATACCACTCATAGATTGTATGAGAGGGCCTGATTCTCCGGCTATGGCGGCAATAGCAGATGTCAACATCTTCAGATACGTCTGGAACGTGGCCCGATCGAACGTGGAAGCAGTAGTGAGAGCATGGAAGGCCCAGAATAACGTTCGCAAGGGCTTCAGGAAAGCGACGTCGAAATGACGGTTTTCCTGAAGAGCGTTCCAAAAGCCCTCAACGACCTTAACAAGACCTTGCCAATACGCTTGCATGAACGCCGGCAGCTTCTGTCTCTCTTTGCGGCGTTCAAATCGAGCAGATGGAAGATCTTGGATGGCTTGTTGCATGTTGTACAAATCGAGCATGGTCTCGTACATGGACGCACTCCAGACGTGGAGTGTCTTCGATCCTTCGGTACGATCGAGGAACAACTCGTTGCCCAGAGGATGATAAGAACGAAGTCTTGTCAGCTCATCCGTCCCCAGCTTCAGGTAAACCTCCCTCGCGCGTGGTGCCCATGTCGTCTCCAGGAAACGAGCAAATCGTGATATCTGATCCTCAGCACTTGCTTGAGATACTAGAGGTGTAACCTGTGTAGTATCATGACTGTTAATTTTGCTTAGCTGCGCAGGGGAAACGCCAACGAGGCCTTGTCTGGTCTGCCTGATGAAACTGGCCAACAAATCGTTGTCCTGGAGTCCCAAATGCTCGAAATGTTGTTCTAAAGTGATCGACAGATGGTCTTCATGTCCTTGGAATTGGCGATACCGATACATAGCAGAGTCGAGCGGATACTGCACCATTGGCCGATCGTCTTGAACGGTTTCGTGATCACCTTCCAACAAACATATCTCGACAGCTCTGTTTCGCATAGCTCTTGACAGTTCTCCGTACTTCGTATCCATGGTCATGAATATACGGAAGTTCGGATGTGGACGTACGATGCGTGCTTCGCCATCATCTGTGGAGTGTTCGTTGATTGAAAGGTAGCCGTTGGGCTCAAGGAGCGAGTTCAGTCGGTCCAGAACGGCGCTTGAGCACAGGTTTGCATTGTCGAGGACGAGCCATTTGCCCTGCTCGAGCGAGCGAATAAGGATCCCGTCAACCCATTGGAAACGCGCGCCGTCAATTTGTTTTTTGGAAGCCTGGAGTGACGAGTGCAGCCTGTGGGCCAGCTCAGACGCTTCAGGACTGAGTCCCGCAAGGTTTTCGAGTAGCTGCACTACACCGCCGTTGTCGGCCGTGAAATAGCCAGCCCGAAAGCTTTCTAGTAGTTGAAGATGCACGGTTGAAGGTTTTGTGCTGGTGGCTATATGTCTTCGGACGAGCTCTTCCGCCTGCTCAAGGCATCGATGGACTTCTCGTGTGGGATCCAACTGTTCGTATCCACCAACAAGATCCATAGCGTCAACATCTGCGTTCATGGAGAAGGTGGTCAGGTCCGTACCAGCATAGCTTGCCAACTGGCTAATCAAAGCAGTCTTACCGGAGCCCGGTGGACCCACGATGATGACTGGCCAGTTCTGCCTGACACTGATCAGAAGAGCTTCCATTGGACCCAGCTGCGAGGCACGCAGAGTCAACGTAGGATCTGGCCGCGTGACTGCAGTGTCGCGTGGTAGCAAGCCGAGGCCAACTTGAACAGCCTCTGTGCTCAAGTTGTGGAAGAGACTTATGCGGGGTTGGTGGACACCATATTGGCTCTCGAACACCCTACGCAGCCGGACACGATCGCTCTCCGCACGGAAGCGTTGAGCAAAAACAGTGTCCAAGAAGTCGCGCGGTGAACCTGGGAAGTCTTTCGAGGTGAGAAGTTGCAACCAGCGTAGAGTATCACGCAGATTGAACTCCCAAGGTGCGCCAAGGCTACCGAATGCACGTCGGTTAACGACTTGTTCATCCAACTCCGCCACAAATCCAATGAGTTTGGCAACTTCCTGCTCATCGATGCTAGGGAAAACCTTGTTACAGATGAGAGTGAGGTCTTCTGGGCGGAAGACATCGGCATACACTACAGTAAATCGATTGACGAAGGATGCGGGTAGACCCTTACGGCCACCACCCTGATGATGCGGATTTTGCGCTGCAAAGACTCTGAAATCCTGATGCTTGTGGAACGTCTGATCTAGCTCGGAAATGTAGACTTCACCACGATGATCAAGGACCGCGTTGAGGCCTTCAAGTACAGACTGTGACGCCAAGTTCATCTCGTCAAGAAGTACCCAGTCACCATTTTTCATGGCTCTGAGAAATGGCGCGTCACGCCAAGCAAAAGTACCGGCGGCTCCTCCCTCGACAGGCACATCCGAACCGAATAGATCCATGAGATCCGTTTGTTCAGAAAGGTTGAGACGCGTCAAAGGCTTGCCGATAGCTTTGGCCAGGGCAGTAACCAGTGTCGTTTTACCCACACCAGGGTTACCCTCTAGTAAAATCGGCTTAGGAAGCTGTAATGCGCGAATCACACGCATGGCATTGGAACGAGTTATCGGTGCTTCGAGCGCAAAGTTCGACGTCTGTGAGGCTGCCGAGGAGAACTTGGGGACAGAGAAAGAGCCCAGTCGGAAAGAATGTTCTGTATTCGAGATGTCAATGGTGCCAAAGTACATGGGCGTGACATCTTGGCCCAAGAGCTTGCTCAGGTGATGCAGACATGCTGCCTTCTCGTCATCGATTGTGGCTGCAGAGATGGCAAGCAAACCTGCTGGGTTGGCTCCCAGCGTGTCGATGAAAACCATCGCCGCTCCGTGCACGACAGCAAATGTGGGATCATCATGTTTCGAGTCGTTGATGAAGGACACCCACGCCAGTGTGTCGCGAATAGATATCGAAGATGCGACGGAGGTGTTGTACTTGTCGTTGAACCATTGCGAGAATGACACAACAGCTCCAGCATATTGGACCAGGTCAGGCTTCAACTTCGAACGCACAATTTCCAGAATATCATCAAGATCGGACATGGCAGGTACCCAAATCTCTGTGAAACGGTTCCGAAGGGCGGGTGAGAGCTCCTTTTTGCCATAGTCTCCACCTGGATTCATAGTAGCAAGGAACTGAAACCCGGCGCTAGCCGTGATATGTGAGTCCACAGGGCCCTTCTCTGCAAGCAGAAGACTTCGTGAAGGTTCAAGCACACTGTTCAGGCGCTCGAGCACGGAATCATCAGCTAGTGAGATTTCATCGAGAAGGAAGTAATGGCCTTGTTTCATCGCATACACCAAGCTACCATCCGCCCATTCGAACAGGGCACTAGCCTTAGTTCGGTTGAGAAGTATGGGTTTGCGAATGTCATCGGTGAAAGAAGCGGGCGACTCTTTGGCGATTCTGTCGTACAACGCCATAAGATCTTCGAATCCCAGCGAAATCGGATCACCTTGTAGGCTTTCGCTCGGGATTCCGGCAAGTGCCTGGAGCACCTGCTCCCTGACAGATTCCTCGATGGCGGCTCGGTTTCGGATAGGTCGTTGTGCACCAATCAGATCACCGGTTTCTGTGTTCTGGTGGGCGTTGACGATGTGCAGTTGTTTGTTGAACTGATCGGCGAGCAATTGGCAGACGGTCGTCTTTCCGCAACCTGTCTCTCCGATAAGCAGGACGGGTTCGTTGTTGCGAATGGCGTACGCAACGAGAACAGATAGACGACGCATCGCCCGTGTCCAAACAACATCGGTGTTGACCATAGTCACACCATTGCTGAGTCCCTCAACGTTCGATAAGCTGTCGAAACTGAACAACTGCTCTTCATCAATCGTCACTTTAGGGCCCGTCTCGCTCATCACCGTCTCCAGAATCTTCTTGACAGCGATTCGCTCATCCTCTTTGCGCACGCGTTCTGCAAGAAGCATATAACCGTTGTTCGCAAGATCCTGCACGGTGTCTGCTTTTCGTTGTGCCCATCTGAACAAATCCCGTAGCGTGGCGAAGCTCTTCTGCTCAAAGATGCGATTCTCTTGTCGAAGTGTAGAAAGCTCCCGATAGACCTTTACGATCCGTTTGCACCATGTTTCCGGGATCATAGTGCGACGATGTAGAATCTCGGTCAGTTCCTCCACCGGAATGTCGTCGAAGTGTAGTTCCAGGAAACGGTTGCGGAAGGCTCGCGATAAGACCTTGCGTCCTCCGTACAGACCAGCTGGGTTTTGCGTGGCGAAGAGCATGAAGTCCTCATGTGGCCGAACAACCTCTTGTGTTTCCGGTATGAGAAGCTCTCGGTTGTCATCAAGCAAGCGATTCAGGGCCTCCAGGACGTCTGTGGGCGCCAAGTTGAGCTCATCCAGAACGATCCAGTGGCCTTCGCGTAGTGCTCGCACGAGTATACCCTCCTGGAAGGTGAGCTTCCCGTCAGCACCGGAGACATACGAGCCTAAGTACTCTTGCAAGTCGGTATGCTCGTGGTTGTTGATACGGACGAACTTGTTCCCTGATCGTTTGGCGAGGTATTCGATCATACTTGTCTTACCAGACGAGGTGGGTCCTTGAATCAGCACCGGGTACTTTCGTGTCGAAGCGGCTCGAATGAGGTTGTTCATGTTGCGTTGAACAAAGGGAGTGATGATGTAGTGCAACTGCTCTTCCACATCATGTACACCCTGTCGAAGCCAATAGTGGCCTTGTCTGACGTAGCCTCGACCATCCAAAGGTTGCTGAAGAGGCTTTCCGAGCTCGGCCTTCATGGAAGCCTTTTGAGGGAACAGGTGTTTGGTAATGAGCGGAGCTACCAGGTCTTCAGAAGCCCTACCTAGGAACGTCAAGAAGCTCATGTGAAATCCTTCGTACAGGGCCCGACGAAGGGTACAAAGAGGCGCAATTTCCCTGGCGTATGACAATGTTCGTGTCAAAGTTCGTAAACTGAAGTGAGCCTTCTGGTCGGCGCCATCCACAAGCATATTCGCTTTGGCGAGCTTCTGAATGTCGAGATACAGTGTGGTGACATCGCGCGCTACCCGTACTATCGCTGGATCTGTGCCGTCACCACCCAGGTACTTCTCCACAATGCTATGCAAGCTCTTCTCATCACCGTCTGGGCTCTCAACGTACAGTTCGGTGAACCGTGATCGAATGCCCGGTGGCAGGTCCTTCTTGCCTACATCGGTGGCCGGGTTCATCGCGGCGAATACCCTGAAATCGGGATGTGCGACCACTCGTTCAACATTGCCAGTCTCAGTCAGCAGTATCGATGGGTTTCCATCTGGACCAGCACCTAGAAGATCAGTGAGCGCCTCTAGTGTGTCTGAAGATGCCAAGTTGATTTCATCGAGAAGCACCCAATCGCCATTTCTCACTGCCTTAACAATATTGCCTTCGAGGAAGGAAAAGGCAAATGCCTCTGAGCCACTAGAAAGCTGTCCCTCTAGGTCGTGAAGATCGGTCGCGAACTTCTCCCATCTTGCCGTTGGGAAGTTGACAGGTAATGAGTCCGTCTTCCGCTTTTTCTTAGGTTGGCCGCCATCGGGATCTGGGGAAGACGTTTGTGATTCGTGTGACTTCCGGGCTGCGTCTACCATCTTCAGGGCCTCGCGCCAGAGTACACACACGCGCTTCCACTCCCCTTTGGCGACGCGTTTGCCGAGCATTTCCATGAATCGCAAATTCTTCTTCCTCGAAAATGTAGTATCAAAGATCTCATCGAATTCATCCTTGAGAGGAATGACTAGGCTGCGTACGTTGACAGGCTTGAAGCCACCAAGCAGGTCGCCACTCTCACTTTGCTGTGACAGATTGAAAGCTACCAACTTTCGGCCAAGCTGCTCAGCTAGATACTGAATGCACGTAGTCTTTCCAGTACCCGTCTCACCCACTAAGAGGAGCGGTTCATGACGATCGACTGCTACAGCCAGCTTCTCCAGGAGACGTAGTGTATAGTCGTTGGTTGAAAATGGTCGCCCTGAACCCAGTTTCTTTGGAGACCTGTGCTTGGACAATCGCGCTCGCCCGATTTGAATAGTACCAGATGCCGTGATCTTTGAAGGTACCTGGAGCTTGACCTCACGGTTGCGTAGAAGGTGGTCTCGTCGCTGAGGGTCGATATGTAACTCCTCAGCGACACATGACATGACCTTCAGGCGCGCGCCCTCGGTACGGAGACTTCCAGCAAAGCAGTCGAATGCCTCCATGAATATGTCGTCCTTTTGCGCGTTGCTGAAAGATGTAGATTGTCCAAGAAGCACTGCTATTCGGTCGCACCACTTGAGTAAGTCTCGTGGTGTCATGGCTCGAAGTGATGTACCATTCTCGGACGAGAACTTGGCATCTGAGTACAGTTCCAATAGCCGCGCATAGACTTTCATGACGCCAGCAAGATGTTTCTGCAGTAAAGGATACTTGGCATGGATCACCTGGCGGAATTCCTCTAGCTGTGGCATCTGCACTGTAATAACCTTCCAAAACCGATGGCCAATCATGTTCTGACGGGGTACAATCTCTTGTCCTCGTGGGTTAAGCGTGCTTCGCATGGTCGCAATGATGCGGAAGCCACGTGCTGCTCGTATGGTTTCCCCTCTACTGGGTATGAGCAGCTCGCCACGCTCAATAAGCGGTAGAAGTGTGCTGATGATCTCGTTGGGCGCTCGATCAAGGTCCTCGATGAAGATCCATCTTCCTTCTCGGACCGCAGTAGTAAGCACACCTGCGCGCCAGGCGAATGTTCCCGGTTTGGCTCCAGTTGTGTACATCCCGATCAGTAGCTTCGCATCGCTCTGTTCATTCAGGTGGAGGGTGACCATTGTGTCTAACTTGTTGAGCTGCCATGCGAAATGGCGGGTGAGAAGCGTCTTGCCTGCGCCTGCGAGTCCAGTGAGTAGGATAGGGCTAGATCCAAGAAGTCCGTGGGCAATCCTGTGAAGATTATTTTCGGTAGTGGCTGTCGAAACTAGCTCGGCAGGCCTCTCCTGCGATGACGCACCGTCCAATCGAGGCAATAAAACGCCATTGACGTTGACCGTATATGGCGACAAGTCTTGATACACAGCTTTTGCATAAGTCCCACCCCTTAACCGTTCCTCTTGCATCTTCCTCTGTAAATCTCTCCATCTCTTCTCCTCCCATAACGACAAGAATCGATAGTCGATTTGCTTTCCTTCCCAAGGGCCCTCAATCTCCCCCTCTCCAACAAAGCTCTTGATCATCTCTTGGGTTGCAAAATCCGCCGTGTGCGCGTATATGCAAAGCGTACGTATGGCTAGATATCGCACAACACGGCTTGAGTGCTGGAAAAAACTCTTCAAAGCTAGCGGTCGTACATAGTGGGTGAAGTTCTTGCAGTCGTAGCTGAGGAGTCGAAATATTCCTAGTAGAACTTCTACTAAATCCGAATCTTGTGCTGCTCTCGTCGTGTCGCTTGACGTGTTTGATCCGATCACTGGCGAATCTGAGGTATGTGATAGAAATCGTTCCACGTGCTCCGCGAGATGAGGCGCAAGTGGTAGTAACCGTCCAAAAGCCGCAACTTTCGCGTCAGTCTTCGCGCCAGACTGTATCCACCGCGCGCACAGCTCTGTGAAAAGTCCATCATGTTGAATGAAAATGTCGTCTGTCGATCCAGACTTCAGCGCTTCGGTAGCAAACGCGCTGATATTGACCATTTCACCGGTCTTGCGAGTATTGACTCCTTCCATTTCTGCAAGGATTGATTCGTGAGTCGCTTTCGGGGCGCCTTCCCATAGTTTCGACGCTTCAATATGCCCGGAAGGTGGTGTTGTGGCGGCAATGTCTGCGTGTCTGGAAGTTCTCTAACTTTTTTGCGGGTCTCCAGGCACGCCAAGACGGTAACCCGATTAGTCGTAATCCGCTCCGCAAAATCTCATGATGGCAGGCACGACCACAACGTGCAATCATCATCGATCTTCGTCCCCCTCTCCAGCACAATGGCAGCACCGGCATCTCGCGCGCTCAGGCGCTGTATCTGCACCGCAAAGCAGTCCGCATACGTACGACCGACATTTGGGGCCACACAGCAGAGGATACAGCGGAGATGGCAATCAGATGCGGCTGCTCCCACGAACCCAAAGATTGCGACAATCGTCGACCAGATTAGCCAATTGACTCTGTTGGAGACTGCGGACTTGGTATCGACATTAAAGGTACGGACACACCAATGTGGGGCGAATGTGGCGGTTGGAATCGTTGAAACGAATATTTGGGGCATGCGATGAAAACCATGGGAACAAGCAAGTTTGGACGATCAGGCTGCTTAATGTTCTCCTTGCGTTCGACTGTCGGTGTCGGTATCCGTATCAGTGTCGATGATATGGCAATTTCTTCGTTGTTCTCTGTCTACGAGGTCTTTGAACGTATATATGCTAACAGCACATCAAAGACCCGCCTGAACATCCCCGACATGCCCATGGGCGGATTCGTCGCCGGCCCCGGAGGAGGCGCAGGCCCCGCAGCGGCAGCCCCCGTCGAAGAAGAGGAAGCTGCACCCGCCGCCCAAGAAAAGACCCTCTTCAACCTCAAGCTCGAGAAGTTCGACGCCGGCGCAAAACCCAAGGTGATCAAGGAGATCAAGGCCATGCTGGGATTGAGCTTGGTGGACAGCAAGAAGTTTGTCGAGGGAGCGCCCAAGATGATGAAAGAGGGTGTGCCAAAGGAAGAGGCAGAGAAGATTGTCGAGACTCTCAAGGCGCTGGGTGCTACGGTTGTTATGGAGTAAAGGACAGTGCAGACGAAGAAAAGAGGTGGAAAGGACGGATACTGTATCATAGCATTGCATGTGGCGTGTACAGATATGTTTGGAATGACCGTGGATGTATTCAGTATACTCAAAATTCCAATAACAATGTGGGCGTCATGAGACAAGCCCGTGGTATCTATGCCCTAACGCCTAGCCTATGCTGTGACAATACCCTTTTCGATCCAATGAACGCCGGAAATGCAGGTCAACTTCCTTCTATGCACCGTTCTAAGAGCCGGCTCGAGATGACAGCGTCCTCGAAGTCTTGCTGTCTGCATCATCTCCTGAGTCCTCCTAGCCTGCAGTACCCGGGGACGCCGCAAAAGTATCCGCAGCGGCCTTGGCCTTCTCCCACGCGTCAATCCTCTCCTGATCTTTGCTAGGGTCCTATCCAAAAGCAATAACCTTCCTTCTCTCCTCCGCATCTTCTCTTGCCGTAACATAGTCATCCTCATTGATATCACTAGCCTCCTCCCACAACTTCTCCAACTCCTCATATCCGTCTCCCGGCACGGCCCAAATACTCTCCCTCATCCTCTTGTGCCTCTCTCTATCCTCCTCGATCCTCTGTTCAATCTGCCGTTTATCCATCCTCTGCCCTCCATTCCGACTTGGCAATGTCGTGGAACCGTCTTTGGGATCGGAGGAATCTGTCGCCATGAACGGATGCGCGACATCTCTTGACTTCAGAACAGCCTCAAGTTCCTGAACAGTTTCCTTCATGAGAATGGAGAGGTTCTCGAGGGTTTTGAGCACTTTGCGCACGACGCGGATGTTTGCTCCTTCCTCGCCTACTACGCACTCTACGACTGCTAAGATATCGCGTTGCAGCATGCGGACGTAGCCCATGGCGCTGGGGTCTCCCGAGTTGTTGTCTTTGACGGCGTACTCGCATAGGCATTCGATAAAGAACATGATGTTTGCGCGCGTATTCATGTTGGTACGTTCGAGCTGTTCGAGAATGCAGGAATGAAGGTCTTCATCTAGTTCACGATTCTTGAGTGCGTAGAAAGCGGCTTTTTGAAGGGAGGTATGCGATGCGCTGAGGTGGGCAAGTAGCGTTGTGAAGCGTTGGCGGACCTCGAAAGGGTCGGCCATGGCGAAGGTTGGCGAAAGTGTTCGGCTACGCAGAGCGTGATGGTGGTCTACTCGGTATGGTAATCGGGGTAGTGTGGAGCGATATGTCTTGGTATGCAATAGTCTGCGTGGAGGTGGAGAGCTGCGCGCGCATATCGTCGGCCATGGTCATAGCTCAGGATTTCTTTAAGTGGACGTGGGGAAGGCCGCCGATCTCGCGCTCCAGCAACTCACTTAGCAGTCATCTTCCTGCGCATTTGTCCAACACCACCCAGACAGATATCCACAAAACTGTATCCAAGATGGCAAACACACAGGAATCTAAGCCTCTCACGTTGACCGTGCTCGGTTCAGGTATGTTGATCTTCCTTCTATGCTCATCTCCAATTCCCCATCTCCAGCATGGGAACAACTATACAGCCATGACGAGGTTTATGAAGAAACTTTAGTCGGTTCAGTTGCATGCAGAATTGAGCATGGCCCTGAAATGCATGCAACTCTGTCAAATCAACCTACCAGCCCTCCAACAGTCATCGTTTGCGTGAAACAGACCTTCAACCCCCACTCACACCCCCAGGAACAATGGGCATAGCAATAATGGGCGGCGTAATGTCCTCCCTCGCCTCTGCCAAAACAAAAGCCTCCCTCGACCCTTCCTCCGCCCCCAAAGACGTCCCTAACCTCTCCAACTTCATCGCCTGCGACCAATGGGCCCCCGCCGAACAAAACGTCCGCAAAGCCCTTGGCCACTACAACTTCCCCCTCCAGACCCTTACAAACCAGAATCTCAAGGGCATCCAAGAAGCAGATATCGTGCTGTTGAGTTGCAAACCGCATGGCTTCAAGACGATATTGGGTGAGGAGGGTGTGAGGGAGGCGCTCAAGGGCAAAGTGCTTGTTAGCATCTTGGCCGGTGTGACGAGGGAGCAAATTGAGGCTTTCTTGTACCCTGATGGGCCGGAGAAGACGGAGAACGCTTGCCGTGTGGTCAGAGTCATGCCTAACACGGCTTCTTTCGTTGGCGAGTCCATGTCTGTGATTCAGACTTCGGATCCGCCGCTCAGCGAGGCGCAATACAAGCTTGTCGAGTTTGTCTTCAGCTCCATCGGTCGCGTTGCAAATCTTCCTCCGGCGAACATGGATGCGGCGACTGCGCTCTGTGGTTCGGGCCCAGCGTTCTTTGCGCTGATACTGGAGGCGGCTGCGGACGGTGCGGTTGCTATGGGTCTGCCGAGGGCGGAGGCACAAATGATGGCTGCGCAGACCATGAGGGGAACCACTGGACTCGTGTTGAACGGCGAACATCCAGCTGTGCTGAAGGACAAGGTCTCAACACCTGGTGGTTGCACCATCGGCGGCCTCATGTCGCTCGAGGAAGATGGCGTGAGGGGCGCCGTCGCAAAGGCTATCAGGGAAGCTACCGTTGTAGCTTCAAGACTGGGTGGCGAGCAGAAGGAGTTCGTGAACCACAGGCGGTAGTCAAGTCCATGCCGCATAAAGGCCACAATAGCTTCGTTTCGAACTAGAGTTGAAAAGTAAATGATACCACGATCACGAACACTCATCTCACCATGCCGCATAATACGATCGAAGTGAAGAATGTCTTTTTTATTAGTACCTACGCCTAAGCTACGTACAGAGCATACAGCACATACGCTCATCCATGTATTCTGACTCATCCATCAAAGGGTATCATACAAAGAAGTAGAGAAGCCGCTCGAATGTCCTCCAGCAATTCACCCAGATAATCCATATTACCACTTCGAGTCGTTCGTAGCCGATCATCCCTCATCATAGCACAAATGGATCCTCTTGATGCCCATGCACGCAAGGTCAGAAGAGCCATCTCGTCGTCTCTCTTTGAGGCCCCTGCATGCAAGACTCGAAGAACCGTCCTACCGTCTTTCCCGCTCTCGCTCCATCATCTCACGCTCAACGTCGCCCTCGGTTCTAACGCCACCACGTCGAGCCTTTGCGTTTTTGCGCAGACCCGCCGTGAAGAGGTTCGCGATGTTGTCATCACCCGTCGCTCCAGACTTTCTACGCTTGTCGCGGTGGGATGCAGGACCTGTAGGGGGCTTGACATCGGCTTTAGGACCCTTGGGTACGGGAGCCTCGTCATCCAAGTCGTCTCTACTACGCTTGCTGGAAAGCGTAGGGCGGGATGAGGAGGAGGAGATGCGCGAGTGGAGGGACTTGCTGGAGCCAGCTGGCTTTTCAACGCGTTCACGGCTATCCCGCTCCCGAGCGTTGCGCTCTCGCTCGGCAGCATAATGGTCTTGGGATGTTCCCTTCTCTTTTGATGAAGCGCCGCTTGGAACACTCGCCGCTGAGCTGACACTGCTTTTGCGACGGTGATCCCTAGCATCTCCACTACGTTCCTTGTTACGATCAGCAGCCGGACCTTTGGGTGGCTGGAGAGCTCGTGGACCTGTCGGAGGTTGGGCTGGTGGAGGCATGACGGCATTCTTCGAGCGGCCCTTGATGCTGAAGCCATTCGCTGAAGGCCCGGTTGGTGCGTTCAGTGGTGGAGATACAGCACGTTTCTTCATCATCTGACCAACAACATCCTCCTCCTTGTCTGGCTGGGATGGTTTATCTTTACGCTCACGGTCGTCGTAGTCGCGTCGCTCGCGGTCTCGGTCTTTGCGGCTACGACGTGAAGAGCGGTACTTGTCGTCATCGTAGTCGCGCTCGTCGTCTTCGGCTTCACGATCGCGGCGCCGCCTACGGTCCTTGTCCTTATCACGGGAGCGATCCTTCTCACGATCATAGTCATAGTCGCGATCTCGCTCTTTGCGGTCCTTGCGGTCTCGCTCACGCTCCTTGTCGCGTGATCGGTCACGGCCACTCCTATATTTACGACGCGAGCTGCCATCTGAATCTTTTTCGCCGTTGGCATACGCTTCCTCGTCTTCATATTTATCTCCCTCACGAGGTGACCGGGAGCGGTGGCGACGACGATGTTCCTTGCTTCGGTCGCGGTGTGATCGCGATGAACGGTGCTTGTCCTTGTCGCGGCGACTGCTGCGATACTTGGAATCTGCTGATGCAGTCCGCGTACGATCACCCCGACTGCACTTTTCGTCACGGTATCGATCATCGTATTCCTGTTCGCGATCGTCATAGCGTGAGGACCGGTGCTTGCGGTCTTTGCGGTCTTCGTTGTCATCGTCCAATGGCGTGGCAGATCTACCACGGTCATCGCGGCGGGAGTGACGGTCTGCAGAACGCGATCGCTCGCGCTGCTCGTCCCTCTCACCATCCCTTGCTCGTGATCTTGACCGAGAGCGCGTTGGTGAGCGTTTCTTAACGCGCATGCTCTCGTCGCGTAGAGGAGACCGCCTGTGTCATAGTCAGTCATTGTCTGCTCTGTATGTTCCAAGCACGTCTACTTACGATCGAACTCTTCGCTGGGGGCTGCCAGGTGTTGCGTCTTGTGTAGATGCAACGCTCTTAGGCGGTGCATACCGTCCGCTGTTCATACGACTCGAAAAGCCAGTGTTGGGTCGACCTTCTCTCATCGCACGTGGTCCAGTTGGCGCGCCTACAACGCCAACACCAACAGGCTCCGGCGGTTGGCCTGTCAGAACTGTTGCAGCGCCATACGCTCCGTTGTTGAAGCCGCCACGAGGACCATAGTTGCCATTGTATCCCATGTTCATGTTCATGCTGGGATCGAAAGGTGCGTTCATGTGCTGAGCCGGGAACTGATTCATCATTCCTTGGGTGTATGCCATGCCATGGCCCATTATGGATTGGTCGTACGCCGGCATGTCTGCATCGCCAGAGTCTACAGTCTGTATAGGCTTCAGACCACCATCTTGTGCCTCATCATGTACACCATCGCCTGCTGGGTTAGTATCATCGCCAGCAGCTTCGCTCGCGACGCCAGCGTCGACGCCGGCCGCAGAAGTCTGCTGTTCAACCGAGACCGAGACACCGTCGACGGTCTCCTTACCTTCCTCAGTTGGCTCTGCGGACGCCTTCGGCTGCTCACCCTCGGCTTTGACCTCAGGAGCAGTGTTAGCGATTCCGTCAGGCGACTGGCCGTCACGCTGCGTAGGTCGAATCGTGTCAGTTTTTGGTTTCCAAGTTTTGCCGACTCCCTTGTAAGGGTTCGGTTGATTTCGTTGATGGGTTGAACGTACGTTTTGCAGAGGACCGCCGCGGCTGCCCGGACGACCAGGCGCATTCTGGAAACCAGGACCAAAGCCACCCTGACTGCCATTCCTGTTGTTTCGCTGAGGATGTGCTCCTCCTTGATTGGCATGGAAACGATTCTGGTTCTGGTTTGGGAAATTATTCTTGGGGAACTGGTTCATCATCTCGGGATATGCTCCAGATTGATTATAGCCACCCATCTGATTGGGCCCGCTGAAGTTTCCATAACCACCGCCCATGCCATTCCATCCATTGCCATAGCCGCCACCATATTGCATCATGTTCATGGCAGACATGTCGTTCATGCCCATGCCCATGTTCCCTCCAAAGTTGCCGTACATGCCATTCATGCTATTGAAGTCTGGACAAGCGTTAGTGACTTGCTGGACAGACGTAGTCGATGCAAAGACATACCCATAGGATTCATGCCGTTCCAGCCACCGTTGGCCATCATGTTGGGCATGCCGTTCCAGGCCATACCGTTGTTGAAGGCACCCTGGTTAGGAAAGCCGAAGCCCATTTGACCTTGCATACCGTTCATGGCCGGGCTGTTGCCCATTATGCCATTTGCTCCATTCGTATTCTTCTGCTCGTCGGTTGCGCTGTCTGTAGCAGACGGCTCAGTGCTTTTGATTACGTTTTGGGAGGCGGTGCTACCGCGTCGCTCGGTCTCGTTCTCAAGAGGAGGATTGTCCTAGTCTGGTCAGTAAGAGCGAAAGGTGAAGTGGAAAGCATCTCATGTCATTGGCACGTGTGGCAACCATATTTTGCAATTCTTTGAGACCGGGAGATCTTTCTTCTGCTTGTTTCTTCTTCTTTGCATTGTACAGTACCAACATACGCAAGTGACAGCAAAAGGAAAGACATTGGGAACCTACCTCATTTGGTTGGGCCGAGGCAGAGCCGGCGCGCTGCCCAGTCTCTTCCGCGTTGTCCGCAGAACCAGTAGCTTGTTCAGCGACGCCGTCTTCTGCCTTGGATGTGTCCTCGACACTGTCTACAGGTTTCTCTGCACCATCGCTTACCGGCTGTACCTCCGGTGCGGCTAGTGTAACCTCCACGGGCGGGGTAGCTGCCTGCGCCGCGGCTTTGGCCTCTTCTTTCTTCTTCTGCTTTTGTAGCCACACTCGCATTGTGTTGCGCAGAGACTTGTTCACGGTGCAAGATTCGGCTTCGAGTGGTGAGTGGTCGCATGATGGACACGTCGTAGGGAACTGAAGGTTTCCTTGGCCTGTGCCATGTTAGTGCCTGTGACATTGTCCGGTCGTAGATATTATTATACGCACAAGAGGAGCATATTGACTTGGCGCAGCAGATTAGTTTGTAGGAGTCGAATGCAAGCTGGTTGCAAAGGGCGCAGAAGAAGTTCTTGGGAAAGACGGTCGTCGGGAGCGAACTGCATGCGTTAGTTTTGATGTTACTTATCCGGAGATGCCGTACGTACAGTGCAAGCTCTTTCAGCTCGTCGGCGAGCGGCGCCGCCTTGGGGTCCGCTGCGGGGTTGGCCATGGTGGTGATGTTGTGCAGGTTCGCGACTTTGGGTAAGGCTGCCGTCCAAGAAGATGAATCGACGTCCGCACCGGACTTTACTCCATTAAAAGGGTATAGAGAAGTGACAGAAAAGAGGCGACGGGGTCGGAATAGTCCCTCGATGCAGGCGCAGGCGGCGTTGATTGCAGGCGCGGCAGTCGTGTTTGCGGAGTGACAGCTAAGTGAGTCGCGGAAGTTTTGTGGAAGCCGCGACCGACCGACTGGTCTGTGCGCCGTGCCGCTAATCTGTGTCACGTGCGATCGACTGCTTGCTCAGGCAAGGCAATAGTCAGGGCACACTCCTCACTGAACACTGTTGCTTTGCGTCTAGCGGCGCTGGAGACTTTTGCATCTTCTCTGGTCGAGGCTAGAGCAGACAAGATGCGGCACCGTTAGATGTGGCGCTAAGCGGTTGTGTCTTAGCTGGACCCTTGTCAGCGTCATCGCCAGTGGCGTTTCTGGACAATGTCACTGGATGTGCCATAAGCCGGCATACTTGATCCATCCTTCAGCTCGTGAAGATGATACTGAGCCAGATTTCTTACTTGGACTGCATAGCATTTCTTGTATTCCTCGCACCGCAACTGCTGATTCAGATTGGCGTTGTACCACTTTTGACATGGCTCATTCCAGCTTTGCCATCTCTCGGTAAGTTGTATTACTCTCCACGCCTGGGTATACTGATACTCATAGCCCCCAAAGCCATCCTCATACCATATCAGTTCATCCGCGAACGCTTCTTCTTGCCACATGAAACCCGTGCGCCTTTTGTCAAAAAGGCAACGCCATTCCAAGATTTAGTCATTCGCTTTGTTCGCTATGCCTTCGCCAATATGCCCGCCTTCCTGGGGCGCGTGTTCTTCTCCAAGGCCGTCTCACTCCCGTTCCTGAGGTTTCGCATGTTAAGACACGGCATTGTCACAAGTCCGATCAGATGGACTGAGATCAAACGACCCAACTTTAGAGGTGTATGGATAGTGCACAACCAGCAAGAGCAGCCAGATGTGATTGTGTACTACTGTCACGGTGGCGGCTTTTCCATGGGTAGCAGTTTCTTCTATATGGAGTTCCTCCTTGCGTGGGTCGCTCTACTAAAGTCCGCTGGGTATCGTAATCCAGCTCTTTTCGCTCTGGAATATACCCTGGTCCCGGACGCCACGTATCCCACGCAACTTCACGAGACAGCTGCGGGCTACGAATACGTTCTATCGTTAGCTCCATCTTCAACTCGCATAGTCGTAGGCGGAGACTCTGCAGGCGCCACCCTCATCCTAAGTTTCCTACTCTATCTATCCAATCATACCGAATTACGTCATCAGAAACCCGGTCTTGCTATTATGATCAGCCCATGGGTGACGATACTATCGCGCGAAAACCGCAACACGGAGTCCGACTACCTCAACAGTTCATCACTAGAGCTGTACGGTCGCCAATACATTGGCAACAAACTATCACCAGAAGATCTAATGGTTTCACCTGGAAAGTGTAAAGATTTAAAGAAATGGACACAAGCTAGCCCTGAACGCGGGTGGTACTTCTTATACGGGAGCGAAGAGGTTCTCGGGCCGGAGACGAGGAACTTGATCAGTTTACTAGGCAAGACTGGGAAAGAGGTGGACAGCTGGGAAGAGCCAGGTGGTATCCACGCATGGCCTGTCGCAAGCTTATATCTTGGAGAGACGAGAGAGGCCAGATTGAGTGGTCTGAAGAGTATTGTGAAAGCTATCAAGGACAGGATACATTGATGTCTGGAAAATGCCTACACTGAATCCGACATATATCATCCTTCACCTGTAGTGACATTGCAGAGGCAACTCAAAACTAAGTTCCATTGCCGCACGCTGGAGGCTTCCAGTCCTTTTCGTTTCCTTGACATCCGACAGATGATTGACCGAGGCCGTGTTGGTACTCTGCTTTGTCAATGCTGCTTTGAGCAGTAGAGTCATCTTAGTGGAGCTGTCAAAGTGATTATACAATGCAGGTTGATAGGAAGAACTGTCTGGCGTTGTAGCCTGCAAGGTCACTGGACGGGTATCCTTCAACCTGCAACCACCGTGCCACCTTCATCGACATGCAGCCTACTCCCGGTGGCGACCACGCGTGATGCGCAAAGTAAATGCATGTAAGCTGACACGGAGTATCGAACAATCCCGCCAACGTCAGATCCTCCTCCCTCGGCCGATCTCTGCGTGTTCGCCGCCCATGTTCGCCCTAAGTCGGATGTGAGCCTCTCACCATCAACTCCATGATCAAATTTGGCAAAGCCTTGGGATGCTGTAATTACATTGCTGTAACGTTTGCGAGACGACTTCACAATCGCAATAACCGTATTCGCTCCGGAAGCGGCTTGTATGTGTGAAGATTGAGTTGAAAGTATTGCCCAAGTAATGATATCTTCATCGCTCTATCCAATCGTGATAGACCGTCGGAAGTGTGGAAAAGAAGGTTCGTGCTATACAAACACATATTTTACTCAACGCGCATTGGATATCGAAACGCCAGACTAACTAGCAATCTTGATCACAGCCCGTCCAGCAAGCTTTCCCGCATTCATATCCGCACAGAATCGATCGATATCCTCCAACCCACCATGCGTCAAAATCGGATGTACCAAGCCTCGTGAAGTAAAGTCAAGCGCCTACATCTCTCATTAGCCAGCCCCCTCTAGTGTATCTACTAATGACACGGCACTTACTTCCTCAACGTCCTTCAACGTTCCTACCACACTACCTACAACATTCAACTTCTTCAAACACATCACAATTGGACTAGCACCCGCGATAATCGTATTATCCTTTGGCAAGCCCACGCACACCATTGTGCCATTCGGTCTCAACAGATGTGGTGCTTGCTCATAGCCTGCTTTCGTGGCGGCAAAGACGATAACGCCGTGAGCACCATAGGTAGTGATCTTCATGATTTCAGATGTAATGTCAGAGCATGTGGTGTAGTCGATGAACTTCTCGGCGCCGAGAGAGAGGCATAGCTCGCGTTTTGCGTCGCCGCCGTCGATGGCGATGACGCGCATGCCCATGTGTTTGGCGTATTGGACGCCAAAGTGGCCGAGGCCTGTGTGGTGTCAGTGCCTTTTGGTTCAAAATGGATGCGCTTCTGTTTTCTTCATCGAACACGCCAACGAGACATGGGTGTGCCTACCACCACCAGCTCCAGGAATAACAAGCCACTGCCCAGGAAGCACTTTACTCCTCTTGCAAGCCACATACGCGGTGACACCACCACACATGATCGGACCCGCCTCCTCATCCTTGACACCATCCGGCAATCTCGTCGCATATCTTGCATCTGTCAAGGCATACTCCTGGAACGTTCCCGCAATGGTAAAACCACTGTTCAACTGCTTGGGACAGTGGCATTCATCCTGGCCATTAGTACAAAACTCGCACTTTCGGCATACAGAAGCGATCCACTTGATCCCCGCACGGTTACCAATCTGCCAGAGATCTTGTACGTTTGAGCCGACGGCTACAACGGTGCCGGCGCCTTCGTGACCTGCGATGCCATTTGTACATTCAGCCATCTTGAAATCCCATTCATCGTGGAGGAGGGACTTATCAGAAGCGCAGAAACCAGAGTAGTTGATCTTGATTAGGATCTGATCTGGCGCTGGTTCTGGAACGGGAATCTCTTTGATAATGGTGGTGGAATTGTCGCCAGTGCCTTGCTTGATAGCGGCCTTTTGTGTTTTGGGTAGCTGCATTATGGATTGTTGGGATGGTGATTAGGGCGAGGAGAATGTGGCTTGATGACAACAAGTTTGACTAGATACGTCTCAAGAACGTGATGAAGGAAGGTAGCTGGAGATATAGCAATACTTATACGGCGACTGGGACCTGACATGCACTACCCTGCGTGCGGGGTTCGAGCTTAGCGGACCCTGTTCTCGGCTTTCATACGGATAGCCTAGTATAACTGATTCGAGTTGTGAGTGAACAAGCGCATTCCTCTTCGATACACGATGATCTCTCCACTACGGTTAAGATATCGCGTTTGGCATACCTTGGGTCGTAGCCAAGCCGTCATAATCGCGCAGCATTCCAGATTAGGAGAGCAGATCGGATACAGCACGTTCATTGCAAGGCCAGCGGATGAAATCCGCAGTATGTAGGGACCGAGGCTGAGGGGCACGCAATGCAGTGGATTCGCGGGGATAATGGAAATTTAGCGTGCAAGGCGGGGTACAAACTTGAGGCTAATCGAACACAATTGGGCCTGTGTTGGGAAATCTTCAGAGGCACTTGGAGAAACTGCAAGTCAAGTATTCTTTGGTTGTTGTTGCTGCGCTCATGCTGCAGTGTCTGGTATTTACGAGGGGTTGAACCTCAGCTCTTATCGCCTTAGAGCGTATCATAATCATACAGCCTTCTTTCAAGCATATGCCGAAAACTGTACGCCGAACAATGCGGTCCTCTCCTTGATCCAGAACGCCATGCTAAATATCATATCTTCGTTCGTCTTACCATGCAGTGATATCGTCGACTTCAGCCTCACCAAACGTACTAGTCTTAGTAGCGGTCATACTAGGATCGCTCTTGATCGTTTCTACATTTGGCCTTTCGTGCATAATTTCTGGAAGCTCGGTGTTTAGGAAGCCTAGTAGATGTGTGTTCACCTGCTCAAATTCTAGAAGGAAGGCGTCATGACCGTCTGGGGAGTCGATGGTCTTGAGTGTGGCTTTGGGAATATATGCGGCCAGCTCTTTTTGTTCGGCGAATGTGAAGAGCCCATCTGACTGTATACCCAGTACAAGCGTGGGCTGTTCGATCAAAGAGAGCGCATGATGAAGGGCCGATACTGGGTCCAGTGTCTCGGGTGTCTCACCATCAGGATAACGGTAGCGAGACACATCGTGCGTGTCTAGTTTTCTTGTAATTGCGATGTAGCAGTTGGCGTCGAAGCGCTTGATAAACTTGTCGGCTTGGTAACGGAGGTAAGACTGTGCCGAAAAGTAGTGAGGCGCTAGAGGTTTCGAGGAGCGGGGAAACGCGCTGTTGCTACTTGCCAAGCTTGTGCTTTGGAGATTTGGAGTGGCAGGATCCGAGGCATCGCGGAATTCGAGATCAGCATGTGCAGCTGCAGAGCCGGGCATGGCGGTACTGCTGTTTGACCGCGACATAAGACGCGGCGAACCAGCATTCTTGTGACCATGATTGTGTATAGCCCAGTGTTCGTGTGAGGGATTCGATGGAGTCATCGGACGCGATACGGTGTTGATGCTTTGTTTCTTGGAGAGATCTGGTGTATTTCGCCCAAATCTTGATTCAAACGAGTCGCGGCTTCGGTAGGTCAGTAGGGCAGACATACGCGCCGCTCCAAGCCCGGTCGATGGAGGATCCTCGTATGAGTAATAGCCGTCGTCGTATTTGGGATCGCTGTATATGCTCTGCCGTTGCGCTTCGCCCCAGCTAATGCCCCATGCACTGTAGCGAGCCGATGTGGCTATCGGGATGATGGTTCTAACGTAGTCTCTTCCAAAATATGCAAACTCGAGAACAAGCATACCGCCCATGGATCCTCCAATGACTGTGGCGATCTGCTTCACACCGAGACCATCCAAGATGAGCTTGAAGACACTACGCCCGTTAGCGCGGTCCAGGTATAGGGCTTGAAGCTTGACGGGCTCACTTGACATCGTCTCTCACAGTTGTCAGCGGAAACTCGGGACCGTACGGGCCCAGCGACGCGTCGCCATCCTTCGCCGTGACGGGGCTTGCACTGCCGTATGGACTGCCGAGACTGTTCATGCACACCACGAAGAAACGCGATATGTCGAAAGCCTTGCCAGGCCCTCCTAGTAACGGGCCCCACCAATCGCCAACATCAGCGCTTCCCGTGAGCGCGTGACATATCACCATAGCATTGTCTCCGCTAAGTGCGAGGGTGCCATATGTCTTGTATGCAACGGTGACATTGTGTAACACGACGCCGGATTCGAGCGTGACTTGTGGTATGATGGCGTACGTTTGATCTGGTATGAGGTTGGCGAACGGGTTCTCGGGTTGCGACGACACCGTGCCTGTAGCATGTCAGTTTGCATGATCAACACCAGAACGCGATAAAGAGAGCCGTCTTTGGAGTCGGCATCATCGCCCGAAGCCAGTCATAACAAGCAGCAGTGTTTTGTTATGTTTGTGTGTGACGATACCACCACATCCAACGTACTCCGATTGCACCGTGTCACGACTACCTTGAAATGTTTGCGACGGTAAAAAAAACCAAAAAAGTCCAAGGGAGACTTACGGTACTTGTTGCATCCATTGACAGTTTCAGTGCCCAGTGTTTGAGCATCCATGGTAGCGATGATGAATGCTTCTAACGCAAGAAGTGTAAAGCCTGCGTCGCAGGAAGCGGGGCGTCTTTACCACATCGCGGGGAGTCATCTCGTTGGTGTTGAGTGATGCTTGGGGGACGCCGCTAGACGAGGCTCGCCAAGACGATGACGTGCTTTCGGCAGCTCGCTTAGGCTTCCCTTACAGGACAATTCCCGTCGACGGGCCAAACTCCAGTCGACATTCTCTTGTGCCAATTGCCCAAAAAGTAACTTTGCCCACCCAAGCGTTAATCAATGTCGAGGCTCATCGGCTCGTCAATCATTTCCAAGCGTGGGGGAGTTGATTAGTCTGTACCACGACGCGCCGACGCAACCGCTGTCTGTATCTCAAACGATCATCCAGAAGCCTACGCTAAATTGACCTCTCGAGATGTTTGCTAGCCTCCTATGGTCTCTACTGTCTCTTCTGCGCTTCCTGTGATCCCAGGGTCGGCAGCTAGGCTCTTCCTCGCCAGCTTTCCGACGGTAGTCCCCGAGATCTCTCAGAACAAATTACACTGACTTGTAAGCGACCGTTTCAGCACCACAGACTTGCGCCCTATGCCCAGCGCCTAGTTCCGCGTGCTCGCGGATAGACTTACCAACTTCTGCCCGTAAGCGTCAAGACTGTCAAACAAACGATGCGATTGTGATCAATCGTCCTACGCACCACAGCAACTAACTATACGTGCCACACCTTGGATGCAAACATACAGCCAACACAGGAGAAATTATTTCATGTTGGCATCGGCATGATCAGACGGCATATATCTTTCAACAGTCCCCCATATGGTACTCGGGTTACGACATCTGTGAAGCGAACAACTAACGGTTTAGGATGGCACCTCTTGTTTCCAGTCAAGACGAGAACTCGTTCTTCCTTTCCGAAGACTTCAATTATCACCGCCATTTGTCTCCTCCAATCCCACGGTCTGATCAATGTCGACAACACGGCTTAGCAGATGCAGCAGCGCCCGATATGTCAAAGCGATCATGGGACAAGGAGCACGCCTTATTGACAGCCGACTCAAGACTCCATAGGACCATCAAGTCGACAAGCCCAGAGATAGCCCATAATTTAGTTGGCAATCCGAGGTTAAACAAAGCACAACACCAACATAGAAGACTACTGCGGTCACCAACGTTGAGCTGCGCTCGAGCCGTCGACATGTCCACCATGCCTCTTACCACTGTGTGCGATCCTCATCGGAGGGTAGGCTGGCTAAAATCACGCCTACAACATGACAGAAATCGAAAAAGGGAACAGAGCGACAGCAGCGAGGCGAATAACATTTTGGCCGAGGCAGAAAAGCGAGCTGTCTCTATGACTGTTGGTCCTGAACGCAAACAAATCGCTTTCGTAAAAGAAGAGGATCAGAAGTACTCCCGCGAGGACCGGGCAGGTACTCCTCATAACAGCGAATTGCAAGCTGACGACGATACGATCGCTCCTTTTAGCGTGGAAGAGCTTGGTATGGGTGGTCGGGCAGACGCATTAGCGACAAGTTGGCATGATTGCAATGCTACTACTGTCTGTAGCCACGAATCAGATAGAGGACGCCAGTAATAATTTGCCAGTTGCCCTAGAGCAAACGTAATTTCCTCGAGTTGAACTGTGATGTTCGTTTTGAGTCTAATTAAATTGAGAAGACACAAGGGTAATCGCGGGTGGCAGGGTTGCAACTCTGACACCCCAAACTCTTGACCTCATCTCTCGTCTACCAGCCCCCGTGGGTGTATCGTAGGCCCTCATCCATTATTGTTAGAAGTACTGCTCTTTATCTTCGAGAAGATGCATTCGGTGATTGGCGCAAAACGCATTAGCTAATAGTGCGCGTGCGAAAATCTACCAAGGTAGCTCATGTAGTTCATTACAACCTGATAGTATTACGAAAGAGAAGTTTTGGCCCTACTTTCACAATGTGCATTCAACTGTGACACCTTTCATGAGAGAAAAACGACTCGGAATTCCAGGCACGGATGCAGCTGGACGATGACGCCACACGCGCCACATGTGGCTTACGCGTGACACTAGCTCTGCCTGTTCAGCCGAACGCGTCTTTGCACCAGTGTTAACCATCATCATTGACATGCGATGCGACGGGTAGTAGTGACAGGCTTAGGGCTTGTAACCCCTCTTGGATTGGGTGAATCTATTCGAGTCTCTCTCCGAGCCTCTCCGGCTGACGCAGACAGGTGTTCGGCAAACATGGAAGCGTCTGATCGACAGCCAATGCGGCATCGTTTCCATCAAAGATAGAAGCCCGGAATTCGCATTGCTACCAAGTCAGGTGGCTGGTTTAGTTCCTCAAGGCAGCAAAGGCAATGGCAGATGGAATACGACGGAGCATCTGAGTCCCACTGTAGGTGTCGACACCTCGCCTTCTTCTCTTGCTAATCCTAATTATGATGCAGGACGAACGTCGCATGGCGCGCTTCGCACAGTATGCCATGGTTGCATCTGAGGAAGCTCTGAATGATGCCGGGTGGTTTCCGAAGAAAGAAGACGATCTTGAGGCCACAGTAAGAGTTTTAATATGATGCCAGCATGCGTCTTCCTTACATCGTACTAGGGAGTGTACATGGGATCCGGCATCGGCAGCCTAGACGACGTATACGATACTGCACTTGCATATGAGAAAGGGGTACGTTGTTACAGCCTGCCAGCATGAATATTGGCTGATGATTCCAGGGCTACCGAAAAGTGTCTCCACTCTTTGTCCCACGGTTACTGATTAACCTCGCTGCAGGCCATATATCTATGCGATACGGCTTCAAAGTAGCTAGTCTCTATCCCATGCGTTTTCATGCAAGCTAAGCATAATAGGGCCCGAACCATGCGGCAACAACAGCATGCACGACTGGAGCACACAGCATTGGAGACGCTTCGCGTCTGATTCAATTTGGTGATGCTGATGTGATGATCGCTGGCGGGGCTGAATCATGCATCCATCCTCTCGCGATTTCAGGATTTGCCAGGGCTAGAAGTCTGGCTACCGAGTTCAACGGGCAGCCTATGGAGTCAAGCCGGCCATTTGATCGAGAACGGGATGGTTTCGTCATTGGAGAAGGGGCTGGAGTTGTGGTTCTCGAGGTACGCGATTGCCATCTGCAATTTCTCATGTCTAATGGAATCTAGGAACTCGAGCACGCAAAGAGACGAGGTGCGAATATCTACGCTGAAGTTGCCGGCTACGGATTGTCCAGTGACGCCTACCATATGACGGCACCTCGCGAGGATGGGCAAGGCTCACGTCTCGCTATGAAGCACGCACTTCAACATGCCCGTATCAAGCCTAGCGCTGTCGACTACATTAATGCCCATGCTACAAGCACTCCACTGGGCGATGCTGCAGAGAATCGAGCCATCAAAGAGCTGATGCTGGGCGAAAACGGAAAGGACACAGCTTCTGAAATAAACGTTAGCAGCACGAAAGGTGCGATCGGACATCTTCTAGGTGCTGCAGGGAGCGTTGAGACCATATTCACAGTACTTGGAATGCATCACGTAAGTCAGGTGTGTTCTTTCGCATGGCACAATCATTGACAATGACCAGAACACCCTACCTCCAACTCTCAACCTCCACAACCCAGGCGACCCGGCGGATGAGTTTGATTGTAACTACGTCGCCAAGGCTGCTCAACAGCACAACATCAATGTGGCCCTTTCGAACAGCTTCGGCTTTGGTGGCACCAACGCATCTCTCTGCTTTCGCAAGATTTGAGACCGAGTCATATTATAGCATGTATTGTACGAGCTTCTAGTCGATACATATCGGATGCCGGGGCTTTGTGAAGTCGGGCTCATTAGTACATCATGATGCTAATTACCCCGCCAGGGTCGCGATAACAGCTGCTAGCCCCACTTCGTGTCATCTGCATCCCACGGAGCTTCGGCGGGAGCCGCATGTCCAGTATTTGCTTTCAGGCTTCATTGTCTTCTCCCCTGAAAACACTCTTTCTTCTCTAGCAGGCTGTGGTTCGTGTATCGCGTTCTTGCGGCACGTCAAGGGAGACTTGCTTAAAATGGTGACCCACCGCCCTTCATCAATCGCGGGTAGCGATGCGGAAGGCAAACCATCATTCTTTCGCAGTGCGTCGAACAAAGCATCTACATACCATGCGCAGATTCCATATCTGAGCAGGCTTCCGTTCGCCGCGATTGCAATCATCATCACGCTCATCGCAGTAAATCTTGTCGTTTGGGCGGCAGTTGGCATCGTTTTGGTACGTGAAGAAGCCTAGCTGAACTCGTATTGATCACGTATACTCACTATTTGTAGCATTGGCATACGCCTCTGATCTCAACAGCAATCCTCTCATACACCCTTGGATTACGCCATGCTCTGGACGCAGATCACATCTCGGCCATCGACCTCATGACTCGCCGTCTCATTGCCGCAGGCCAGCGACCAGTGACTGTTGGAATGTTCTTCAGTCTTGGACACTCTACCATTGTCGTCATCACATCGCTCGTAGTCGCAGGTACTGCGGCGGCTGTGTCAGACAAGTTTGACAACTTCGAACGCGTTGGTGGCATCATTGGTACATCTGTATCCGCAGCCTTCCTGCTGCTCCTTGGTCTCATGAACATGTACATCCTCTATAAACTCATTGTACAGATGAGGAAGATGATTGCAAGCGACCCGGGAAGCGAACACACTGAGTTCAAGATCCAGGGCGGAGGGTGCCTTTTCCCACTATTGCAGAAGCTCTTCAAGCTGGTCGATCGACCTTGGAAGATGTACCCTCTAGGTGTACTCTTTGGTCTGGGATTCGACACTTCGTCCGAGATCGCCATCCTTGGCATCAGCTCGATTCAAGCCACGAAAGGAACATCTATCTGGCTCATCTTGATCTTCCCGCTGCTGTTCACAGCCGGCATGTGTCTTCTCGATACGACGGATGGCGCGCTGATGATGAGTTTGTACACAAGTACGCAACTCGCGCGCGATCCGATCGCCATTTGCTACTACAGCATTGTGCTTACCGTCATCACTGTGATTGTTGCAACAATCATTGGAACAGTGCAATTCCTCAACTTGGTACTCAATGTTGCTGAGCCACATGGCAAGTTCTGGGACGGCGTCGAGAAGCTGGGTGATGCCTGGGATATCGTTGGTAAGCTTGCGAACCGACACAATGGAGTGCAACACTAACGTTGTGTAGGTGGAGCCATATGTGGCACATTTATCGTATTTGGTGGTCTCAGTGTTCTATTGTACAAGCCTTGGAGACGACGCATTGACAGGAAACGAGTCAACAACGCGCATTTTGAGCCATTACCGCAAGAGAACGATGGTGCCGAGTTGGACGAAGAAGAGCCGCGAGAGGTTCCCGCTTCAACCACGACATTTGCAAAAGATGTTGACGTAAACGTCAAGCCTGTCGAAGCTACGGATATCGCTGGACCTGCGCATCGTTGAAAACCTGTGGCAGAAAGTATCAAGGAGACCAACAATCAAAGAAATAAAGAATGTCAAGATTACTATGAACTACTCATACAGAAATGCCTGTTTAGCCCAGCTTAGTCGATTCCGTCCAACTAACTAATGCAAAGCCGAACGCCGCCCAGCGATGGATTATGCACCACATGACATCTGTCGTGTGAAAAAAAGCCGTATGTTGTGCCCTTGCCTCTTATGTAACGCCACGATATATCCACGTCTATCCAGTTCCAACCTGCTCGTCTCAGTGATCATTGAACTGCGAGCCCATATAACCCAAGTCGCAGTTGCGTTGGGATAGACTGATTCGAGGTGCTACAACAGCCTGAGGAACATGGGATGCTGTAGTGCAAACATGCTGGTAGCGACCGTTTGGAGCCATGCCGCATGAGCAGTTCGCTATCGTACTGGAAGAAACCTCAGCATGTTCAATGGAAGCGGGAAAGGATATCTGGCGGTAGGCTTACGATCGACTATCTACCCCCTGATGGGCAGCGAGAGACTGCGTGTCGGTGGAAGTTTGAGCGGGTGCTTGGGGGGAGGATACTTGCTGGATGGGAGGATCCAACATGAAAGGCATGGTTGGTGATTGATGACTTGGATAAGGCTGGGGAGGCTTTTGTTGAGTGTGGCCTTGGATATAGGGCCAGAGGTTCTGAGAGGGAACCCCCCATTACTGCTTATAACGTAGAGTTGCAACTCAGAGGGACTCGGGGGGGGTTTTTTTTTTGAAAATCAGCTCCTCTACTGATGAATGATCACGTACTGTGATACTCTACCAAAGTGGGGCATTCAAATTGTTGGTTTGAGGGTCCCCCAACCAATCACTGACACAAAGACATCAGACCGATTGGATCCGAAGAGAAACGCTCCTATTTGACTCGCGTTTTCGGGCTGATGTTAGGCATTCAGGCGACAAGCGAGTCGACTCTGACGGCGCGTTTCGGCGTTTCATGACATGCCTTTCACATAGGCTGGCAGACGTTGACAGAACATGTCGCCCATGCAGCCACGTTTTTATCTCTGCTGGCCCGCAGCTGCGACGGCCACAGACGGGCGGAGTGGAGCGGCATGCCTACGACGAAGACTTTGACGGCCCAGGAGGAGCGACCTAAAGTCAGGCACGCACGGCATATCATATTAACCCTCTGCATCGTGTTGAGATAGCTGGATGAGAGCAACGTTTCCAGGGATTCACATGAGACGCACTTCCCTAGAGCAACGGAGTATGCAATCAATCACTGTCCCAACACGCACCGTTGGAAAAAAAAAAGAGGCAGCCATCCCAAAATACGTTTTCTTTTCTAGAAAGCCACCCACAGAAGTTTTGGAGGACCCTGTATTAGCAGACCATGGCCAGCCTTCCGACGACGAACCGAGTCGTGGGTAGATACTGCAGCAGGTGGCAATCGAGGCAGAAAACTCGCGAAAAGCCTGTTGCAGCTTTCGCGTTCCTACCAAACCACTCAATGAGCTGGTCCTCTGAACCCTGGCCTGCACTGATGACGGCCAGTGCCTTACCTCAGGTTCGCCTCAGGCATGCCTGGCACGGCGAGCAAGGTCAAGGATACATGTGGGAGGGGTATTGAACGCTAACAAAACCCTGGCTGCCTAGGGGCTGCATATCGTGTGGGTGCGCGTTTCTGCCGGTGGTGGTGGTGGTGGTTGCCGAGCATTGAGTACATGGCAATACGTAACGCGCAACAGGTGCAGGGCACAGGCTACAACGGACCTGGTGGGTGGCGCTAGATTGAGGCAGCCGTTGGGTCAAGGCCGCTGGATAAGGGGAGAGCCGTAGCTCCACGACGCCACAGACTATCTATCCTTGCTCGTCGGCTAGATACATGAGCGCTGAGACAAGGACCCGGTGAGTGACGTGCAGCGGTCCCTGCTCGTGTGACAGGAGTGGCGAGGCGCAGCCAGGAAACGGAGGGGCGGAAGAAATTTTGACTCTCTCAAGCTGTTGGGCGCACTTTAGGATGCATGCGCGATCGCCTATCTCGTCCACATTACGCGGCCACGCCAGAGATGCGGCATAGTGGCTTGACCATGGGGTGTAAGCGAAAACTGTTCCTCACCCAACTGCGCGTGGGCTCCATGTCTTTGGATGCGGTGAAGAGCTTGGCTATCGTTTAGAGGTCGGTGAAGCTGGACTGTAGGTCCATTGCATCCTCGGGGCTCCACTGTGGCTTGTGACGTATGGGAGTCGTGGATTCAAACATCAGGCTGGGTAGGTGACTAACGGTTTCTAAGATGCGGAAGTTGCTGTTGACCGAGCTGATCAGTTATGGAGATATAACTGGTGAGCTGAGTAAAACGTCTTTAAGGTATGCAAGGGGGGCACCGGTTGTTCCATCATTTGTACCTGTCGTTGGCCCTTGTAATCTCATCAAAGCATTGGCTCTTGTGACTGGATCACGCGGGCAAGTAATTGCTGAACCATCAACATCCAGAGTACCACACTGTCGTGGGAAGGGCTTGGTGATGATGGTACGCAAAGACGGAGATGAAGCGCGTGTAGAGTTAGTGACATGCTGACAGGGTCTCGGTAACTTGAAGGATGGATGAAGGGTTATACTTGGCATTTGAAAAGGACCCTTCCCAGCTTTTCCATGGTTGTACACGATTTCGAGAACCTTCGGGCCAATGCCACTTCTTCATCAGCTTACACACATGGTTGCGCAATGTTCAAGTCTCCCAATCTGCTATCTTCAGGACAGCCTCTTGAGTACCGAAGACTCGCAGCGTATTCCCAAACTCATTCCAGAAGTTGGAATTGAATGCCGGTATAAGCTCCATGGACTGTCTTTTCATCTGCTCCAAGGGCACCCACCCCGTCTTGTCCTGAACATAGACGTCGTCTTTCCACGACCCGGCAATCTCCTGAACCTGTTCATCCCATGTGATAGGTACACCGTTTTCGGGAAGCTTGGCATCTTGATCTTCTTCTGTGGAGGATAGTTCGGTCTCCGGATCCAGCGTCTTAAGCGTGTCGAATATGTTCTTAGTCTCAAATCTGCGTTCCTTCGCTTCCTTCTTCTTGGCTTTGGCCTTTTGTTTTTTTGTCTTCTTGGATTTGGGCTGCTCCACTGGAGGTAAGGGTACGGGTTCCTCAATCTTCTCTCGTCCGTCCTTGACAAAGTCCGGAACGTCTTCGCTCTGCAATACGCCATTTGCTCTGTTGAGAGTAAGAAGAGGGTCGCACAATGGTGCCGGGACTTGTTCTCCTCGCTCCGCACCGAGCTTGGCGGCTAGCTTGATCATGATGGTGGCAGTTAGAAGACTGTCGTAGCCTGCTTCATGGAATCTCTCAGTGTCTTGGTATTTCGGATGGTCGGCATGGATGATGATGTCGGGTAACGGCTGCCTGCTTAAGCTTTCGGCTATGTCTTGCAGCGACGGGGAAGCATTGAGGTCGCCTTCAGCATAAGTAGCTAAATACTTGGTGTCGATGATCTTGGGGAACAACTCGTGGATGGCATCCTGGAAACCTTGCAGGGTATCCTACTTGAAGTTAGTATTGCCTTCAGATGACGGGACTTTTCACACACTGGTAGCTCGCCCACAAACGTGCGGTAAAAGTAAACGATGTCGGTAAACATGTTGTGCCCAACAAGCACCGGCTGCTTGGTCTTCAATCTCTCTATGGCTCTATCATAACGATCGCGTATATCATGCGCGTCGGCTGTAACGAGCATGCCTGTAGTCCGAGCAGCGTAGAGTGGATCAGCGCGATTGATGTCGCCGCCCTTGACTAGAGCCTCGAAGATCCAGCGGAACCCAGTTTGCCGTACAATAGATTCTCTTACGCGGTTCTTGATCCTGCGCATGTTGTCGGCCTCACGTACAGGGTCTAAATCGACGATACGGACACATTCGTTGCGGCCTATAGATACCAGCTCCGGAAACTCGGCGCGCACGAGCTGGTGGACAAGACGCTTCTCAAACCGCGTTATTACCGGTATCGATGGTGCGCTGGAAAGCCCGGTGTGGGTGGTGATGTCCAAGGGCAAGGGAGTGCTGGTCTTCCACTTCTTTATGGCCTCCCTCACCCTGCGCATGAAGTCGAGGGACTCGACGTCGCCCTCCTTGAGCTGCAAGTCGGGTATCGGGTTCTTGTTCTCCAGTCGGTCCCAGGCCATTTGTTTCGCCCGCTCCGCCTCTTGTCGTGATAGATACTGCACGCCTTTCGCAAATGGTGCACCCATGTCGAAGCCGCAATTGAGAAGGAAAGTGCATGCGCCGCTCTGGAATCGTATCTCACGTTCAAAGTCCATGCGCTCGTCGAACAGCGGGCTGATGTTGATGTTGTATGGCCTCAAGACATACTTGTTCGCAATGTGGTCGAACCTGGCGCACGTGATACCTACCTGTAGGATCTGATAGCGATCGGCGCCCATCTTGGTTTCGGCATAGCGCTCCTCCATGGTGAAGCGTGCCGGGCCACGTGCAGGTTTATCTTGGATCCGCGAAGGGATACCCGACAATTCCAAGTCAAAGGACACGAAGTCGGCCTCGGATATATGGATGAACATGCCCAGCAAGTGGTATGGGAAGGTTTCTGCGTCGACCTCCATGTTGACACTGGCAATGGCGACAAGGACAGCGCGGTTTCATAAATTGCTGGCGACTAGGAGGGGAAAGCCGCAGGTGCTGTGTAAAGCTGCGCCGGTCGTCGTGTTGAAGGAGGCAATGTCTGTCAAGACCAAGTGCAAGTGGCAAGCTGTGTGGTCTCTGGTGCGTAATGGGGTCAGTAGCGATGGATGGACCAAGCGATAATGCCGCTGTCTAGCTCTGGACTCTGGGCTTGTCGCGAACAAGCGTTTGTCAAGCGCCTCGAGTGCGTCTACCGACGCTCACTGCACGCATCTTGCAAGCGACCTGGCGCGTGATGCAGGAGGCGCGGCGGGAAATTGCAGTCTGCATATGCATGGCTGGAGGTCGCAGAGGCAGGTGACGCGCCAAGGCGGTTCCGGGTGACGTGAGCTGCTCTGCCGAGGTTCGAAATGTTGACAACGCGGACAGACAGGAGCAAGACCGAGTTCCGTCTCTCACCGCCAGGGGCTTCTTGAAGCTCAAAGAACACCGCCAGGGAGTATTGCATTAGCCGGAAGAAGATGGCGACGTTGTACGATGACACGAACGGGTCGCGCTACCTGTCGTCGTCCATCTCGTCCTTGTCAACATCGCGGCAACAATCATCGCAGATCGCCAAAGCCTACCGACAGGCCGCCCAACTGTTCCTGACGCGACGTCTGCCGGAAGCGCTGTCGACAATCGAACCCATCATCACTCCGCCGCCCGTTGAGGAGACGACTGGCGACAAGGGCGAGCTCGTGGGCCATGCTCCCGTCGCAACCGCGTCACGGGGCACCAGGGTGAAGGTGTGGAGCTTCTACCTCACCTTTCTCAACGCCGTCATAGAGCTGGGCGCGGAAGAGGGCAAGCACGCTTTTGGGAGCACGAAATGGAAGCAATTGGTGTCACAGTGTCGCGATGGCAGCATCTGGGACACTGTGGTACGCGACGGCTATGCCGGTGTCGAGGGAGACGTGGATGCCGACGTTGTGGTCAACCTGTAAGCACTCCACTGACTTTGTGAGCAAAGTACGAGTATTGATGAGCATCGTACAGAGCGACCCTCCTTCTCACCCACGCGCCCTCGCAGAGGCTCAACCAGCAGAAGCTCGAGACGTACCTCTCCGCGACCGCCAGCCCCAACCTCGATATCTCCTCGCACATGTCGTCTCCGGCATACCTTGAGAAACGCCCAGGCCATCGTAGGCAAAACACCGGTACCGACACGCCTCGCGATCTCGAGAAGCACATCAAGTTGCTCGAGCTATATGCCCTGCATGTGTTGCCGAGAAACGACGAATGGGACTACGCGCGCGACTTCATCAGCATGTCCCAAGTGCTGGACGAAGAGCGCAAGGAGGCATTCCTGCTAGCACTGCACTCTCTCAAAGAAGAGAAGGAGGACACCGAAGCCCGCGAAGAGAAGCTACGTCAGCAACAACAAGAGCAAATGGAGGAGCGCCGCAGGGAAACCGAAGCCAAGCGCCTCGAACAGTCTCGCGCAGAAGACGAACGTCGGAAACGCGAGGAAGAAAACAGACGCCAGCCCCGCGGCTCAGACGGGCGCTTCCGCCATCCTCAACCAACACCTCAACCCACACCGTCGCAGTCGTCCCGAACGTCGCGCACACCCGCCAAGAAACCCACCACCACACCCCCACCCGGCTTGTACAACCGAGCGTCTACCATGTTTGCAAGTATACAGACCGTCCTATCCAACACGGCACATCACATGACTGCGAATCCCACGGCTTTCTTTCGTACTTTACTCTTCTTACTGGCGTTTGGCTTGGCTTTTGGGAGACGAGATCTCAGAGAGAGGATACTCCGCATCGTACGGAATGCGTGGGACAAGGTGAGACGCACCGTTGGTATGGGCGTCAAGGTTTCCTACATTTAATGTGATTCTGATGAGTGGGTCGAGGTTCTTATGTTTATGTATTCTTTTATCCTCAACACTACTAGGCGCCATTATGCTGACTATTGAAAATGTCATTTACTTTCACCAGATGCCGCAAGTTGGAGGCATGAGAATAGCGCAACCCATGCACCGTCACGCTCACAGCTGACGACGACATGTATCAAATCATGTGTGGTACAGGGTAAACATAGCGAAAGAATGCGCTGTTGCATACACCTACAACATTGTCCAAAGCTTTGATCTGAGATTATATTTCTCATGTACCTAGGTAATATGGAATGAGATGGGCCGTCATCCCCGACTTGTGACGATTGACTGTGTTTTTGCCTAGATTTTGGCTCAAAGTATTGCTATGCAATAGCTCAAAAGGCTCTCGACGACCTTCTCTTGCCTTGCACATGGCTGTATCCATTTCAAGCACAAAGCAAGGCACACTTTTACTGAGCCTTGCGTGCGGTATTGAGCGTCTTCCTTCTTTGCTTGATCATGTACGTGTACATTGTGTAAGAGCCTAAGAGACAGTCAGATCTGTGCGTATATACATCATACACCAGTACGTACCTGGGATGTAGAGCATCAAGCAGAAGTAAAAGATGGGTGGTATCGCCGGGCTGACCTTTGCTCCCGGAGCAATAGCGCGGTACAGTAACCACCACTCAGCGCCGATGCCAATCGGGTAGAGTGGATAGAACATGGTGTAGCTGGGATCTTTAGCCATGCTCGGGATAGCCATTGACGTTGCGACAAAACATACCGAAGCCAGGCCAACCCTTTGGATGCTTTCCCATGCATATTGAGCGCTAGGTACAGGTACCGAATTGTATCTGCCGCCGACCAAGCAAGCAACAAGGCAAGATAAGCATGTGAAGATGCTGTGCTTTGCGGGAAGCTGTACCATACCATCCACACCTGAATGACGCGGGTAACGACTTGTAGAGCGGTTGTGCTGACTGGAGACTTGATGATACCTGCCATGCTTCTCAACAACATGCAGAAGAAGAAGAAGAAGATGTGGTCAACGTACCAAACGCCGCATGCAAGACTTCGATCAAGGACGCGGTTTGTATGCATCGCGCATACGGTTCCGTCGCATCGAAGAGCTCGACTTTGCCGTTTTTGGCACTAGCAATGGCTCGGACGAAGACTGATGCCCATAGCGATGCGAAGAGGATGTTGTAGGCAGTCAGATATATCGTTCGAGGCTGCGATGCTACTGCCGACGCAGTACGTTCTTTACTTTGGCCAGCCATGCTCGCTCCCAAGCCTCGACGTTCCGTCAGTGTCACTCCGAAGCAGGCGTGAAGACATTGCGCAAGCAGAGATTGCTGTTGTGGTGGTCTTCATCGGGCAGTAGGTCGGAAGCGGACGATGAGCCGAGGCTAACTCGGTGGCATTCCATTGTTGCAGAGCACGCATCTTGTGCACTTCCTCCTCGAACTTTAGGGCTTCCATTTGTCGAGCTACCATGGATACAATCTGCCAGCTTTCACCGTGGCTCGGTTTCCAGGTGGAAACGAAGACTATCGTCTGGGGAAGACGGCGCAGGGTCTGTTGAGCAGTGGCCAATCGGAAACGCGTCACCAGATGAGTTTCTACGGCTTCCGTATAGCAAAGCCAACGATCAGGGCTAGCGTGATTACGGGTACGCTGACCTTCACATCAGCCGGGTTGCGTTCGCCTTTTCTCAGCCAACCCCAGGAGGTTGTTGAAGCTCTGAAGCATGCAGCCAAATTTGCCCCAAGTAAGGAGTAGAACCACAATGTACCTGATGCTCAAAAAGATTTTCTTAGGGGAGTGATGCACAGTTCATCTGTAACCTATGTCGTACCATGTGCGTGCTCGTATTGCGCTCTTCCCGCTTTCGGTACAGTGTCTGTGCGCATACCGAGCTACGAAGTCGTTCGCGTAACAGGCTACTTAAGCACGAGCTTGGAGAGATTGGTCGTTTCTTTTCATTCTGTCATTATTCATATTTCTACCAGTCCTCCAGTTGCACAATACCATGTCTGATGTGCTCCACGAAGCTATGAGTTCGTAAAGCCGTCACAATCGGTATTAGAGATCTCTAGCTGGCCGAGCACGCTTGATGTGCTTCATGAAACTTTGAGTTCATGAAGCGGGCACGCATCGGTCCACTGTAATCGGACCAGTCGTTCCAAGCGCAGCCGGCGATATATTGGGTCTGAGTATCGCGGGCCCCTTTACGCCTTCGTAGCAGGATCTCGGACCTTGATTTCGCTCTCACTTGGTCCTGCACCTGCACCTTCAGTGGCACCTTTGACCTCATTGCCGTGATATTCACCTGTATTACGACCCCCGCCACCATCATTCCGCTAGCGGTCGTTCTGGCGTGCATTGCCACGATGCCGTCCACCACCACCGCCCTGTGCCCGACCGTTACCGCGTCCACGACCACGACCATGACGCTGCTGCAGATTGCCAGCATAACCCGAGTTGTAGGAGCCCTGATGAGGGCTGTAAGGGACTTGGGCAGGCACGAACTGGCCTTGTAAAGAATGATAACTACCCGGCGGAGGGGTGAACGGGGCCGTTGGAAGTGCAAAGTCAGGCATCGATTGCCACTGCTGCGGCTGCAGTTGCTGCTGGCCAAAGTACGTAGGTGTTTGAAAACTGTGGCGAGGACGCTGAGCTTGGAAGCCTGTGTCTGTGTCGTCGGCACCACGACTACGCTTGTTGCTTTTTGGACATGTAGGAGCGTTCGGTGGTGGAGCACGAGCCATGGATGCCTCACGTGATGCACGATTGGCGGCAGCACGCTCTGCGATAGCTGCTGCAGAAGCCTCGCGGGATACTGGCCGATCGGAAACCTGGAACTTTGACGTCTCCTGAGCTTTGATTGGCGGCTCGTCGTCCATGTGCAGGAAAACACACTTGAATGTGTTGGGACACTCCTGGCGTGCCGTTCCACGCCTACACATCTGACCTTCATATTCGTGCGAGTACGTGCATCTCGCACCCTTGCTGCATCCCATGTCGGTGTTTACAAAACTGCACATCTGCTTCGTGGGAGGCTGGCTGTGATCAAACATGCAGGTATCGCGCTTCTTGCACTGGTTACCAAACCTGCATGCGGGGAGCTTGCCTCTACGAACGACGTTGAAAGGGGCAGCGGGACTAGCAGTTCTGGATAGAGCTGTAGTGTCGTGTAACCGGGACGCGACGGCGGTGTCGACAGTAAGCTTCAGAGGCAGCTCAGTAGTCGGGAAAACAGTGTGTCCGGCTTCTTCATCACAGTAAGTCTCTTCTCCAACCTCGTTGCTATCCTTGGTAACTGGCGCGTCAAATTTTGCTTCCAGCAACTTGACCGTGACTTCAACCGTGACGCCGTCAACCGTTATCTGACGGGTTTCTATTGCGCCAATCACACCCACACCAACCCACATCGCAACGTCAGCGAACTGGAGACTGGTCTCCACTCCTTTGAAAAGAATATTCCTGCCCGCAGCGGAGTACTTATCGTTGCCTTCTTGCTTCTCGGCCGCTTCCTCTTTATTGGTCTTCTGATTTCCAGCCGCGTCGTCTATAGTAATGCCCTCAACAACATTCTTCTTCCTGTCCGCACCACCCTCAGTAGACTTCGAAACAGACTTTGCAGTCTTGTCGCTATGCTTGATTTCAACCGTTTCTTCCTCGATCTCAACATTTTCGATGTCATCTTCACTACCAACCAGCGTAGTGTCAGTTTCGTCGCCGGTGATGATCTCGATGTCGTCCTCAGATGCGGCTTCAAGCTGAGGAAATGCATCGGTTGCAGTATTGGCGCCGTCTACAATTTTGGAGTCATCGTCGGACCAGTTGATGTCATCATCGTGTGCCTCCTTTGTTGTCACCGCGTCAGGCTTTAGGGAGGCGGCCACAGGTGTGATGGCCTGCTTTCCCTTTTCGCATACCTTGACTGGAGCAATCATTTTGGATGTATCAGGTACATCGGGCTGAGGTGCAAAAGCGTCCTTTTCTTCCTTTGTAGCAGGTACATCCTTGATCTTGACACGCTTGTCATTCTGCGACGTGACGTCGTCGGAGCCGGTGCGCTTCTTGTGTAGTTGCCTTGAGGTCTAGCTTTTGCTGTCTAGAGTTGTCCAAGGTTAGGTAGTAGGGGACAAGCCCCTACTACCTAACCTTGGACGTTAAAAGTACTTGCTCTGTCTTTTTGTCGTTCAAGATTGGGTAGTGGGGGCTTGTCCCCACTACCCAATCTTGAACGACAAAAAGCCATTGCTCGAAAAGTCCTGGCCATGGTAATCTGCGAAGGAAGGCTTCGGGATTCGATGTCGGGTTTTGAACCGTTGGAGGTGTAATGGGAAAAATGGAACTTCTTGACCGTATGGAGAAGGTTGGTATGCACTTAGGGTGTCAAGGGGTAGATCTGCTGGGGGATCGCAAGTGGCCAAGGATTCGAGCTTTGGAAAAGTTGAGCTGCTGTGAAGAGAAGGAAATGTGCAGGAGCCTAGCGGCTGAATAATTTGTACAAAGAGGCGTCGGAATTGAGCGCATACGCCATCAGTGAAAGATGCACAGACTCAGTACAAAGCAACCGAATATGATACCTAAGCATCTTTCACTGCCCATGGTTTTGACCGTCGAGTGCATGGCAACACGTCCGGGACAATGGCACTGTCCGGGTATTGAGAAGCTTCTTTACATGGACTTGGATCAAAGAAACTTTTCGAAGAGGAGCCGGTAGCATCTTCTCTCGCTGTTCCCAACGCTCGTAATAGATCCTTCCGAGGATGTACTTTGCTTGGGTGATTTAACATTCCTACAATGCCCGGCGTGTGTGCAATTCCTACGCTCCTTGTACACTCCTTCTCTTACTTGTGATTTGGTGATGCTGTACCAGAAGATAAGTCGCAATCAGCTACAAGTACCGATACTATCATCAGCCACTAATGACCGCTGACAGTCAGACGAAAGTAAGCTAGATATCGTAGCGCGTCGCGCGCGCAGAGTATGCAAGTGTAACACCCGTGAGAGCGCGTCTATCGCATAAGTAACTGAACGACATTGCATTACCTGGATCGCGCACTAGCCTGGGAATGAATACTGAATGTGGCTGATGAATTTCAGACGAGGAAAGATGCGGAAATCGAGTCTTTGACAGAAAGAGCTTTACAGATGTCAGCGTTCGCGCGAGTCATGCACGCACGCCAGCTGCGCCCTTTGGCTTACGCTCGTATCAGTACAGTAAGCGGCACTATAAGAACCGTAGCAGGCGCACCATCATATTGATCACTTACCATTCCAGACATTACAACAAAATGGCCGAGACTACCAGCAATCTCTTGCTTCCACGGCCTGGCACAACATTTCCACAAAAACCGCCTGTTCCAGGGCCCTCGGAGTCATTTTTCACATCCACCTTCGGCGCCCTGCTTCCACCAGCGCAATACCTTCACACAGGAAACGGGAACGCTGCGTACTACTCAATCCCATCCTCGGCACCAACAGATGGTGCCCAAACACCCGATCGCGTACTCTTGATTCATGGCGTACAGACCCCAGCGATAGGAATGCTGCCCTTAGCCCGCGCCCTGCACAATTCATTCCCACATGCGCATTTCGTGCTGTTAGATCTCTGGGGCCATGGGTTGAGTGATACACCCGTGATTCCACACCAGGCGGCGATTTTCCACGGTCTAATCGACGAGCTGCTCGATCATCTACAATGGCCATCCGCACATCTCATCGGCTTCTCCTTTGGCGGCTCCCTAACAGTCGGATACACTGCATCACGACCATCTCGCGTCAGTAGCTTCACGCTTGTTGCTCCAGCGGGACTTATCCGCATGGAGGCTTTCCCGGCAGAGGACCAGCACCACTTAAGATACGGTGTTGACGAGGACAAGGTGCGAAAGCTTGTCTTATGGTTCCTGGAAGGCGGGGAGTTGGTAGTACCGGATGATTGGGAAGAAAGAGTTGGAAGGGGCGAGGTTGTTGCTCAAGCGGTGAAGGCGTGGCAGATGCGTGAACACCCTGGGCACACGGCTTCCGTTGTTGCCATGTTTAGAGATGGCGGCGCAATGTATAACCATGATAATTTCGGGAAGGCGGTGCGGACTGGTATACCTTCATTGGTGGTTCTGGGTGAAAACGATGACTTGTGTACGGAAGAGCAGCTGAGAGGACATGGGTTTAGGGACGTTTTCGTTGTTCCGCAAGCCGGACATGGTGTTGTAAGAGAACAGGTACCGGAAGTTGCTGGATTCATCACGAATTTCTGGAATGGGCTGGAGGATAGGAGTGGTGAGCAATAATCGAATTTAGCAATGGACGTGGAACACGGTCGAGTCTACTTTACCATACCATTCGTGACTGCTTGCCTGCTACAACCTCGCACCAGCCGTACCGCTACCTCACGGAAATCTGCCTTCGACTACTACAGAGCGGAGGTTATGCTACTTATCTAATTGAAAGGTGGTGGAGCACTCCGGGCTCATCTGTCATATCTCAACGCAATCGCCAAGGCTGCTGCATATACCGACCTCCAGAACCTGCGTTTAGCGATTGGCGCGCAGTACGTGCGCTTTCTGCCCAAGTACGACGACACCGAATATGATGAGACGACTGATGCTGGCGAATATCTGCCTATCATGGTACGAGTTGGGACCTCCAACGCGGCCTTCAAGACGAAGAAGAATGCCCTCAAGACCGAGCAAAAGTTGGAGCTATGGGCCTACCACATGCTTTCACAGAGACCGACTATGGTAGGCCCAGCACCAGTTTCACTGATTGAGCTTGTCGCCTACAAGGATGAACAGCACGTGCCCGATCTGCCCGGACTAGAAATAAAAGCTACATGGGCCGTGAAGAAACAGCACATCATCCTTGTCCCACCTTTTGGCCACATCCGCAACAAGACGGAACTCTGCTGCTCGGTACGCTACTGCCTCCTTCTTGCCGCTGCCGAGAATCTCTACTACTTTGACGGAATCGCCGTACCCAGAGAACCAGGTTTCACAGGCGTACTCGTCGAGATCTGCAAGAGGCAATGGGAAGACGAGAAATTCGAAACTTTTGACAGGACAGGCGTGCTTCCAGATGCAAGCCATGTCTGGGATGGAGCTGTCAAGTTGGACCTGGAGAAGGGAAGGCATGTTGAGCAGTATGCGACGTCTGAGAGTGGAGGTGAACGATGAGATTCCTGCGGTCATGCCGAAAGGCACGACGCAGCATCTCCAGAAGAAGTTCAGGAGGAGGAGGAGAGGGAGGAATTCGTGAAGTATGTCAAGTAGGGACAGAAATTAGGAAAGTTGGTATATCCGCACATCGCGCACCGTGCATGCCAGGCTTACGCAAGACAAGATTTTGTAGAGGAGCCATGTTCAAAAGGAGTGAAGTAATATAGCAGAATGCAGGTGATTGCAGGTCTCGGCTAATACTATTCTTCCCAATTAGCCTGCGTGTGGGGCCCTCCTTGTTGCATACATGTAAGTCGACCCCACACCGCATACACGGAAGATAGAAGATCAATATATTTGCCACAAAAAGACACAGTGTCTCTTGATATCCGCTTTGTCTTTCGTGTGACGTGCCACGTTCTTCGCTCCACCATGACACACTTTCCCCGCCGCCCCTCGTCCGGCGTCAATGTGGTAATAGTAGGAGCAGGCTTCGCGGGCATCGCAGCAGCGATAGAATGCGATCGAAAAGGCCACTCAGTCCTTCTCCTCGAGAAAGCCGCAGATGTAGAGGAGATAACGCGATTCGGCGACATCATCTCGTTTGATCCCAATGGTGCGCGCAACTTTGAGCGCTGGCCTGGCGTAATCGAGGCAATGAAGGGAGTTGCACGGAAAACAACATGGTTGGATTTGTACCACTGGAAAGGGGAGTTTGTCACCAGACAAAGTTTCGAGGCCGAGAAGAAGTGGGGGCCAAGGATCAATGGACATAGGGGAGAATTGTACAGTATCATTCATCAGCACGCGGTTGATCGGGGAGTAGAGATCAGGTGGGGTCAGCGCGTGACTGATTACTTTGAAGATGAGGAAAGGGCTGGTGTGGTTGTCAACGGAAAGGAGACAGTCGCCGATGTAGTCATCGCAGCCGAGGGCGTACGCTCGCGCGGCCGTAAAATCGTGCTTGGTTTTGACGACCAACCAAAGAGCTCAGGGTACGCTGTGTATCGCTCATGGTTTCCTGGAGATGCTATCAAAGACAACCCCATGTTGAAGCATCTTGTGGAGGGGGACAGTCACTCTGGGTTCATTGGCCCTGATCTCCACTTCCTGGTCTCGTCGCTCAAAGACGGAAAAGAGTTCAACTGGGTGTTTACCCACGTGGATGATGGGAACATTGAGGAGAGCTGGCAGTTCCCGGGAAGAGTGCAAGATTGCTTGAAGTACGTGGAGGGTTGGGCGCCAATTGTACAAGAGATTGTAAGGTCCACACCAAGAGGCGCACGTCTTATCGATCACAAGCTTGTCTTCCGCGATCCACTACCGACGTTCATTTCTCCGAAGCAGCGTATCGCCCTGATAGGAGATGCAGCGCATCCATTCCTCCCCACTTCCATCCAGGGAGCCAGTCAATCTATTGAAGACGGTGTTGTGCTAGCTGCGTGTCTTGAACTCGCTGGCAAGAAAAGCATCCCCCTAGCTGTACAGGCATTCGAGAGAATCCGCTACGAGAGGGTGCACAAAGCACAGGCCACTGGTGTGAAGACGCGCGAGCGATGGCACAAAGCCAACTGGGATGAAATAGCCAAGAAGCCAGAGTCGATACACCTAGCACGCGAAGCTTGGTTGCTGGACTTTGATGCAGAACAAGACTGCTATGAGAGGTTTGAGGAGGTTGCCAGGGATTTGCGGGGTACACAAGCGCGATTGTAGCATGCTTCGCTCGGGCAATAGCGTCGGTATATTGAGCACAAAGTTGCTTATGCATGTCCCGCGTCGTGTTTCCTGTTTGTACGTAGTCCACGATCAGACTAAACCTTGGACACTGGTGGCTGGCATCATCAACGCGGTTGAGCCCACGCTACTGCCGTCTAATGCCGGGTTAGCACCTGCTCCCGTCCATCACGTCACAACCGTGCACCTGCCACTTGCGGACTAGCACGGAGGAAGGTGGTATCCGTGTGCCCAAAGCAACTGCATGCCATCTTTGCGCAACCATAACAACCTCGCCAATTACCTATTGCGGGAGTCTTGTACTGCATAGTCGCCTCCTCGTGCCCTTCAGCAACGGCATAAGAGCCGTCGGGGTCCAAGATGCACCTCCCTACCCTGTCCTGCTTCGCTGCCGCTGTCACCACCACGGCAGGGGTCCAGTTTGGCGACGCAAAAGACCCCATCAACATCCTAGGCGTCGGACGCAACGACATTGAAATCTTCCTGGGCATTCCGTATGCTCATGACACCAGCGGCGAGAACAGATTCAAGCCTCCAATTCCCTACGAGTATGCCCCAGGCACTACTATCGATGCGACTAAACCCGGGCCCGCTTGTCCTCAGCTACTGGGTGCACTTTACCCACCTCTCGGACTGGGCAACATCACCGAGACTTCCGAGGACTGCTTGAACTTGAACGTCGCAAGGCCCAAGGCGGAGGACAGACAAGGCAAGGGACCGCTGCCCGTTCTGGTATGGATCCACGGGGGGTCTTTCTGGTGGGCGAGCAACACGGAGCCGACGACTGCGCCTGACGGAATAATCAAGCAGTCTGTCGAGAACGGCGACCCAATCATACATGTGGCCATGAACTACCGTCTTGGATTCTTTGGATTCGCCAACTCGGACTCGCTGAAAGAGGAGAGGAGCATGAATGCTGGCCTACGTGATCAGCGCACTGCTATCGAGTGGGTCCGCACCAACATTGCTGCTTTTGGCGGGGATCCGGAGAGGATTACCATCGCCGGCCAGTCTTCTGGCGGCCTCGCAATCGGAATGCAGATCATGGCTTACGGTGGGGACAAGCCACTGCCGTTTCAGCGGGGCATCGCCCAGTCTCAGTCCCTCGAGCCCGGTATTACGGGTACTTTTGCCAAGGATGCTATGATCGCTCTGGTCGACTATGTGGGATGCAACACTACCCATGTGGATGCTCCTGAGACGATTGAGTGTCTACGAGCACTAGACACTGATACGCTGTTCGAGGCCTCGAATGCAACGTACCTTAGTGATATCGCACACAACATTGGCGATATCTGGTTGCCGCAGGTGGATGGTGATTTCCTCCCTGCGCCACCAAGTCAGCTCATCGCACAAGGACGCTTCGGTAATGCTACCTTCATGTCTGGCTGGACGGAAGGCGACCTGAATGCTTATACCAACACTTCCATTGCCACCGCGCAGGATACATACGATTTTGTTCGCGGGTACCTGCCGGCCTTTTCAGAGGACTTGCTGACCCAGCTACTGGATATGTACCCTGTAGAAGAGTTTGGAACCAGCGTAAATCTGACAGCAGAGTTTTACCGCTCAGGGCGTATCTTCCGCGACATTCTCATGGTGTGCCCATCACTCCATCTCGGCGCCGCCATGGACAAAAAGTACGAAGCGCCAGTCTACTTCTACAACTTCAACCAGACCATTCTTGATCCAATTCTCGAGTACATTGACAACATTGCCGGCTTTGGAGTCGTCCACACATCGGAGTTTGCGTACGTTTTCGACAGCATGCACGTGTACAACACGTCAGGCTACCCCTTTGACCCAACAGCATACGACTACGAGCTTGCTATGCGAGCAAGTCGGTCGTGGAGCACGTTCGTGAGTCAGGGAGTCCCGGCGGAGAGTGGACCCCAATCCACTACGCTCTTGAACTGGGACGAGGCGTTTAGGCGGCCAGGCGGTCCGTATATCAGGACGATTGGTGGAACGCATCCAAGTAACAGCGCGCTTGGTGTTGCGAATGCAAGCCAGGAGATGGCAGAACAGAAGCTACAAGAGCGATGCGCTTTCTTCAACAGTACAGAGATTATCCAGGCGCTTCAGTATTGAGCAGTACTGGTTTGGTACTCGGGTCAAGAGCTAGAAGTACGCGAATTCCAGAACCATGCTATGTGGGTCCGGTTAGACGGAATGTAGATGTGTTTGGCCAGTGCAGGGTCTTAAATCCAGACTTGTAGGGTACAACGCGCTAGAAGAGGGTTCCAAGGAGTTATGAAATCAAATGTCATCCTCATCAGGTATCCTCTGTAGCGTCTTGGTCATGTTTCTTCTTAGCCTTGTCACCCTTCTTCTCCCCATCGACCAAGCCCATGATGAACTCCCACTCTTCCCTCCTCACCCTACTCACACTCAACCTGGAGTTGGTAACAAGCTGCATATCCATCAACGGCCCCTCCTTGGCATACTCTTTGATGCTTGCCAAATCCAGAACTTGGTCAAACTCCCTCACAAACTCCACACCCACACAGTACCACTTGGGATTCTCCCTGTTGCTCTTCCTATCATAGTAGGGATCCTTTGGATCAAAGGCCGTCTCATCGACTTTCGCTTCCTCGACTACGCGCAGTACGCCTACGATGCCAGAGGGCTTAGCATTAGAGTAGTAGAAGAAGCCCAAGTCGCCCTTGCGCATGGCTTGCATGTTGTTGCGTGCTTGGGGGTTGCGGACGCCGCTCCAGGGCTCGGGTTCTGTGCAGGCGCGGAGGTCGGAAATGGAAAAGGCCACGTTGACGCCGTTTTCGTAGCGGGGGAGGGGCTCGGCTTTGAGGAGCCAGTAGACTTGTTGCGCGCCGTTTGCGTCGCGGTTTGTGGATGAGCAAGGGGCGGGTGGAGGGTTGGTCTTGGGTTTGGAGGCGCATGTGTCTGGTGGATGGGATTTGGCTTTCCTTGTTGACGGGGTCGCGTTTGAGGCCTTGGCTTTGGCTTTGGTGGTGGCCGCTTTCTTGGGCGGTGGAGGGCTGCTGTCTGCCATGTCTTCGTCTTCACCGTCGCGCTTGCGACGCGTCGTCTTTTTAGCATTGCGCGTAGGTTGCACTTCTTCGGCGGATGATTCGTTGTCTACATTGTACTTGGGTGCTGCTGCTGCTGCCGTTTGGCGCGTGCGTCTTCGTGTGCCATCCATGATGAGGCTGTGGTGGAGTTGCAATGCCCCTGGACGTTGAGATGGTGTGTGCCGCGACCGCGCAGCCGGTTGAGACGACTATGACGCCATTGGCTGGAATCTCGTCTCCTCCTCCCTCAGCCTTACACAGCACATGCCGCCGAGCTGGAGACATCGCATTAGCTCAACTAGCTACGTGATCTCGAAGCTCACTCTGATTATTAATCAATAGCACAACTGCCCATGCTCCATAGGTGTAAGAGCACCACCTAAACCTTTTCCCCAGGCCGAGACTATCCGCGCGGTCGTCCGCATTGCGGACAACGTACTCCACATTGAGATGGTCATTGCCCAAACCGAAACACCTCGGCTTCGGTCGTGGTGGAGTGCTTAGAGAGACAGCAATTACGTGGCCTTTGACGTAAAGATGAACCTTGAAGCTTACTCTCCTGCCTTTGGAGTCTTCCCACGCTGAGCGCGAAACATATCAATAACCTATGACGGAGCCGCCACAAGCCGCCATCGTCAAGCGACGATGAAATACTCGAACAGTTCCTGCTGAAGTTGTGTGCTAGAGATTACACCATGCATGGTCTCAAATCGCCGCTTTCTTCCCTAGCGGCCGCGTCTTTGCATCGTAGATGCGGCCAACTACCTCAACATGGACAAGTTCAAGGGACTTGGCCAAACTACTCCACTGAGGTCATGGATGAGCTTCCGCTACCTCCGCCGCTACGGACATGTGCGCAGCGGACCCTCCGCTTGTCTCGTAGTAGCTACCTAGTAGAGATTAAAATTTGGCCGACTGATGTCAACTTGTGAGGTAGAAGATCCAACTCGGATGCTCCGAGAAGAAGACGGTACGACTTGGCATTGGTATACATAGACCAGCCCTCGCCCGGGGTACACCAAATACACCCGCAAAAGCAGAAAAAGAAACATATTGAATTCATTGCACAAGAACCAACAATGGACGCCTTCACCAAAAAGACATTGAAAACCTCTCGAGGCATTACATACACATACTACGCCTCCTCCGGATCCCCCTCTCTCCCAACACTCCTCTTTCAACATGGCTATCCCGACCATGCCGCCATGTGGGCAGAGGTCGCGACGCCCCTCCGCTCCCTAAACCACCCCATCATCATCCCAGACATGCTAGGCTACGACGGAACAGACAAGCCCACAGACCCCTCGGCCTACACCTGGGACAAAATGACCAACGACATGGTCGAAATCCTCGACACAGAGAATGCGCAAAACTGCATCTCCATCGGCCACGACTGGGGTTCTGCAGCCGCGAGTCGTCTGTACAACTACCACCCCGACCGAGTTGTCGGCCTGGTCAATTTGAACGTCACCTACTCAGCCCCAAGTCGCAACCCCTTCAACCTGGATGCCGTAAACGACATGATGGAAAAGATTTTCGGGTCCAGGCTGTTTTCCTACTGGTACCTTTTCACCGCGCCCGACGGCCCAGAACTTCTAAACAGAGGCGCAGACAAGACGTTTGACATGATGCACGACCAGGACGGGTTGAAGGACTTCTTCTGCACACCCGACGCCATGCGCAACGTCCTTGCCGGAACCACGGAGCCAACTTTCAACCTCCGGCCCTACGCACAAGATGCAGAGTTCAAAAAGGCTTTTGTCGAGCGCATGAAGCGCGATGGCTTCGAGGCGCCCATGTGCTGGTACAAAGCTACGGCGGGAAATTTCCAGCACGAGGTCGATGCCAAGTTGCCCGAGGAGAGGGACGTGGTCAACGTCCCGGCGCTGTATATCGGGTGTAAACAAGATGTGGTTTGTAGGCCGGAAGCAATGTATGAGAGTATACAAAAGGGGTTACTGCCGCAGTTGGAACAGGCCGAGATGATTGATGCCGCGCATTGGGCGATGTACGAGAAGCCTGCCGAGGTGGTGAGCAAGATGGAGGACTGGCTGAAGAGGAAATTTGCCCAGTAAGCCGTGCACCATAATGACCAAGGAAAATGAACAAACAACATGAAAATGCTTGATACTGCTTTGCATTCTCTACGGTTTGATAGGCTAGACAGCTGCGACGTGATTTGCGGGAAACAGTTTTCCAACACCACAGTAAACACCCCAATACCAATCGCCGTTGATATCAGCTGCTTCTCTTATCTCTGCTCCTCGAGGAAAAGACAATTCATCTTCTACTCCTTCATCGGGCAGGTAGCCCCATCTGGCTAGTAATCTCAGGCCTACACCGCCATCCGGCGGATACCGCTGTACTCTTGCCATTTCCTCTTCTTCCTTGAGCGCGTAACCGCCTACCAGGTCGCGGACAACCATACGGCGCTGTGCGCCATCGCGATCTTCAAACCCTACAATGTACATGCGATGACTGCGGAGACACTTACGCCATCCGTTTACGCCGTCTTCTTTTGCAATGCGACCGCTGACGACGAGTTTGTGGTAGCAGCTCATACACATGTCGTAATCCCCTGCATTACACTTCAGACAGTGATAACGCGTGTTTGATGGCGGAATAGGGTAGCTGCATATGTTACACAAGGTTGTAAAGGTGAGCGGGCGGAAGATGGAATTTGCGATTGTAAAGTATCCAGGTCCACGCATGAGAGATGCTGATTTTGGTGTCAACGGAGGGGTTGTAGGTACTGCGTCGTGGTCTGGTGGGGCAAGATGTCCGTCTTGACGCGGGGTCGAGGGTGCGGACGGTGTGGTGTCTGTAACGGACTGCGAGTCTCTTGTCTTCCGAGCGACAGGAACAAGTGGATGCGTGCAATGGTGTCCTTGGTTGACGCAATCGTTGCAATAGCCCCAGTCACCTTCGTTGCAATAGTCGCACTTCCAATAGCAGGCGTTGGCGTATGCCTTGCACATGTCGCAAAATACGCCAGCTTCCACTCTCTGCTTCGGATCATCTTCGCTCATGAGCACATGTGGTGGTGTTGTAGATTCCGTGAGGGGTGTCATTGGCCTACGATATCGATGCCCAACGAGAATATGAGGATGCTGGTGGTTTGGCGGATAGCCACCCTCGGGTGCTTCTCGTTCGTATCGTGGCCAAGCAGTCCAGCCAAAGCCATACCAGTGCTTGCATCCTTTGCCAAGACGGTAGCAGCGGAGGCATATGTTATACTCCCCGTCATCGCAACGTCTACAGTTGTAGTGAAGCTCGTACTGTATGTCATTTTTACCACAGCGTTGGCATGCTATATGCGGCTCGGTGTATAACGTAGGAGCACCTAGTGATGAGCCGGACGCTTGTCTCGATGGAGCGCCCGACGCCTGTCTTGACCGAGACTCGCTTACGGTCGGATCGGTGGTGGAGCGAGGGAAGGGAGGTGGTGAAAGTAAGGGAGGAGTACTACTGTTGGAGGACCGTGGCAGTCCGACTCTGGTTGGATCGGTTGTGCGCCTTGATGAGGGAGGCTGGAAAGACGTAATGGCTGGGGTGGAAGATGACAAGGGCACAGCTGGGGTACCGACTGTAGCTAGAGAACTTGTCGGACTGCCGTCGTTGGGTAAATCGAAACCGGGACTCTGGGGTGAGCTGGGACTTGAGACTGTGTTGACTGTGCTGTTATTGGCGTGGAGGCTGATGCGGAACTGTTCGCGAACGTCGAGCCTACTTCTTTGCTGACTGTCAGACTGACGACGTGGCCTGGGACGAGCGTGTTCTGCAGATGACTGACGATCGCCACTGATGTTGTTCTGTGATGTCGCAGAGACGGGTGTAGGACGTTCTGCCCTTCTGGCTGATCGAGAGCTTCCCTGACTTGATGATCGCTGACGCGGTGCGCGACCGCCTCGGTTTGCTGCGTCGATGAGACCAGGTCTGGAAATGGGCGGTCCGACTGCGGTCTGGGGTGTCGATGCGCCACTTTCTGAACGGCCATACCTTCTTCTGCGTGCCGCCTCTTCGTCGCGCGTAAGAGGGCTGCGCACGGGCGGTGGTAGCAGCGACGAGGCTGACGAGCTCATCAAGCCCTCTCTTGCCAGACGCTCCCTCCGCTCCCTCCTCTCGCGTTGTCTCTCGGCGTGTCGCTCTGCCTGCCGTCGCCGCACAGCTTCAGCTATTCTCTCGGTAATCTCCTCCTCTTGCGCAGTGCCAATCTGATTCAGGTCCACGCCTTCAGACACCAGCTCTTCCAGCACCTGCCGCACGAGGTCCTCGTCCACGTCTTCCGCATCGAGATCGGAGGCGCTCAGTAGGGAGCGCAGACTCGACTGGTGTTCGATGGCCCGGGGTGGTATGACAGCTCGAGATGGTGATGCGCCGGGTGGGTTTTGGCTGGTAGAGCGCCTTTCAGCCCGCGCCCTACGAGACTCCCTGCTCGTGTCGCGGCTTCCTGTCCTCCTGGTACGCTCTCTCGGGGGTTCCAGACTGGTCCTGCTGCTGCTCGGTATGCCCACGTGCCTCAGACTCAGCTGCTGGGCCTCCTCGAGCATACGCTGGTCGACGTCGTCGCGCTCGTCGCGCCGCCTGAGCTTGGGCAGCACATTGTCGCCCGGCCTGTACTTGTTGCGGTCTGCCGTCTTTTCTTCGGCGCTCTTTCCTCGTTGGGGGTTTGACTTTAGAAATATGTCAAGCAGCGTCGTGACGGTGGCATTGGGCTGCGTCGTGCGCACCGAGGCCCGGCACGAGGGGCAGGTGTACGGGTGTATCGAGGTAGCGGTCGACGCTTGGAAGGCGAACCACTCCTTCAGACAGGCGCCGCAGAAGGTGTGGAGGCAGTCGAGGAGGGTGAGCGGCTGGTAGAGGAGATCGGTACAGATCTGAACATGGCCGAGTTAGCAGGTGCATCCGCTTCGGTGAGCGGGCCCCCAAGAACCTTGGGAGGAATCCCAAAGGAGCGCCCCGGTCTCTTGTCCCAACATGCTCGTCTGCTTGCTAGCAAGTCGTGAAGCTGGAAATACTCATAAACGCACCCGTCCATGCGACACCCCACTCCCCAGCGCCCCAGCTCCAGAAACGTGAACCTCGACTTACCGAGCACGTCAATTCCTTCTCCAGGTCGCCCTGTACTCCGCCAGCGCGCTCGGCCTCAGCCATGGTTCGTCGCAAACTGTTGGTCAGAAGCCGTCGTCATTAAGCTGCCTGGCTGTGAGGTTGCCGTCTAGCTAGCTCAGCTTGTGCGGTCAGCGACTCGATCCAGCAACCATGCACTTGGCGAGCCTCTCTATTGCTTGCAAGAGGTGTCATACCATGCCAGCGCATCTACGCCCTGCGCCAACCTAGCAACAATGGTACATGTATGTCTTCATCGGCCCGGCGCAGCCACAGGTTGCCTGCCGCAAAGAGCGGACATTTCTCCATGTCGGTACGTCACGCGACTTGCCGACGTGTCACATGTCCAAGTCGGTGAGAGACGGCGACGCGCACGAGCACGAGCACGAGCACGAGCACGAGCACGAGCACGAGTACAACCACAGCTCTCGACGACCCGACGGCGTGAGCAGACGAAGACTTTTGCTAAGCAAACATGCCTGATATGTCGTGCATACAGTGTAGTTGATGTTTGGTACATGGTTTCATCTGTGCTTCAACCACCCCAGCTACCCCCTGACCAAAGCACACCCGAGACACGATTCAAATCACTGGCTTACCCCCGGGAAAACACAGTCCGGGAAAACCAAGTATCCACATGTTCGGGCCTGAGGTTTCGAAACCTCAGGCAGACAGGCCTATCACCGTTGTGCCGGAAGCAGGGAAGCTTCAAAGCTGCTGGCCGTTCGGGAACATTTCCTAGTACACTTGACAACATACAAGCCCCATCGTGCAGCTCTCTTCAGCCAGACTTTGCGCCCATGTCTTTGTCAACAGCACCCTCCAAGAGTCTAATGTATCACGGGGCTTTTGTCACAAACACGTCCTTCACCATATCACTCATGCGTGCAACAAATGGAACGAAACATGTAATCGGCAGGCTAATACCTTGTATATCTACAAATCCAGCGAATAACTCTCCCCCTACATACAATACTAAATACATGCACCAACCATTAACCATTTGACCTGATCTTTATGTACAGAAAAGACTGGTTGGCTAGTGACCAGCACATCGCCCTCACCTTGCAAGCCATCAGACACGTCTTCTTTATTAACTCATAAGTGAAGTGATTAGTTGTTGTTGCCACCGTTACCACCTTTGCTGCTGGATGCCTGACCAGCGTTCTGACCCTGAGACTGTTGACCAGCACCGGCACCCGCCTGTTGCTGCTGGTTACCACCGTTTTGGGTCTGACCTTGGGTCTGTTGTCCGGCACCGGCACCGGCACCGTTACCTGCCTGCTGCTGCTGGTTACCACCGGCCTGAGCCTGGCCCTGTTGTGCGGTCTGCTGGCCCTGTTGCTGGCCGTTTTGCTGAGTCTGTTGACCGCCTTGCTGAGTCTGTTGACCAGTCTGCTGGCCGCCTTGCTGAGTCTGTTGGCCAGTCTGCTGACCGCCTTGCTGAGGGGTCTGTCCGTTGTTGTTGGTAGTGCCAGTAGTGCCTGTAGCAGTTCCCGCAGCTCCCTGAGCTCCCTGAGCACCCTGAGCACCCTGAGTACCCTGGGTGCCTGTAGTGCCAGCAGCGGCGCCACCAGCTGCGCCAGCTGCGCCAGTGTTCTGGACCTGACCGTTGCCAGTTCCTTGAGCAAGAGACTGAGCGGCGGCGAAGGCAGCGGCAGGGCTACCTGCGGGAGCACCGGGCTGAGTAGGGCCAGTTCCCTGGACACCGCCAGCAACACCAGTTTGATCGCAGACGGTAGGACGGACCGCCTGGGAGGTGGACCCCGTAGAGGCCATGTAGGCATCAATGTTGGGGAGGACGTTGACACAGCGGTTCTGGTTGATCAAGTCAATGTTGCCAGCGGCAGCCATACCCTGGACGGACATCTGCTGAAGCTTATCGACGACATCCTGGAACGAACCGCCAGTAGCAAGGGTGCTGTTGGCAGCAACGACATTGGGGTCCGCGCTGTTGGCAGCGTCGATGATGGCCTTGTGGTTGAGCTCATCAACCTCGGCGTTGTAGGCCACAGTAGCAGCCTGTTTGAACTGGACGTTGTTCTGAATGCTGGCTCCAGTGTTGAGGAAGTTGGAGACCATCGAAGTGTCGGCCATCCAGTTGGAGACGGCAGTGGCAAGGTCGTTGGCAGTGGGAGTCTGGCCATTCTGGACACCAGCACCGAGACCAGTAGGATTGTTGGTGGCACCCTGTTGTTGCTGCTGCTGCTGTTGCTGTTGCTGGTTGCCAGTCTGGGTTTGGCCGCCCTGGTTTCCGGTTTGTTGACCAGTCGTAGCGGCGCCAGTATTGCCGTTGCCACCATTACCGCCCTGAGCCTGGGCGAAAGGAGCAGCGTAGGCCGCGGAGGTAAGGAGAGAGGCAATGAGAATGTACTTCATTTTGACTGTGAGATCGAATCTGTCGAGTGGAATAAGATTATGAGTAAAAATGTGAAGGAGAATAAGAAATGCTGAAGATGTAGAGTAGAAGATGTTAGCCTTAGTGAGTGAGGAACCAGTCCGATGAAGACTATCTGGGTGGTGAGACCTGTGGTATTTGTACCACCTGTGTCACCACCCCAGATAGCCTTGCCCTCGACGCATGATGGTGAGCAGGCATATGCATCGTAGCAGTCTGGGGATGAAGCCCCAGAGCTCCTAAGCTCTTGGCATGCAGTCAAGTAGTGCACAAATAGCTTGATCTAGTAGTTTCGCAGTATGCCGTGAGATGAATCAGGCGCTTCCAAATCGTCGAGGCCCTCGAAACAGGCGTTGCCAAAGCACAACCCCAAACACAAACGGGGCATCTCCCAGGGCGAGCCATGTCGTGTATGGGAGATGGATTAGTCAATAGTGTTTGGCGAGCCGATGTCATCGTTTTGCCGGCGTCTGGAAGCCCGTTTCGTCGGTCTTGGCGCCCGAAGCTTACGGACGATCATCAGGCCTTGTGTTGGATCTTATAGTTTAAACGCCCCACATTTGTTCCAGATCGACACATGCGGACGCCAGGTTGCCGAGTCGCTGCTGCAAACTCTCACGACTTGATTGCGCATTGTAGTGGTGAAGTCAACAGCTGAGCTTGCACAATGATTTGGACTAACTTGTTAAGTGCAGAGGCAAATTCAGGTGCGAGCTATTCCATGCAAGAATGCCGCCACGATGACAACTGGTATCGCATCGAGCCCATTCAAGTATGTGCCGGTGTTGCAAATTCTGGAGAATATTCGGAGGCGTACTCTCGGTTCCTGCTTGGTTTTGAAAGTGCCACCAAGAAGCGGAAAGATGCGTTTGAACGCGCCAGAGCATGCCGCAACAATGTTTGGTGTATCAGTGGCAGACAGGGCAGAAACGTGTGGGAAGGTTGATGCGACTGTGATTCATCCTTCTTACAATATCATCCGAGTGCGGTGCCGATAGGCTCAGGACAGACATGAAACTGCTCCTTGTGACGAGCAAGTGACCTGTTTGCACAGGCGACTAACACGCAGGTCAGCGCTCCAGGTTGTTTTGCTCACCAGATTTTCGATTGTTCTGTTCGAAGTCCATCTCAGTTTTGATCTTGCGGATGAATCTAGCTGGGTTGCCAGCGACGATAGTGAAATCAGGCACGCTCTTCGTCACCACGCTGCCAGCGCCGATCACGCTGCCTTTGCCAATCACGATGCCAGGCAGTATGCAGACATTGCCACCAATCCAGCAATCCTCTCCGATGTGGATCTCCTTACCCAACTCAGGCCCTCTAGTGCCATTGCGGACAACTGGATCGAGAGGATGAGTAGCCGAGTAGAAATGGACGTTGGGTCCGACAAGCGTGCGCGAACCGACCGTAGTCAAGCAGGTATCGAGGAAGACGGCATTGAAGTTGATGAAGACATTCTCGCCCAAACGAACATTATACCCATAATCCATAGTAACCGGTGGTTCTACCCACGGGTCGTTCTCGAACAGCTTGGCGTCGTCGTCTTCTGTAGAGGCGATTGGTGGAAGTGGTGTTTTGTCCTGGATAATGCTACTTCAAGTATAAGCAGGAAGTTCGCCGACGAGCATTCGAGTAGCCACACCTACTCTCGAAAAAGCTCAGTCAACTTCCGCCGTGATACATCGCCAGCATTATTGTAGCGTGTGCAAGCTTGTCTGCATCGCGCACGCTCTGCTGTGAGCTCAGGCGTGAAGGCATGGTAGAGTTCGCCGCGGGCCATGCGCTTCTTATTCTCTGATATGTCCATGTTTCGGATAAAGAATCGTGAGAGTCTAGTGCTTGATGGCTGAGGCTGGTGTGACGTTTGTGAAGCCGATGTGGGTAAACAAACGCATGTCTAATGTGTAGAAGTTGCGGACGCTAGGCAGGACACTAAGACACATCCGAGCTAGCGTGGTGATATCATCGGCTTTCCCCGAGGTCCCACCTGGAAAGACGAGCAGCTAAGACGATAGGAAAGGGATAACCGTTCACGTCTTACTATTGTTCTGCTTGCTTGTAAGCCACGCGACTGTACTTGTCGTGTACTCTTGTTCTCCTGCAGCCCATGAGAATTATGCCTTGAACCAGTTTGCGCGTCTTCTCTTCGGCACCCAACTCCACCTTGCATAGTCGACATCTATCTACCCACCATCGCCATGTCCTCGAACGGCTCGCTCTCCTCGGGTGTCGATGTCTCCCTACCCACAAATCGACCGAGCGAGAACGGAAAATGGACTCCAGAGCTTGATCAGGAGCTGCGCGCTACGGAAGTCTCAAATATTCGAGTCAAAAGCCAGAATGATATCGCGAGTGAGTTCTTCCCTCACGGCAAGCGCTCGCTTTCTGGCATTGCTGTGCGAGCCTTCTGCTTAGGATGCGCGCTGGTTCTTGGCCTCGTTGGCACTGTCCTGCTCGCATTCAACGGCAACCATCTATGGCGACCGTTCCTGTTTCTCAGCACGCTGTCCATGTTCCACTTCCTCGAGTTCTACACGACTGCCGCCTACAACACCCCGGCTGCATACATCGATTCTTTCCTCCTCACAAATGGCGATCAATACCGCCAAGCTCATGCTATGGCCTTTGTCGAGACGCTTGTGACGTCGTACTTCCTTCCGGGTTACCAGTCAGCAATCCACCCCCCGTGGTTGATCGCGCTGGGCATAGCAATGGTTGTGGTGGGCCAAGGTGTTCGCAGCACTGCGATGATGCAGGCGGGCACCAACTTCAATCACCAAGTGCAGTCGCGTAAGAATGATGGGCACGAGCTGGTGACTCATGGCGTGTATCGCTACTTCCGTCACCCGTCATACTTTGGCTTCTTCTGGTGGGGCGTTGGGACGCAGGTCATGCTTGGCAATACTGTCTGCTTCCTTGGATTTGCCGGCGTGTTATGGTACTTTTTCATGAAGCGCATTTCTCGCAAGTCCCCCCATCCTCACCGTGTCGGCATGTCGGCTAACTCAATGTAGACGAAGAAGACTACTTGATCAAGTTCTTTGGTGACGAGTACAAGGCGTACAAGGCACGAACTCGTGTTTGGATACCCTTCATTTAAGCATCTTCTGTAGAGTTCCTGGTAAATATGGGTTACAAGATAGGTATGATGGATCTTATAATGCTACGCCGCCGTTTCACGATCGGATCGCTTCTCTTATGGACATATGTAAGCTGCGGCGTTTCCTCATATTCATGTTTAGCAAAGGGGCCTGTCTGAATGAATATGGATATGCCTTCATATCTGCCATGTCGAGTGTCAAAGTGTTTTCTGCACATATGTTTCCAGTAAATTCATGGACGGAATCAGGTGGGCATAGCATGTGTGTGTGAGACTGTCTTTTTCCAATTCAAAGTCATTCTAGTATGTCCATATTAGAAGGTTCCTTTGTGGAATTCCATGTACATGACACCAATCTACCCTTCTCAACCACATCGGCATCGTTGGAGGCTGGACGAGTTCGTTGTCGCTGGTATTGTCTTAGGTGAGGCAAGTCCCTGCCTTGGACTATGTCGCTGCCAATGCCCTCTAGGCTGGGTGTATCGAACGATTCGAAAGACTCACCAAAGTGGCAGGGAATCATTTCCGAATCGGAATCCACCTTGGCTATCATCGCGCACAAACGCCCCTTCCGCTTTCTGGTATATGCATCTTTACCAACATCGTCTCATTGGCCACAGGCCAACGCCAGGGATGGCGACTGCGCGTAGAAGCTCTGGACTGTCTGCTTTCCCCGACGTCACCTCAACTCTGGCCCACATCCATGCCGCAGTCTCCTGCCTCGCCACGTCTTCAAATGCCAAACAGCGAGGACAAACTATATCAAGCTTGCCTTGACGCCTGCATCGAGGGAATTGCGAATATAGTATTGGACAGGCGGATCGTTGGTACGTGCAGAATCTCTCACCTGCTCATGCGCTTTGCTCAATTAACTTTTCCCCAGCAACACCCACTTCAAACAACAACAACAACTTCATCATCACCAACCCCAATAGATGTAACAGTGGTATTCTTTGGACCGAATCAACCCCGGCTGCATTCTCACTTTTATCGCCGCCTCCATCACCTGTGCGCAAGGACGTCGCTCGACAGACAAGCCCGCCTCCACTGTCACCGTTATCCGCAACCATGGATCGCTCAAAGTACATGAGTTTGTCCCCGGCAGCGCCATCTACTTGGGGTTCTGGCGACGCATGCAGCAACCTCGCCGTCCAACCTGCAGCAAATGTGGGAAGCATCAAGCTCAAGAAGAACGCCGTCAAGATAGTCGGGGCTGCTGGATCCACCATATCTGCTACTCCATCACGGCCTGCAGCTCCCATCTTACCAGGGATACATCCTCTCGCTCCAGTCTCAGTAAAGGCAGAGACCAAGGTCACTGAAGGGTACGAATTACTACAAGATCGTCCAAACCTTACTGACATGCGTGCATATAGACCGGCATATGCTAGGACCACTACTACGCTAATGGCAGCTCCGATCCGGAGGGGTAATCTCACGTCTTCTACAGCTACTACTACATCAAAGACGGCCGCGCCACAGAAGGAGGACGTGAAATCCGAGAGCGATGTCTTCGAAGAGTCTGCAATGGACGCACTGTATGCTCGCCTGAACAACAAGACTGTGCTTACCCCCCGCACATCCATTGGCCGTACTTCAATAAGGCCCGATCAAACCAAATTCTCGTTTGGCAATCGTCTTGCGGAAGCCAAGGCGGACAAGATCAAGACCGTTGAGGCTGAGGCTGAGCAGGCGGAAACTGACAAGGCAGGCAACAAGAAGACTGCCTGCATCAAGGTTGCGGTCATGTCACAAGAAGAGCTAGAAAATGCATATATGCGCAAGGCCAGTGAGTACATTCAGGCTCTACCAGACAGCAATGAGAACGTGCCAAGTCTCATCAAGGCCATGTCGAGAAAGCTGCGCGGCTCGTATATGCCACAAGTCGAAACCGATGTCGAAAGGAATGAGGTCATCAAGGCACGTCTAGCCTTCGCTGTCGCCAACTACATCAACAAGATATTGAAGAAGCGCCCAGAGCAGCCACGTACACCCGACTCTATCAAACAGACGCTCAAGGATGCTGATGGAGATTTTCTCCGGCTGTGTGCTAAGCTTGTAGAAGAGGGTCATGTATCTCTAGAGGCTCTCACTGAAGTATCTGGTATTGTCGCAGCCATGCGCGACGTCCTTCCCAAGGCAGAACTATCTATCACTGCAGCTGTCAAAGCGCCTCGCCAGACAGCATTTTCTATTGCATCGAGTGCTGAGAACAGCAAGCCTGTCTCCAAGGATATGGCAGATAACATGAAAGGGTGGCCGACTCGGGAGAAACGCGAGAATCGTAGGTTTTTCGCTGCACGAATCGGAGAATTTGAAGCTGACAGATATAGCGGCTGCTCATCGCACATGTATTTTGAAGGGTGTTGCGGGAATTACTAGCATCAACCAACTGCAAGCCCTTGTGTGGGGTGGCAAGCTTGAGTCCATCTCCATGCCAGAATCGGGTTCTTCCAACGCTCTCGTCAAGTTTCTTACACCCGAGGCATGCGAGAGGTACCACAAGGCCACCGCGAATGGTATCGAGGTCGTCGGCGATATCAAGAAGTCAGTCGTGTTCGTCGAGAAGGCTGAGGGCCCAAACTCCATCAACGACGTCATCCGCAATTGTATTGACGGAGACGCATCACGCTGTGTGCGAGCTATTGGGGCGGACGAGTACAGCGACATGGCCCTCATGAAACTTGCTCGGGGAGAGAGTATTAATAAGCGCGATGTGGACCGCATCAAGAGCGGAAAGACTGTGCGTGGTGTGAGTAGCATTTCCCTACCATATTAAACCCTGCTAACAGACTCTATATAGCATCCATATGTTGAATTTCGTTTCTCCAACATCTACCACGCCCTTAGCTTCAAGCGCGAGCTTATGGACAACGAGGATTGGGAGCAGTGCAGCATCAACTATGCACCTGATCCATGTGAGTTGGCCAAGGGTATCCATTACAAGGATGAGGATGAGGAATAGAGTCACATCGGTTTGCTTAGTCAGTCGCGGAGATCAGGCCTACTCATGATTACGTGGTCTGGGCCGTGACTCGGAGCGAGCTCACCACATGATCATGATGTTTGTCCCTTGTGATTACAGGCAGCAGATGCTATAGCAGAGAAAGATTAATATGGGATGTCTATATCCTATTTGACCTGGACGGACTGGTTTCATGAGATGCTGTTGATATTCTTAGTATAATGGGGCCTGGTACGTTCCCGATTCAACTTCAACCTAGTACAGGACCAAACCAAGCCTTCTCAGCTTGACCTGTCATATGCATCGTACCACTTCAACTATGTGGACTACGTTGATACAGATACGGACATGGTCACGTTCAAGATAACAAGCCTTGATAATCAAGTATGCATGGAAATACTGCCCTGCTTTCTGCCCACAACGCTAGTCGGTAGACAACTGTACTAATACACGTTCCTTTGAACCCGAAGAAGAAAGAAGAATTACAAATGTTCCGTACAGATACCCAAAACCTGGTACAGAAGCTCTGGTATGCCCTAACGCCTTGCTATCACTTGGACCTTTCCCTTGCCAACCTCTCGACGTCGTTCCAATCGGCGTCGTTACCCAGTGTACGACTGCCCTACCGATTGACAGCTGTGAAGCCTGCGTCTGTCATCTCGGTGTCGCCGTTCTGTGGTGGAGGAGGCGCAGAGTCGGAGGCTGGTGGTTGCTGAGCAGCACCTGAGTATGCGCGTGGACGGCCGGCTGCGTCTTCGTTGGTAGCGGGTGTAGGACGTTGCTCATCGTAGGCTGGGTCGAAGTATGCGCGCTGGGCGGGTGCTGGCTGTTGTTGTTGCGGCTGTGGATGCAGCGGCGGGAGCGAGTGCAGAGGAGGAAGCGTAGGAGGCGCGCCGTTGACTCCAGTGTGTGGACTTGTCGCTATGGCAGTATCGATGGTACCAAAGTAGCTGTTCTGGGGCCGGCCAGAGGGATCTGGGGTACTCTGGGCACTACTCATGGGATTCATGCCGTGAGGCAGAGCTCCTAGCCCCAGTCTACCCTCTCCGCTCAATGCGATCCTCTCGCCTGCGCCTCCCTCAGCGCTGCCGCCAAGGGGTGGTGTGCCCTTCCTATTGTGGCTCCTCTTGCTCCTCAAAGGCTTATCCGTCGGGGTAGGCGGCGGGCTGCTGCTGCGATCGCTGTCGTCGACATTGTACTCCATGTGTTTGTTGAGTTGCTCCAGAAGGAATGCGCGCTCGAGTCGCATCTTTTGAATTCCGCGGTTCAGGCGTGTGATGCGCAGGCGCGTACCGTCGTTGTTCTCTTCGATGTCGGTTATGCGGCGGCGGAGGTCGATGCATTTTCTGTAGTAGGCGCTTTCGACCGAGGGAGGAAGGTCTTTGGAGGAGACAGCGCGGGAGGCTGGGGTAGGTAGTTAGTGGAATGGATACTGAGGATGTAGATTGCGACGCGCTTGAGCGCGAAGGGAGTGCGTACGTGGTTGCGGCATCTTTGCGCCTTGTCGTGTTGCCTCTGGCTGTCTGAATATGTTTGTTGAGCGCCTGTAGATGGGGTCGAGTCGCAGGGAATGTGGCCGTGGTTTGGTGATACAGATTTGTTGATCAAAGTCGGAGTGCTGGACGCGATGATGTTGAGCTCGGTCTGTGGGGCCGGGGTTGTTCCGAATAGCCTCAACTTATGGCATCCTTGGCGCGTTACGACTTCGCCTCAGCCAGCAAACACTGGTCATCGCTCAGCACATCTCTTGTTCCTCCAAGTCATATGCATGTTGCCAATCTATCCCCAGGCGCGTACTATCGTCTCCAGTACTACACCAGTACGCCAAAACCTATGATCCCGAATAATCTACAGAATTCGTTCTCCATGCAAGTAGCTCTCATGCTCGTCTCACTTCTGGCATCCGGTACACTTGCGCATGCGATTTAAGCGTTCGTCAGCCTTGAAACTCACAAAGATCGCTGGCGGTCTGTCATTCATATCGTAGACCGGTCTATATGAGGCGGCTTTCGCAAACAGCGGCCCGGTAACAATGGCAGTCTTGCCTCAGAGATCGACATCGCGAATCTCGGTGGACGAGACGGTGAGTTGATTGTAGAAGAAACGTGCCCGACTTGCCTGCTTCTTGGGTGTGACACTGAATTGATGGTTGGCAGACATGTTCGCCGAGTGCTTGAGGATCCTGATGGAGAGAGAAGAAGAAGAGAGTTACATGTTCGTCTGGACTTGGGAGAGCAAGGATTTACGGCACAAACAATGGCGGGTACATCTAGGCACAGAAACAGGAACAGTGACCAACAGGAATCATGGACCAATAGTTCGGGCAAGTTTCTTTCGATAGTCAGGCGAATGTAGAGTGCCTGTATGTACATGTAGCCTGGCTGCCTCAGGCCTTAGAAGAGAGGGGAAACACCGCATTTTGGTTTCTGGAGAGATTTTGTTGATTGGTCTTTTGGCTTAACGTGTTTTATAAGCGAGTGGCTACCCCAAGCGAGTAGCCAACGCTAAACTAGCGTACTACCTGCGCTGTATTATTGCGTAATGTCTTAACTACAACGCGGCTAAAAGACTTATACTAAAGCTAATGTATAGCTTACTATCTCTAATATTAAAGCGCAACGCGTTTAAAGTGTAAATTATACTATAGATATATACAACGTAACGTGTTTTATAAGTAAGTAGCTACCCTAAGTAAGTAGCTAACGCTAAACTAGTGTACTACCTACGTGTAACAATTACGCAACGTATAACATACTTATTAAAAATTATAGTAAGCTAATCTATTCTTTAGACTTATTACTATTCTTAGAGTCCTCTATTTTTACTTTATAAATATAGAAGTTATATCCTTTCTTACTATAACGCCTATAATACCTTACGCTACGTACTTTACGTATAGGCCCTTTACTAGTATTACGCTCTCTACCTTCCCTCTTAGTAATTAGGTTTTATACTTCTCTTACTATTAAGGTCTCCTCTATCTAAATATACTTATGTTTTCTTAATTAATACTTTATAAGCTTATTAATTACGCTTTATATACGTATTTATTCCTTTTATAATAATACTATATTATATATAATCTACTATACACCTTTACTTAGCTAATAAATCTTTTTATCTAATAAGCTTATAGAAGACTTATAATAGTTTTATATCCTTTATTAAATAAGTGTAGTTTACACTTTAATCTTACGTATATTACGTAGTGTCTACGCCTTCTATACGCCCTATACTAGTAATAATAGTACTAGAGTCTATAACCTTATATTAAGCTTTAATAAAATAGCTTCTTAGTTATATAAGACTAGTTTAGTACTACTAAAGCCTACTTTAATCTTTTAAGCTATTAAAGACTATTTAAAAGCTAGCTTAAATACTTAAAGAAAGGTTTTCTTACTAACGTAATATATATAGTTGCGTACTAAGGCTAAGATCTAGTTACTATACCTACGCTTTAATAGCGCAAAGTAACTAATATTAAGAGGTTATAGTAGGTGTAATAAATATAAAGGTATATAATAAAGGATAACATTCTTTTCTTTATAAAGATTCTAGAATTTTAGTAAGCTATAGCTCTTATAGCTATTAAGTATAAGTAGCTAGTACGTACTTATAGCGCTTAACTTTATATACTTATTAAAGTGCTCTAACTAGGCAAAAGTAAGCTAATTATTTATTTAGCTATTAGAACTTACTTTAAGAATCTAATTGCGTAGTAAGTCCTTAAACTAGATATTAATAAGTATACTACTTATAAAGATAATAAAGAGTAAGAGTAGGTAGCTTATAGCTCCTACGCCTTAGATAATAGTAACTTACTTATAGTTACCTAGCTAGATAACCTTCTTTCTTCTAGCCACTTCTAAACTAGTAATAACTATCTACGCTAAAATCTTACCTATTATAAAGCTAGTCTTATTAAAATTATAAATATTATTATTTATAATTTTATACCTTTATTTTATCTCTTATACTAAATTAAGCTAGCGCTAAATAGCTATAAAATCTTTATAAGTAGCTTACTAATAGTTATATAAACAGCTCTAGCGCTTATAGAGCTTAGGAGTTTACTTAATAAAGTTATTAACTTAGTTTTTACTAATAGAGTTACTTTACTACGCTCTAAGAAGTCTATCTACTATTTCTTATATAATAAACCTTAAGGGCGTAAGACCTTATATAGACTAGTTAAGAACTATTTATACTATAGCCTCCTTTTCTAATTTTATTAGGCGCTTTAAGTTTACTTTATAGTTACGTTATATACGCTTTCTAGCGCTTTAGTTACTAATAGTCTTTTAAGGTAACGTGTTTTATAAGTAAGTAGCTACTCTAAGTAAGTAGCTAACGCTAAACTAGCGTACTACTTACGCTATATTATTATATAACATTTTAACTATAACGTAGCTAAAAGACTTATACTAAAGCTAATATATAGCTTACTATCTCTAATATTAAAGCGCAACGCGTTTAAAGCGTAAATTATACTATAGTTATATATAAGGTACCTTAAAAGACTATTAGTAACTAACGCACTAAAAAGCGCATATAACGTAACTATAAAGCAAACTTAAAGCGCCTAATAAAATTAGAAGAGGAGGCTATAGTATAAATAGTTCTTAACTAGTCTATATAAGGTCTTACGCCCTTAAGGTTTATTATATAAGAAATAGTAGATAGACTTCTTAGAGCGTAGTAAAGTAACTCTATTAGTAAAAACTAAGTTAATAACTTTATTAAGTAAACTCCTAAGCTCTACTTATACTTAATAGCTATAAGAGCTATAGCTTACTAAAATTCTAGAATCTCTATAAAGAAAAGAATATTATCCTTTATTATATACCTTTATATTTATTATACCTACTATAACCTCTTAATATTAGTTACTTTACGCTATTAAAGCATAGGTATAGTAACTAGATTTTAACCTTAGTACGCCACTATATATATTACGTTAGTAAGGAAACCTATAATAGGCTAAAGCCTAGTTAGTAGATCCTTAATACAATCTTAGTTACGTACGTAAGGCGTATAACCTATACTTACGCTTTAGCTTTTAAGATACTCTTTTAATATAATACTATTTAAAGACTAATTTAGAAGATTATTAACTAGGTACCTAGGCTCTATTCTAAGCCTATATTTAGAACTAATTAACACGTAGTTAGTATATTATATAACTAGACAAAAGACCCTATATATTACCCCCTAACTTAAATTACGCCTTCTATTCTACCTACTACTATTCTACCTACTACTATTCGACCTACTATTATTCCTATCTAACTATTCTTATATATCCTAACTACTACCTGTCCCTTTACCTACGCTACCGCGCCTAGGAAGATAGATAATAATAGCACCCTTATCTATACCTAGCTAGGCGTTGCCTATAGATTTCTTCTAAATACTAATTACTCCTTAGTAGGCTTCTCTACCTTTAGCGCTTCTTATATAAGTATTATCTCTTTATAAAGCTACTTATAGGTTTCTTTACTAAGCTAACTATACTAAAGAAAATAGAGGTAGGTAAGGTAGTACACTATAGGCGTATTATAGTAACTAACGTAAGCTATATACTAAATAGAGTCCTAGCACTACCCTTTAATAATAACTATAGATATAGTAATCTAGTAAACGCTATATTATTATATAGGGTTAGGCTATACTTCTCTAAGCTTAGTCTGTACTAAGGCAAGGTAGACTAAAGCGGTAGGCTATAAGGTTTATATCGCGATTTGTAGTAGAAAAGAGTTATTAAAGTTAACTTAGAGGTAAAAGACAATCCTATTCTATAAATAATAGAATAACTAGTTAATAATCTATATAAGAAATAAACTATTTAAGTTAACTATAATAAGTATAATAATAAGATTTAATATATTCTTATACCTATTAATGTAGGTCTTATCCTCTTACCTAGCCTTCTATATCTTATATATTAATAGTCTCTAGTAAGAACCTAATATCTTAAAAAGACCTTTTTTAGCAAGATACTAGTTACGTAATTACAGCCCTATAGTAATTATTTCCTTCTAACGTAGTTACTAGTTAGCCTTTAACCCTAACCCTTATGTTAAGGAGAGAATCCTTTTATTACGTTATAATATTATTCCCCCTTTTAGGTATATTATTCTAATACCCTAGAATATTATTTTCTTATACTACGTGTTAAAGCGTTAGCTATATATAAGGTCTTAGTACGCCTATTATATTATACGCTTATTTCCCTTTCTTTAGTCTCCCTAACTATACCTAAGGTTTAGAAATTTTATAGTCCTTAAGTTTAGTCTTCTACTAAGTAGAGGCGTGCTTATACTACGCGCGTAGAGCAAGAAGGTTGTTACACAGGGTTAGGCTATACTTCTCTAGGCTCGGTCCGTACTAAGGCGAGGTAGACTTAAGCGGTAGGCCGTGAGGGTTGTCTGGCGATTCGTAGTGGAAAAGAGTTATCAAGGTTAACTAAGAGGTAAAGACAATCCTATTCTATAAACAATAGAATAACTAGTTACAATCTGGGTAAGAGATGAACTATTTAAGTTAACCACAACAAGTGTAATAATAAAATCCAACCTATTCTTATACCTATTGTCCTTAGTCCTGTCTTCACGGTCTTCATCGAATTATCCCTGTAATCTCTAAAGTCCTGAAGACGCCTAGTCATGTAACTTCCCTAGCCCTCACATACGGGTGGGGCCGCACTAGCCTTAGCGTAAAGCCTGTCACGTAACCTCTGTCCCGTAGTAATCCTCTAACGTGGACGTTAGTTGGCCTTCCGCCCTTACTCCACTGTCACAGAGGGAATCCTTCTTGTTACTTGTAACATTACCCCCCTTCTTAGGCGTATCGTCCTAATACCCTAGAGTTTCGTTTTCCCGTGCCGCGTGTTGAAGCGTTAGCTGTATATAAGGTCTTAGTACGCCTGTCGTGTTGTACGCTCGTTTTCCTTCCTTATACCTTCCTAACTATGCCTAAGGTTCCGTCGTTACGCCGTGTTCGTTCCCAAAATTCGACTTCGCAGCGTCGAGCCCGAGCTGACCGTATAAGGGAAAGGGGTCTCGAGATAGCTTTCTGTTACAAGCGGTGTAAGGAAAAGAACCTTCGTTGTTTTGTAGACACTGCAACTAGTCGTTGCGCTAGTTGTATTTCTGTTTTAGTAGAGTGTAGTCTTTTTGTCTCTAAGGAAGAGTGGGAGAAGGTAGAGGCTAAGAAGCGGTAGAAGCGCCTTAAGATTGCCCGCGCTAAAGAGCGTTAACTTCAAGCGACGCTAGAGACAGCCCGTCTCCGCCGTAAACTTCTGGAGGTTAAGGCGCAAGAGCGAGAATTTGCCAATTGAGATTATACTATCTTGCGTCTTTAGGATCGCGCGCAAGAGGAGGCCGAGGGGAACACTGCCCTTAGTACGGACCTTCTAACAACTAAACTGTCGCTACCCAGACCGTCAACTAACTTAGGCTAGTTACAGGCTAATACCTCTTTTAATCCTTTCTCTAATTACTTCCTTTCCCTCGAGGACCTGGTCCTCGCTTCCCTAGGTGTTTCTAATAGTACTTAAGTACCTGTAACTTGCAGTTCGTCAAATTTTCCTTTAGTTCCTAAGTGTTCTGGCTTTCTAGCTATCCTTACTACTTGACTAAGTATTTCTACTAACAACCAATTTTCTACAGGTCCCTAATTTCTTCGACCTTGTACTCGTCGTCTTCGAGCTCTATGTCCGTTGCTAGCTCGGCATCTAGAGGTGCTCTTTCTAGGAGTTTTTTGTAAAAGACAGGGTAGACACGCATGCCTGGTAGCAGCTGGAGTTTGTAGTTTATAGTGCCGATTTCCTCTAGGATTTCAAATAGTCCTACTTAGAGGTTATCTAGTTTTTTGCTTAGTTGTTTAGTTTTTAAGTTCTGTCGTAACAGGAAAACTTTGTCCCCCTTCTTAAAGGTTAGTCCCTTAATCCTTTGCTTATTAGCCGCCCTAGCTGTCGTGAGGTTCTAGTAAGCGATGTTCTTGCTTAATTCTTCGTGTAGCTCTCGCATAAGGCGGGCTTTGTTATCTGCGCCTACAGTAATGCTTTCTATGTCTTTTGGATCTTAATAAGCAACTAGCTTATATCTGTAATTTGCATAGTGTAGCGAGTGCTTTGTAGTCGCCAATCTTGTGCTGTTGTAGGCTAATTGTGCTGTTAGCAAGAGTTTAACCTAGTTGTCTTGCAGCTTGTTAGCGTACATTCTTAGATACTGTTCTAGTGTCTAGTTTGTTCTTTCTATCTAGCCGTCTATCTTAGGGTAGAAGCTAGTCGATAGCTTCTTCTTTATACCTAGTTTTGCTAGGAATATGTCCTAATACTTAGACGTAAACAGTTTATTACGATTAGTAATAAACTCTTTAGGTATCCTATGTTCTAACACTAGTGCCTTAGTAACTTTATACGCGCAGCTTTCTACTGTAATAGCTTCTTCTGTGGGCACAAACTTTGCTCCTTTAGTTAATTAACACACGATTACTAGGATTGTGTCGCAAAGTTGTCTAGATCCTAGTTCTAACGATTTTGGGAGCTTTACTATAAAGTCTATTGTTACGCTACTCTATAGTCTTGCTAGTAGCTGTAAGGGTTATAACAGGCCGTAGGGCTTATGTCTCTTAGGCTTGTTCTAGTAACAAGCTAAACAGTTGCCTAGGACATCCTGTACCTTCGCTCGTAAGCGTAGTATCGCAAACACCTTAGCTAGTTGTCTAACTATTTCTTCTATTGCTGCATGTCTATATTTAGGGGACTCGTGCAGTTCCTTAATAAGACTTAATCTTATGTGTAGAGGTATATATGTTCAGTCCCCCTAAATTATATCTTAGTACTCTCGTTCGTCCTGTAATAGTTCCTTAGAGCTGTTTCTATTAGGCTTAAACTGCTAGCTAGCTGCTCTCTGCTGCTACTGCTGTTGTAGTGATTCTACCCGCTTAGCCACCTTAGCTACCTTAGCTAGTTCTAGCTAGTTGTATCGTAGACTGCTATTGGGCATCTTCGTGAATATAGCGTCGTATGGTTCCTTGTAACTTTCTTCGCGTAAGTTAGATCTCCTGCTTAGAGCATCCGCCGCTCTGTTAAGTGTTCCGGCTCAATAAGTTATCTTAAAGTCGAACTGAGCTAACATCTTAGCCTATTAGACTTGTCGTCGGTTAAGTTTCTTTGTTGTTATGAACCCTGCCAAGTTCTAGTAATCGGTAAAAACCTCGATCTAGTGTAGTAGTCCTAACAAATAGACTTCCTATTGTTTAAAGGCATCGACTACTCCTAGTAGCTCCTTATCGTGAACGTTGTAGTTAAGTTCTGCTCTAGAGAACTTCCTTAAATAGTAGAACACTAGTCTCTATTTTCTATCTAGGCACTGCTGTAATAATACAGCTCTAAGTGCATAGTCCAACGCGTTGGTCTCGACTCGCGTCTTTTGTTTTAGGTCGTACATCTCTAGTACGGGTGCTTTAAGGAATATCTGCTTAATCTAGTTAAAAGCATCCTAATATTCCTTGTTCTATTTAAACCCTATTTCCTTCTTTATAATCTCTAAGAGGGGTGCTGTAATCTTTAAGTAATCCCTAATAAACTTCTAATAGTAGTTGGCGAATCCTAGGAAGGATTGCACGTCCTTAACTGTTTTAGGTTTTGGCTATTCCTGTACAGCCGCGATCTTCTTTAGGTTTATCTTAACTCCCTCTGTAGATATTATAAAGCCTAGGAATTCTGTCTTTTTAACATAGAATTCGCACTTCCCTAGCTGTAGGTACAGCTTGTATTCTTTAAGCTTTCTAAGCACTTTCTTAACATGTTCTATATGTTCTTTAAGCGACCCCCTAGAGTACACTAGTACATCGTCTAGGTACGCTGTAGCAAAGATCCTAAGGTATTTGTAGAGCGCGTTGTTAATAACTAATTAAAAGGTTGCTAGTGCGTTCGTTAAACTAAAAGGTATAACTGTGTACTCGAACAGTCTATACTTTGTCTTAAACGCTGTTATCTACTCGTGACCTTCTTTAATCCTAATCTAGTAGAATCCTTCCTGGACATCGAATTTCGTAAACTACTTAGCTCCCTGGAGTTAATCTATAAGCTCCGTAATAAGTAGTAAGGGATATCGATTCTTCTGTATTACGCTGTTTAACCTTCTGAAGTTAACACACAGTCGCTACTTCCTGTTAGGCTTCTTTACAAATAAAATAGGTAAGGCTATTAGGCCTAATCCTAGTTAGATAAATCCCTTCTTTAAGTTCTTCTAAATGTAATCCCGCAGCTCAGCATTATGCTTAGGCGCTATAGGGTACATTAGTCCTAGGCTTAACTTAGCCCCTTCTTCTAGGATAATCTCGTGATCCTAATCCTAATGTTTAGCTAAATCCGTAGCCTTGTTCTCCTCGAAGAGTTCCCTGAACTCGTTAGTCTAATACTCTCTAGGTATTAGTGGTAAGGGTCCTTCCTTTGTAGTCGCGACTTGCCTTATCTAAATAACTCCTACTCTCTAAGGGTCCTTTGTATAGATTCTCCTAATCTTATACGGCGAGATCTTGCCGAATCTCCTATCCTAGGTTAAGCTCTAATTCGTTGGGCGTATCTCTTTACGTACTCTAGCAACCTTGTGCACAGGTTCTCTTCTAAGTATCGTCTTTAGCCGCTAGTTAATAGCGGGGTTATAGGCATCTAGCTAATTATAACCTATTAACATGTCTAGTCCTCCTAGATCTATAATGTCGATGTTTATCTAGTATTCTATGCCTGCTATTTGTAGCTTTGTTAACTCGGTCTCTAACCGTATTATGCCGTTTCTATATTCTATAGGTTTCTTGTTGGCTAGTATTATCGGAATCGGTTTACTCTTAATTTAATATAGTATTCTATGTTTCTCTACCGCTTATAGGGAGATTATCGTTCGTGTAGCCCTACTGTCTACGAGCGCCTGCATGTTCTAACCTTGTATAGATACGGTTGTAAGCAACTGCTTTACCTAACTATTAGTATCCTGTACCTTCCTAAGGGTTGTTTTAGGACTGCCTTTACTAGTGTGACCCTGTCCCTAGCGGCATTCTAGTTTTTTAACTGTCTATTCTTCCTCTTCCTAGGAAAATAGCCTACGCCGTACTTAGCGTCGTAATGCGTTGTGCAACTGTTGTTATAATAGAACGTCTAGTGCTTGCAATTGTAGAGTATTAGTTCTGGTTTTCTTTACTTAACTACTATTTCTCCCTTTCCTATGTGTATAGGGCAATGCGTAGCTCTGTATTCCCTAGTCCTAAGTGTGCTGTAATACTCGTTACGCACGTTCCTAGCCGCGGTACCTTGCTGCCTCGCGTGGAATAGGCACCCTATCTTGCATCTTGTCTAATAGAGCGAGATGTGCGCGTTAGTTCTCTATATTAGCTCCTAGGATTGGAGTTAGGCCGTCTCTATGTCTTTAAAGTCTAGGTTCTCTCTTGTAGCTTTGTTAGCTGCTCCCTTTTCCTATAATAGGTGTTCGTGGATTTCTGGTCTGTAGAGGTAGCAATCGTTTACTAAGCACTTATCTACCTCTAGATGCAGGTAGTAGCACTAATCCTAGTCTGTTTTACAGTCCTCCTTGTCTTTCTCGTAGAATCTACATCCTAGTTTACAGTTATACTAGCATAGTTCCTTATGCTCTTTAGTATCTTCTACTTCTTAAGCATCTTAGTCCTTAACCTTAGCTATAGGGTCTTTAAAGTAGGGTTGTTAGTGTACTGCCTCGTACCTAATTGCCTTAGCGTTCTTGCTAGTAATTATAATTCGGCTTCGAATCTTGCAGTTGTTGGCCTAATGTGTCCTGTTACTACATATCTAATATTAATTGCTAGCTAGTCGTTCTATTACGACTTTACCCCTAATCTTCTAATCTGTGGTCCTTAGTTCGTCTATAGCGAGGACCTCGTTGCCTAGCCTAACTTGTAGAACTACTACGTAATCTTCTGTGTCCGCTAAGCGTGCCTCCTCGTAGAGGTCTAAGTTGCTTAGGTTGTCCTCTAGCTCTATCCTAGCTGGGTATAGCGTGCCTTGTCTGATTATCCTAATCTTAACTACCGCCTGTTTAGTTTGTTCTTCCTTGTAGTCTTAGGCGAAGTGTCTAACCTTGCCACATTAGAGACATGCTTTGTTGTCGTAACGCTTCTAGCGTTCTTCCTTAGAAAGGCTATCGTGCCTTCTTCCTTAGGTATTTCTGTCCTTAGCCTTCTCTTGTACTTTACTAGTTATAATAGCATCGCTATCCTTGTTATATCTACTACGCTGCTTTTTTACGTTAGCTAGGTTAGGTCGAAAATATTTCTTCTAGTCGTTTTGTTCCTAAAGTCAGTTGTTAATACGTGTTGCTAGTTCGATTAATGCGTACAGTAATTTGGGCTTATCGTAGTGTACAAGGCCGTCCTTAACATTTTCCTTAAGGCCTGCTTTAAACACTGTTCGAAGTGCCGCGTTGTCCTAGTTAATCCGTGCTTACAGCTGCTTAAACTCCGTAGTGTATACCAACACTAATGTAGTCTACCTTAGGCGAGTGATCTTTTTCTCTGCCTAGTTCTTAGCGTCTACTTCCCCAAAGATACGTCCTATTTCTTCCTTAAATTCCGTCTATCTAGCGAATAGGGCTTTTGTCTCTGCTTTAGTTCCTCTATGTTCTGCATTAAGTAGATAATCGTCTATATAGGGTTGCATCTAGTTTAAGGCCTTGTCTTTTATGTACGTGCTTGCTATTAGGATCTTTTCCTAGTTAGTAGGAACCTCGTTGTATTCGCAATATAAGTTAGTGTAGGTAAGAAATGTCTGTAATTTCTCCTAGTCCCCTCCGTACTTTTTAGGTAGTGCTATCTTAGGTTTCCTTGTAGTAGCGGGTCGTTTGTTAGGAGTAGCTATTAGCTAACTTAAAAGCTAATTAATTATGTCTATCATCGAGGCCATCTGTTGTGCCTGGACATAGGCCTGTCGCCTAAGATTCCTAAGTTCCTAGGCACTAGGATCTTCCTTAGCGTTGGAGTTAGATGCCTCGAGCATCTCTTCGTTCTCCGGCATTAGGTGTACTAGCATAGAGGGTCCTAGGCCCTAAGCTATGTTGTTCTAAGAGATTCCCTAAGCTGCTATTGCTGAATCTTAATCGGGCGTCCTGTTAGTTAACTCGTCCACTAAATCCGTGGGTGGTTAAAGTGTTACACGGGGTTAGGCTATACTTCTCTAGGCTTAGTCCGTACTAAGGCGAGGTAGACTTAAGCGGTAGGCCGTAAGGGTTGTCTGGCGATTCGTAGTAGAAAAGAGTTATCGAGGTTAACTAAGAGGTAAAGACAATCCTATTCTATAAACGATAGAATAACTAGTTACAATCTAGGTAAGAGATAAACTATTTAAGTTAACCACAACGAGTGTAATAATAAAATCTAACCTATTCTTATACCTATTGTCCTTAGTCCTGTCTTCACGGTCTTCATCGAATTATCCCTGTAATCTCTAAAGTCCTGAAGACGCCTAGTCATGTAACTTCCCTAGCCCTCACATACGGGTGGGGCCGCACTAGCCTTAGCGTAAAGCCTGTCACGTAACCTCTGTCCCGTGGTGATCCTCTAACGTAGACGTTAGTTGGCCTTCCGCCCTTACTCCACTGTTACGGAGGGAATCCTTCTTGTTACTTGTAACACTTAGCTACCTTAGCTAGTTCTAGCTAGTTATAACGTAGACTACTATTAGGTATCTTTTTAAATATAGCGTTATATAGTTCCTTATAACTTTCTTTACGCAAGTTAGATTTTTAACTTAGGGCGTCTACTACTCTATTAAGCGTTCTAGCGTAGTAGGTTATCTTAAAGTTAAACTAAGCTAATATCTTAGCCTATTAGACTTATTATTAGTTAAGTTTCTTTGTTATTATAAACCCTAATAAGTTCTAGTAATTAGTAAAAACCTTAATCTAGTGTAGTAGTCCTAATAGATAGACTTCCTACTATTTAAAGGCGTTAACTACTCCTAGTAGTTCCTTATTGTAAATATTATAGTTAAGTTCTACTCTAGAGAACTTCCTTAAATAGTAGAACACTAGTCTCTATTTCTTATCTAGGTACTACTATAACAATATAGCTCTAAGTGTATAATCTAACACGTTAGTTTTAACTTACGTTTCTTATCTTAGGTTGTATATCTTAAGTACAGGTGCTTTAAGGAATATCTACTTAATCTAGTTAAACGCTTCTTACTATTCCTTATTCTATTTAAATCCTATTTCCTTCTTTATAATCTCTAAGAGGGGTGTTATAATCTTTAAGTAATCCTTAATAAACTTCTAGTAGTAGTTAGTAAATCCTAAGAAAGATTGTATATCTTTAACTTTTTTAGGTTTTAGCTAATCCTATATAGCTGTAATCTTTTTTAGGTTTATTTTAACTCCCTCTATAGATATAATAAAGCCTAGGAATTCTATCTCCTTAATATAGAATTCGCACTTCCTTAGCTATAGGTATAGCTTATATTCCTTAAGCTTACTAAGTACTTTCTTAATATATTTTACATATTCTTTAAGCGTTCTACTAGAGTATATTAGTATATTATCTAGGTACGCTGTAATAAAGATCCTAAGGTACTTATAAAGGGCGTTGTTAATAACTAATTAAAAGGTTACTAGCGCGTTTATTAATCTAAATAGTATAACTATATACTTAAATAGTCTATACTTTGTTTTAAACGCTATTATCTATTTATAACCTTCTTTAATCCTAATTTAGTAAGATCCTTCCTAAACGTTAAATTTTTTAAACTACTTAGCTCCTTAGAGTTAATCTATAAGCTCTGTAATTAGTAGTAAGGGATATTAGTTCTTCTAAGTTACGCTATTTTACCTCCTAAAGTTAATATATAGTTACTACTTCCTATTAGGCTTTTTTATAAATAAGATAGGTAAGGCTACTAGGCCTAATTCTAGTTAGATAAATCCCTTCTTTAGATTCTTCTAGATGTAATCCTATAGCTTAGCGTTGTACTTAGGCGCTATAGGGTATATTAGTCCTAGGCTTAGCTTAGCTCCTTTATCTAGTATAATCTTATAATCCTATTCCTAATAGTCTGCTAGATCTATAGCCTTGTTTTCTTTAAAAAGTTCCTTAAACTTGTTTGTTTAATACTCTTATAGTATTTCTAGTAGTAAGGATCCTTTCTTTATAGTTATAACTTGTCTTATTTATATAACTCCTATTTTCTAAGGGTCCTTTATATAGATTCTCGCAATCTTATATAGTAAGATCTTACTAAATCTCCTATCTTAGGTTAAGCTCTAATTTATTAGGCGTATCTCTCTACGTACTCTAGTAACCTTGTATATAAGTTCTCTTCTAAGTATTATTTTTATTTACTAATTAATAGTAGGGTTATAGGTATCTAGCTACTTATAACCTATTAGTATGTCTAGTCCTCCTAGATCTATAATATTAATATTTATTTAGTACTCTATACCTACTATTTATAGCTCAGTTAATTTAGTCTCTAACTATATTATACTGTTTTTATATTCTATAGGTTTCTTATTAGCGAGTATTATTAGGATTAGTTTACTTTTAACCTAATATAGTATCTTATATTTCTCTACTACTTATAGAGAGATTATTATTTGTGTAGCCCTACTATTTATAAGCGCCTTAATATTCTAACCTTGTATAGATATAGTTATAAGTAACTAGTTTACTTAACTATTAGTATCCTATACTATCCTAAGAGTTATTTTAGGTATACCTTCGCTAGTAAGACCCTATCTCTAGTAGTATTCTAGTTTTTTAACTACTTACCTTTCCTATACTGCGGAAAGTAGCCTATATTATTCTTAGAACTATAGTATGTTAAGCACCTATTATTATAATAGAAGCTCTAGTAAATATTTAGGTAAGGTATCTCCTCCCTAGTAATCCTCTTTCTAGGCTAGGCCTTCTTAGCCTTATAAATTAGGTAATCTATAACCTTACAGATATTTAATAATAGTATAGCGTAGTAGTAGTTGTCTACCTATTATACCTTATTAAGCTATTCCTAGTAGAACTTATATCTATTCTTATATTACGTCTATAAGAGTCTATAGTAGATCTCTACCTTCTCTAGTTTATAGATATAGTAGTTGTCTACTAGATACTTATCTACCTATAGACTTAAGTAGTAGTACTAATCTTAGTCTACTCTATACTTTTTCTTATCTTCCTTAACATGGATGGCAAGCGAGCGGCGCAGGCAAGCGAGCGGCGCACCCCACTAACTTTTGCAACTTCAAAGCGACATATCTCAACAACGCGATAATATTATTGCTAGATATTAATATAGTAGACTACTCTATATTAATAGTATCTGCGTTACATGTGCGCGAGTTGTGCCTAGTCTCCTTGCACCTATGTTACAGATAACAAGCAAAGGTCTCTCCTGAACGAAGGATGCGATGTTGGCAGCCAACGGTCGCACGAGACGAAGGACAATGATCGGCGCAGGGCGCGCGGATCACGTGATTAGCATCACGCCAAGACCAGGGCATCAGTGATGCCACCCCCGACATGTGAGGACATGGCCTCACATGAACAAGGTGGAGTCAGTAACTCCAGGACCTGGGCATAATGCCAGGACCAACTACAATAAGGATATAAAGATGGAAAGGTTTCATTGTTTCTCTCGTTGTGGTCAACTCTCATAGTTACATCTCTTACCTAGATTGCCAACTAGTTATTCTATCGTTTATATAGAATTAAATTGTCTTTACTCGAATACCTACTATCCCACTTAGTCGCCAGACAACTCTACGGGCCTACCGCCATACAATACCTCGCCTGCCTTAGTACGGACCAGGAACAGAGAAGTATCGCCGAACCCCGTATAACACTTTGACCACCTACGGACTCTGTGGAAGGTATTCACCAACAGTACGCTTCGAAAAGATCAAAAGCCATCATGTCAGCAGCAGCCAACGGAAGACACGCACCGGCTACGCCAGCCGCGGTGCCAGGCCCCAGTGGGACCTACCCGCCTGCCGACGATGAAATGCTCGAGAACTCTGAGTCTGAAGATGAAGACAACAACCAGACAGAGTCAGTCAAGGATCTTAAGCGCCAGCTTAGGGCTCAGGCAAGGCAGACTACCGCCCTGATAGAGCTAGTGAACCAGCTCACGGCACAAGTCATAGCCACGCCCAACAAGCGCCCTAAACCACCACCCAAGATAGCAGCCCCGGAAAAGTACGACGGCAGCCGTACCGAACTCCGCTCGTTCCTCACGAACATCGAACTGTTCTGCGAGTTCAACGGCGCACCTAATGATCAAGGAAAGATCATCATGGCCAGCATGCACATAAAAGGGAAAGCAGCTAGCTAGATGCAGCCTCACGTGGAGGACTACCTCAAGAATCCCGTCAGGGGAGGTACCAAGGCAGAAACACAACACCTCTTCACGAGCTAGACCAATTTCAGAGAAGAGATAGGACGCATCTTTAGGGAAGTGGATGCTCAGAACCAGGCGGAAAAAGCAATCACGCGCCTAAAGCAGACCAAGTCAGTATCCTCGTACACTGCCGAGTTCAAGCAGTTGCAGTCGCGTATCGACTGGGACGATGCAGCGCTTCGAACGGTATACGAGAACGGTCTGAAGGAAACGATCAAGGACGGCTTAGTACATCACGACAAGCCAGCGGATCTACACTCGCTAGTAGAACTAGCCACCCGCATCGACAATAGATTGCAGGAACGCTATCAACAGAAGACTCGAGACAGCTTCGTTCCCGCCAACACGAAGAGGTTCCGCCGGAACATTCGGATCGATAAGGAAGGAGACGTGATCATAACCAATCAAGTACAAGCCAAGGATCGTAAGCCTAGAAGGAAGTTCAACGACGGACTTTCCAAGGAAGAGCGTCAGAAACGCTACGACAACAAAGCATGTCTCCGATGCGGAAAGGAAGGACACTTCCGCAGAGACTGCCCAGAGAAAGACAAGGGACAACAGGGAGCCGTCAAGATCGGGATAATCAGACAGGGCACGCCCTACCCCCGGGAACAGTCCACTAACAGCGACGTCAGCGACATAGAACTGTATGAGGAAGCTCAGCTGTTAGATAACGCCACGTATAAGCTCCTCCCCCGAGCAGTCGAAGCCAAAGAAGTCACGGCATGGGACGAAGTCCAGCCAACCAACTTACAAGTCGATGTAACCACGGTACAACAACGCCTACAAAACCAACAGTGTTAGAAATGCGGATAGAATACGCACCTAGCAAACGAATGCGTCCACAAAGGAAGAATCGCCGTTTCCGGCAGCGAAGCCGAGGAAGCGATACAAGAAGCCTTTAAGCAGCAACCATACTTCGAGGAACCAGAAGATCCAGCGGAAGTACCCGCAGAACCTCAAGTACCGCAATGGCGTACCCCCAAACATCAGACAAAACACTGGATGGATTGTAACCTACAATGCCGCTTTCACAAAGGTCAACGGAAGGCCGCTAGCAAGCAAGTCGAAGCCAATTGGCACGGGTTCCTCGAGAACAAGGAATGCCAGGTGAAAAACTGCTATAGGCACCCATCTAAGCAAGGAAACCCCCCAGAGGCCAAAGGAAAGAACCGAGCCTAGGAAGATGCAAGCAAGGATAGACCAGTCGAGGACGAATAGTACACGAAGAACGTGCCTACGGGTCCAGGACCCATTCCTCACGACCACTTGCATTAGACATTCTGCTACAAGGATAACTGCAGAATCCACTACGACGCCAAGTACGGCGCAGGCTACTTTCCTAGGAAAAAGAAAGATAGGCAGTCAAAAAACTAGGATGCCGCCAGGGACAGGGTCACGCTAGTGCAGGCAGTCCTAAAACGACCCTCTACAATGTACGAGACACGAGTCCGCAGAATCTCAGATTAAAAACGGAAGTCTCAGTACACGGACACAAACTCACAGCGTTCGTCGATAGCGGAGCTGTATAGACAATCATCTCGTCACGAGTAGTGGAAAGATGTAATATACCCTACCAGGCTAAGGAACAGCCAGTGCGAGTGGTATTAGCCGACGATAGCCCTATAGAATATAGGGGCGGCATGATGAGACTGGAGACCCAACCAGTGTCACTAGATGTAGCAGGGATTAGGGACCAGACAACTATTAACATTATAGATCTCGGAGAAGAAGACATGTTGATCGGCTATAATTAGTTAATCAAGCACAACCCAGCCATCGATTAGCTAAAGAAGACGATACTCGGCCAAGAACCTGCGCGCAAGGTTGCCAGAGTACGGAAAGAGACACGCCCAACAGTCCAGAGCTCACCCAAGAAAGGGAGGATTAGCAAGATCTCGCCTTATAAGATCGCGAAGATCTATAAGAAGGACCCTAAGAGAATAGGAGTCATATGGTTAAAACGCGCCGCGACCACGAAGGAAGGGCCCGTACCACTAGATATTCCGAAGGAATACGACACGAACGAGTTTAGAGAACTGTTCGAGGAAACGGAAGCAACCAAGTTGGCAGATCACCAGGAGTGGGATCACGAGATCCACATCCAAGAAGGAGCCAAGCTCGTCCCGGGACCAATGTACCCAATCGCGCCCAAGCATAAGCCAGAGTTGCGCGAGTACCTCAGAAAGAACCTGAGTAAACAATTCATACGCGAGAGCGATAGCCCAATAGCTTCGCCCATACTGTTCATCAAGAAAGCCAACGGAAAGTAGCGACTGTGTGTCGACTACCATAAGGTGAACAGCAGCACGATAAAGAATCGATACCCATTACCACTAATAACGGAGCTCATGGATCAACTCCAAGGAGCAAAGTGGTTCACGAAATTCGACGTTCAGGAAGGATTTTACCGTATTCGAATCGCCAAAGGACACGAGTGGAAGACAGCCTTCAAGACGAAGTACGGACTATACGAGTATACGGTTATGCCGTTCAGATTAACGAACGCGCCGGCAACCTTTCAGGCAGTCATCAACAAGGCACTCCACGAGTATCTAGGAATCTTCGTAACAGCCTACTTAGACGATATACTAGTGTATTCCAAGGGCACGCTCGAAGAACACATAGAACATGTGAAGAAGGTACTACAGAAGCTTAAGCAATACAAGCTGTACCTACAACCCACGAAGTGTAAATTCCACACGAAGGAAACGGAATTCCTAGGGTTTATTGTCTCAACAGAAGGTGTAAAAATAAATCCAAAGAAGATCCAGACTGTACAGGAATGGCCAACCCCTAAAACAGTTAAGGACGTGCAATCCTTCCTAGGATTTGCGAACTTTTACAGGAAGTTTATTAGGAACTACTCCCAGATTACAACACCACTTACAGAGATCACAAAGAAAGAAGTAGGGTTCAAATAGGAAAAGGAACACTAAGAGGCTTTCGACCAATTAAAGCAGGTATTCCTTAAAGCCCCCGTACTCAAGATGTACGACCCTAGACGCAAGACGCGAGTCGAGACTAACGCGTCCAATTATGCACTCGGCGCTGTATTGTCACAGCTGTGCAACAATAGGAAATAGAGACCAGTGTTCTACCATTCCAGGAAGTTCTCTAGAGCAGAACTCAACTACGATGTTCACGATAAGGAACTACTTGGAGTAGTCGATGCCTTAGAACAGTAGGAAGTGTACCTATTAGGACTCCCAGAACAGATCGAAGTGTTTTCCGATCACCAGAACCTAACAAGTTTCATAACGACCAAGAAACTCACCAGAAGACAAGTCCGATAGGCTGAGATGCTCTCTCAGTTCGACTTCAGGATCACTCACTAAGCCGGATCGCTTAACGGAGCAGCAGACGCTCTAAGCCAAAGGTCCGACCTACAAGAAGAAGGCCGTCAGGAACCACACGACGCCTTACTTAAGAAGATGCCCGACGGCAGTCTTAAGTACAACCAGCCAGAACTAGCCCGAGTAGCTAAGGTGGCCGAGCAGGTAGACACTCTACAGAAACAGTGGCAGCAGAAAGCAGCTAGCTAGGAAGTAAATCACGACGATACAAGTCACGACGACCTGTACAACGACATAAAAGAGTACTAAAGTATAACCAACAAAGAGCGGACATACGTACCCCCGCACATAAGGAAGGATCTCATCACGGAACTACACGAGTCCCCGGAATATAGACATGCAGGTGTAGAAGAAATAGTTAGACGACTAACAAAGGTGTTCTCTATACCACGCTTGCGAGCGCAGGTGCAGGATATCCTAGGCAACTGTTTGGCATGTCATCAGAACAAGCCCAAGAGACATAAGCCCTATAGCCTGCTGCAACCCTTGCAGCCGCCAGAAAGACTATAGACCAGCGTAACGATAGACTTCATTGTAAAGCTCCCGAAATCGTTAGAACCAGGATCAGCAAGACTATGCAATACAGTACTAGTCATCGTCGATCGATTAACTAAAGCAACAAAGTTTGTGCCCACGGAAGAGACCATTACGGCGGAAGAATACGCGTACGAAGTCACTAAGGCACTAGTATCAGAGCACGGGATGCCTAAAGAGTTTATCACAGATCGTAACAAACTATTTACGTCCAAATATTAGGACACTTTCCTGGCGAAGTTAGGTGTAAAAAAGAAGCTATCAACCAGCTTCCACCCCAAGACAGACGGCCAGACAGAACGCACAAACCAGACACTAGAACAGTATCTAAGAATGTACGCCAACAAGCTGCAGGACAACTAGGTTAAACTCCTGCCGACAGCACAATTGGCCTACAACAGCACGAAGTCAGCGACCACGAAGCACTCGCCGCACTACGCGAACTACGGATATAAGCCGATCGCTCACTAAGATCCGAAGGACATAGAAAGTATCGCAGTAGGCGCAGACGACAAAGCCCGCCTTATGCGAGAACTCCACGAAGAACTGAGTAAGAACATAGCTCAGAGGAACCTCACGACATCCAAGAGCGCGAATAAGCAAAGGATTAAGGGACCAACCTTTAAGAGGGGGGATAAAGTTCTCTTATCAAGACAAAATCTGAAAGTTAAGAGGCCATGCAGAAAATTGGACAACCTCCGAATAGGACCGTTTAAAGTTCTAGAGGCAGTAGGCCCAGTAAATTACAGACTCCGGTTGCCACTAGGCATGCGCATCCACCCCGTCTTCCATAAGAAACTACTAGAACCAGCACCCCAAAACGCCGAGCTAGCAACGGATATAGAGCTCGAAGACGACGAGTACAAAGTCGAGGAAATTAAGGACCTGCGGGAATACAAAGGTCAGCGGAAGTACTTAGTTAAGTAGAAGGGATGGCCTAAGAGCCATAACACTTGGGAACCTAAAGGAAACCTAACGAACTGCAAGTCACTAGTACAGCAGTACCACTAGGAGTTCCCGACGGAATAGGGACCGTATCAACGAAAAGGAAGGAGTAATCAAAAGAAGGATCAAAAACGTCAGCCTGTAACTAGCCCAGATCAGCTAATAGTTCGGGTAGCGACGGTTCGACAGTAGGAAGGTCCGCACCTAGGGCAGAACTCCCCTCGACCCCCTCTTTCGCACGCTCCTAGAGATCCAGCAAAGCAAGATCACGTCGAGCGAAGGAATGCTCGCGATTCTTCACCTCCAGAAGATCAACCTTACTCTAAGCAAGGCGAGCCTCTAGACGAGCAACTTCCAGCTCTTTCTCACGACGCTCACGCTGCACCTTCTCCCACTCTTCCTTAGAAACAAACAAACTACAGTCCGCAGAGACGGAAATGCAGCCCGCACAACGACCAGTGGTCGTTTTAATAAAGCACTAAAGGTTCTTCTCCTCGCAGCGCTTACAACGAAAGTCCATCTCTAGGGATTCCTGCTCTACGCGCGCGGCTTGAGCGCGACGTTAGGAAGTCGAATTCTAGGCGCGGACGCGACGAGACGTTTGGACCTTAGGCATAGTTAGGAAGGCTTAGGAACAAGAAAACTGGCGTGGGCACGCCACAGCCATATTAGCGACCTACCTTCTCGGCACGGGAAAACGATAACCCAGGGTATTGGGACGATGACCCTAAGAGGGGAGGTAGTGTTACAGATAACAAGCAAAGGTCTCTCCTAAACAAAGGATGCGATGTTGGCAGCCAACAGTCGCACGAGACGAAGGACAATAATCAGCGCGGGGCGCGCGGATCACGTGATTAGCATCACGCCAAGACCAGGGCATCAGTAATGCCACCCCCGACATGTAAGGACATAGCCTCACATGAACAAGGTGGAGTCAGTGACTCCAGGACCTGGGCATAATGCCAGGACCGACTACGATAAGGATATAAAGATGGAAAGGTTTCATTGTTTCTCTCGTTGTGGTCAACTCTCATAGTTACATCTCTTACCTAGATTGCCAACTAGTTATTCTATCGTTTATATAGAATTAAATTGTCTTTACTCGAATACCTACTATCCCACTTAGTCGCCAGACAACTCTACGGGCCTACCACCATACAATACCTCGCCTGCCTTAGTACGGACCAGGAACAGAGAAGTATCGCCGAACCCCGTATAACAACCTAGTGCAGCGCCTTTAAGCGCGCTGGCTGAGGCCTAATCGCGCTCCTCCTTAACGCTCTTTATAAGCAATCTGCTGGTTAGCCTTATTTTAAGCTAGTATATCCTCTCTAGCGCCCTTTGTAAGTACTCTATGCTTCTGTATACGCCTTTTAGAGCGCCGCCTACGCGCTAAGGCTGCGCTGTTAGCCTTCTTAAGGCTAGTGATCCGATCGCGCATTAGCTTAGCCGAGAGCATTATTACCTTAGCGCCCTTCTTAAGCTAGTTAATTGCCTTAATAATCAAAGCTAGTGATAAGCTCTTGTGCTGGCGCACGCGCTCACATATAAAGCTTAACTAAGCCTTAAGCTTACGCGCGTTGCTTAGCGTTTGAGCTACCTAGGGAGCCTCTAGCAGAGCTGCTAGAGGAGTAGGTGTACGCAGCTGTACATCTAGCTTTAATAGAACAGCCTCTGGTTGTAGAGGAACAAGGCCTGCGCCGCGGAAGGCTAAGTAGATATTAGCTGGCGTGAACGCTTAATCAAACGCTGCCTTAAACGCTGGCAGAAACTCTAGCTTAGTGATGTAGTTAATGTAGTTGCGCATAAGGCTCTCTACCTTACAGCTGTACGCGCGCTTTAATGGCGAGAAGCAGCTAACATCAAGCGGCTGCAGTAGGTGGGATGAGTAAGGAGGCATACAGAGCGTATGAATATTATTCTCCTTGCAGAGCTCCTAGAACGCTAGAGATTAGTGGCTCTTATAGCTATTAATAATAAGCAGGCGACGCGCGCCTACACTACGAGCCTGCGTGTAAGCGTTGAAGTGCTTTAGCCACTTAACTCCAAGCTTATTATTTGTCCAGCTATTGTCGCTAACTGCGATTGCCTAGTCGCGTGGGATCTCAGCTTCCTTATACCAGGCTGATAGGTGGTACTGGCTAGCGAAGATAAGGAACGGTGGGACTAACTAGCTAGCAGCGCTGATAGCAGCGATTAGCGTTACCCACTCGCGATTGCCTAGCTAAATACTCTTCCGCCTGCCTCTTCTCTCTAATCCTGTAATAACTAGCTGCGTTGTAATCTTGCCTATTATAAAGCTAGCTTTATCAAAGTTGTATATGTCCTTATTACAGATACTAAGCTTAGCCTTTGTCTCTTCTACAAGCTTAAACCACCTCTTTATTAATGTCGCATCCTTACATAGAGCTCTCTGCCTATCGTACGCTTAGTTAAAACACGTCCGAAGACTGTCTGTACGCTTAACAAAGTTGGCTAGCTACTTCTGCCCAACCTGGCCAGCGCCGCGTGCAGCTAGTAGCTTATCAGCTATATCACGTGCAGCTGCGTAGGTAGGCGCAAACCCGCGCTAATCTAGCTAAAGTATATAGCTGACAATTACCTCCTCTTCTCTCTAGGTAAGCTTCCTTGAGTTGGGCTGGTAATCGCGTCGGGCAGGTACACTAGCGCGTCGGCGGCGGAGCGTTGTTTCGGCTACGTTGTAGACTACTGCAGTAGTACGGGTACCTTAAATCTAGTGCGCATTAATAGATGAGATAGCAAGCTAAATATCTGCTTTATTTAATAGTAGTTAAGTAGCGCTGCGTTAAGCTATTGTAGATTAAGATTAGTAAGGTGAGTGAAGTTGGTGGGGTGCGCCGCTCGCTTGCCTGCGCCGCTCGCTTGCTATCTATGTTATAGAACTTATAATCTATCTTATAGTTATACTAATATAACTTCTTATATTTCTTAGTATCTTCTACTTTATAAGCTTCTTAGTTTCTAACCTTAGCTAAGGGGTTATTAAAGTAGGGTTATTAGTATATTACCTAATATCTAATTTCCTTAGCCTTTAGGCTAGTAATTACAATCTAATCTTATTGTAAGTAATTATTAGTATAGTATAATAGGTCTCTATACACCTAGTATACGCTTTTTCCTAATTATTCTAATATAATAGTATTCTTAATCTTCTAATTAGTAGCCTTTAGTGTCTCTATTATAAGTATGTTACTAGCTTACTTTAGTTATAAAATAATCTTGTAGCTATCTAAGCGTACTTCCTTATAGAGATCTAAGTTGCTTAGATTATTATCCAACTCTTCCTTAGTTAGGTAAGGCGTCCCTTATCTAATTATTTTAATCTTAATAGCTACCTATTTAACTTATTCTTTCTTAGAGTCTTTAGTAAATTGTCTTACTTTACTATAATAGAGATATACCTTATTATTATAACGCCTCTAGTATTCTTTCTTAGAAAGTCTATTATATCTCTTTTCTTAGGTCTTCCTATCTCTAGCCTTCTCTTATACCTTACTAGTTATAATAGCGTTACTATTCTTATTATACCTTCTACGTTGTCTCTTTATATTAGCTACGTTAGGTTAGAAATATTTCTTCTAGTTATTTTATTCCTAAAGTTAGTTATTAATACGTGTTGCTAGCTTAATAAAAGCGTAGAGTAATTTTAGCTTATTATAGTATACTAGGCTATCTTTAATATTTTCTTTAAGGCCTACTTTAAACACTATCTAAAGTACTACGTTATCCTAATTAATTTATACTTATAGTTACTTAAACTCTACTATATAGGCTAATACAGACTTAGTTTACCTTAACTAGGTAATCCTTTTCTCTACCTAATTCTTAGTATCTACTTCTCTAAAGATACGTCCTATTTCCTATTTAAACTCTATCTAACCTATAAACAAGGTTTATATTTCTACTTTTGTTCTTCTATATTCTGTATTAAGTAGATAGTTATCTACATAGAGTTATATCTAGTTAGCGGCCTTATCCTTTATATACGTGCTTACTATAAGGATCTTTTCTTAGTTATTAAGTACCTTGTTGTACTTACAGTATAGGTTAGCGTAGGTAAGAAATATCTATAATTTCTCCTAGTTTCTACTATATTTCTTAAGTAACGCTATCTTAGGTTTTCTTATAGTAGTAGGTTATTTGTTAGGGGTAGCTATTAGCTAGTTTAAAAGCTAATTAATTATATTTATTATTAAGGCTATCTACTATACCTAGACATAGGCCTATTACCTAAGATTTCTAAGTTCTTAGGTACTAGGATTGTCTTTAGTATTAGAGTTAGATGCTTTAAGTATTTCTTTGTTCTCTAGTATTAGGTGTACTAGTATAGAGGGTCCTAGACCCTAGGCTATATTATTCTAAGTAATTCTCTAAGCTACTATTACTAAATCTTAATTAGGCGTTCTTTTAGTTAATTTGTCTACTAAATCTGTAGGTAGTTAAAGTATTATATAGGGTTAAGCTATACTTCTCTAAGCTTAGTTTATACTAAGGCGAGGTAGACTAAAGTAGTAGGCTATAAGGTTTGTTTAGTAATTTATAGTAGAAAAGAGTTATTAAAGTTAACTAAGAGGTAAAAGATAATTTTATTCTATAAATAATAAAATAACTAGTTAATAATCTATATAAGAGATAAACTATTTAAGTTAACTATAATAAGTATAATAATAAGATCTAATATATTCTTATACCTATTACTATAGGTCCTGTCCTCTTACCTAGCCTTCTATATCTTAGATGTTAATAGCATCTAGTAAGGACCTAATATCTTAAGAAGACCTTTCTTAGCGAGATGCTAGTTACGTAATTACAGCCCTATAGTAATTATTTCCTTCTAACGTAGTTCCTAGTTAGTCTTTAACCCTAACCCTTGCGTTAAGGAGAGAATTCTTTTGTTACCTTATAATATATATAAGCTAATAATATACTTATTAGAGAAGTACTTTTACTATAGCTACTAAATAAGTATAGGCTACTTTAGCTAGAGCTCCTTATAGATTACTATAGAGGGCTGCCTAATAATAGTAAAGTAAGGTATCTTTAATATCTACGTGTACTATATCTTATATAGTCTAATTAGTAACTAGTCTTTATTATTACGCTTTCTAGATATAGCTTTATTTGTTTAGATCTATTAGTATATAGTATAGAAAGAAGCTCTTAAAGGTAAGAAGTAGTAGTAGTAGTAGTAGTAGTAAGCTTATAGAAGAAGTATACACCTCTAGGCCCCTATAGTAACGTACTATATCCTCTCTTATTATAATATATTATAATTATATTACTAGCTAATATAGCTAGCAATTACTATTAGGCTTCCTAAGGTTCTAGTAGGTGTCTTTTTTAAGTACTAAGCTTTTTAACAACCCTAATTCTAGCGTATAGTTGTTAGAGTTTTTGTTATAAAGCTCTAATTAGCCTACTATGTAAGTTGCGTTGTTTTTAATCTTTTTGATATTAACTTTTAAGACTAATAAGTAGAGGGAAGCTGCTTTTTACTATTTTAAAGATGTATTTTAACTAACGTGCCCTACTATCGAGATGCGCACACTATCGAAATGCGCACTCTGCTAAGCCCCTACCACTTTTAACTCTCTATGACAATGTCTTAACTACTAAATCTTAAACTGCTTTCTACTAAAGATAGAGTTATCTAGGCTATCTAAGCTATAAAATCTAACGCGTCGCTTACCTAGCGACAAGCCGCGCATCGCTACGATATACATAAAAGCACTCTCCGCAATTAACGCGCTAGGAAGGCTTTACAACACAATACTTAACCTAACTAATTAAAACTCTAGAGGAATAAAGAGGAGGCGATTATATAATATATAAGGAAGCTTAATGCGCAAGGCTTTGCCCCTACGCTTAACTATGTGCGAGAAATAGCTAACTAACTACTAGCTATACGTAGTAGTAGCTAGGTTAGAGAAAACTAGACCTACAGGCTTGTACGCTAGAGACCTAAGATTAAATCTTAGTTAACAAGATAGTAGGATTACTAGAAAGTCCTCTGCAGCGACCTAGCTATTATTAGGCCCTAGTTTAATCTTGTGCACAACGTTAAGGCTAAGTATAGGATTCTAGATAAAGACGTCTATAATTTTAATAAGACTAGCTTCTAGATAGGCGTTAGAGGGTCTGTTAAGGTAGTAACAGCCTCTAAGAGACGTCTTAAGCTACTTAGTGTTTAGCCTAGTAATCGTAAGTAGGCAACGCTAATTGCTAGCATTAACGCGATAGGGTAGTCTATCCTACCCTTCTTTATCTTTAAGGCAAAGAACTATAACTAGGCCTAGTATTATAACCCTAAAGATTAGAGGATAGGAGTTAGTAAGAATAGCTAGATAATAAACAAGCTTAGTCTTGTATAGCTACAGCACATTATCTAGTATACAGAGGCTCGCATAGTAGGTAGTTACTAGCTGCTTATTATTAATAGCTATAAGAGCTATAAGTCGCTCGCCTTCTAGGATCTGTATAAGGAAAGCAATATTATTACCCTCTGCATGCCTCTACACTTATCGCACATCCTATAGCTACTTAATATAGGTTGTTTTGCCCCGCTAAAGTAGGCGTATAAGAAGGAAGTTAGGGGCTTAGTAGACAGCTACATCTACTACATTAATAAGAAAGCCTTCCTAGCTGCCTTTAAACTAATATTTAACAAGGCGTTCTTAAAGAATAATATCTTATTAAGCTTTTAAGCAACTAGCTTAGTCCTACATAACCTAGATGTAGTGTTATCTAGGCTTAAAGTACAGCCTCGTACGCTAACACTACCTGCACTAGGGCCTACCCCTTAGGAACCTAAAACACTAAGCAACGCCTAGGAGATAGAGGCTTAAACAACGCTAATTGTTAAGAGGATAACAGATTATAAGGAATTATTACCTAATTTTATTATTAAGATAGTGCTGCAGGTTAAAAAGGGATTAACTTTAAAGGTGCACTTACACACGTTGCTTAAGGCTAGAATAGCTAACCTTAAAGAAGCAAACTAGGCAGCATCTAAACGTAAAAAGCGCAAGAAAAAGCGAATCTAGAAGGGAGGGACCCTATCGCAGGCAGAGGCAGAGGATATAGTTAGGCAAAGGGATGTTAAGGCTTAGTTAGAGGTAGAGAGGCGTTAGTAGAGGGTGCGCGCAGGTAGTAGTACAGGAGGTATCTAACGCTGCAAGAACTGCGGCGAGGCAGGACATAATAAGCGCACATATAAGAAATATGCAGCAGAAGTAGTAGATTAATTCTAGCTATTAAACGCGTAGATAGCTTGTTGTAGTGTTAAGTTATTCGCATGCGAACATAGATTGCTGTATTTTGTGCGCATTTCGATAGTGTGCGCATCTCGATAGTGGGGCACGTTAAGCTAAGATATACAGAGTTTCCTAGAGGTACTTAGATAACGCCTAAACGCGTATTAGAGATAAAGATCTCTCTAGATCTATAGCCTAAGGAAAGAGAAATATTGCTAGAAGTCCTATATTAACAAAAAGGAGCGCTAGTATAGGACTTTAAAGAGTTAGGACGCGTTAGTAAGAACGTAATACCTCTAGTAGTTATTAATATAGTACTACACTAGGCGTAGAGAGTAGATTAATTCCTAGTCCTAAGGAAGCTTTAGTAAGTTATTATTAATATAATCTAAGATTATATTAATAGAGGTACTCTTAAGCTCTAGAAAAGCTAGTATTACTATCTATAGTTCCTAGTAGTAAAGAAGAACAAAAGTTACCATCTAATGAACAACGCCTAAAACCTTAATAGGGTTACTATTTATAATACTAACCCTCTACCTAATCCTAATAAGTTTTTAGAAGAGTTCGTAGGCTACGTTATTATAAGCCTATTAGACTTCTTCTTAGGATATAATTAAGTAGAATTATATAGAAACTCTAGGGATATAATAGCTTTCTCTACTCTATTAGGTCTAGTTTGCTAGTGTACTCTCTCTATAGGAGCTACTAATTCTATTATAGAATTTATTCGCGTTATAACTAAAATCTATAGAGATTATATTCTAGATAGATATATACTATATCTAGACAACGTTTATATTAAAGGGCTAAAGACTAGGTATAATAACAAAGAAATAGAGCCTAGTATTAGAAGGTTTATTACTAAACACCTTTTAAATATTAACAAAGTCCTTATAGATATTAAGAGAGTAGGCGCTACTATATCTAGGTATAAATCTAACTTCTACTATCCCTCTATAATAGTAGTAGGATACTAGATTAACAAGAATAGTTACTACCTAGATAAAAAGAAAATTAATAAGATAGTTAACTAGCCTTAGTATTATAACGCTAAAGAGGTCTAAATATTTATTAGTATATACGTATACTATTTTATCTAGGTCCTTAGTTTCGCCATTATAGTAGCGCCTCTTTTTAAGCTCTTACGCAAGAACGCGCCTTTTAAATAGGAAAACAAATAGATATAAGTAATAGAGTACCTAAAGGGAGCTCTAATAACTACGCTAGCGTTAGTATTAATTAATTATAGCGAACTACTCTAATAGATTATCCTAGTAGTAGATAGTAGTAAGAAAGGTTAAGGTATAGTTATTATATAGGTTAACCTAAATAGTTATTAGTACTCTATTTGTTTTAAAAGTAGGGTATAGTCTATTATAGAACGTAACTAGGATTCTAGTAAGTATACGTGTAAAGCGTTATTACTTACCCTAAAGAAGTTTCGCTCTTATATCTATAGCGTATAGTTTATAGTAGAAATAGATATAAAAATACTTATTACCTAACTTTAGCGTAGTGCGATAGATCTTCTAGGTGCCCTAATTACTTGCTAGTTAGCTCTTCTTAATATATAGGATTTTAATATTATACACGTTACTAGAAAGAAGAACGTAGTTATAGATACGCTCTTAAGAAGGCTAGAACTAGAAGAATAGGAACTACCCTAGGAACTAGAAGATAATATAGAAGACTTTATTAACGCTTACCTAAGTACTATTTAGCTTGTAATTTATAAAGTACTAACACTAATATATAGGATATATTAAGCTAATCTATTATTTAAGGAGAATCTACTAGAGGAAGGGTATAGTAGTAAATTATAAGTAATAGTAGTATAGCTCCTTTATTATAAAAGGCCTAGCGACCTCTCTAAGGTGGAGTTAAGGAAGTTTAAAACTAAGGCGTTATAGATAACTATCTAGGAACGTTATTTGTTTACGCTACTAACTAGAGGTAGACCCTTATAATAAGTAGTTAATAATTTAAGCTAGTAGCTAGAAATAGTACGCGCTCTGTACAATAAATCTAGACACTAAAAAAAGGAAGGTATATAGAGAAAAGTCTAGGCCTAATACTACTAGAAAGGCTAGTATAATTAAGTTAGGAACTACGTTAAGAGCTATCCTAAATACTAATTGCATGTATTAGTAGTTGTATAGGAAGAGCTCTAGCCTACTAAGCTACTAAATATCCTATTTAAATAGATTACAATTAACGTAGTCTATATACTACTAGGGCGTAATAGTAAGAAGTACCTTATAGTAGCTTATAACTACGTCTCTTAATAGGTAGAAGCTAAGGCGTTAGTAAAGAATAACTTAAAAAGCGTTTAGAAGTTCCTTTTATATAATATTTTCTACTAATAGGGTATTCTACTTAAAATGTTAGTAAATAGAGGACTAGAGAATAAGGGCCTAGTAGAGGACCTTTAAGCTTAGTAGGGGATTAATTAAGTTACCTCTAGTACGTACTATCCTTAAGGACAAAGACTAATTAAAAGAGGTTATACACCTATTATAGTAGCGCTAAAAAAGCTTCTAGGAAACTAGGTTAACAAATTACCTAATCTTCTATAGGCAGATTGTACTACTATTAAGAGATTAATAAATAAAACCCTAGCTTTTCTAGTTACTAGTTAGTAGTACGTATTACTAATAGAGCTTTCTATTCCTATATAGTAAACGCTTCTATAGAATATAGTTTATAATACGTCTACGCTTCTAGTAATAAGAGCAAGATAGTTTAATTAAAGAGACTAACGCTTCTAAGAAGATATTAATAGGATAGTACAGTTGTAATATAAAAATAAAAAATACTTTAATAATTTAAAAGTTCTTTAGCTAATAAAGCTTTTAGTAGGAGATTTAGTATTACTAAGAAACTCTTTCTATAAGAACAATAGGTTAACACTTACTAAGTTCCTTCTTAAGTAGAAAGGCCTGTTTTAGATACGTAGTAGAAATAAAAAAGGATAGTACTAGTTAGAAGAGCTTAATAGCACTAAATTTTAAAGCTATACGCTAGGAAATAGACTAAAGGCCTTTTATTAACAAATAGTAGCTAACCTAGAGAAAATTAATTCCTAGTTTAGTAGTTCTAGTAAAAGCGTAGCTAAACAGCCTAATAACAGCGAATCTTCTAAAGAAAGTAAGGGAGAAGTTAAGAAAATGCCCTAGTATAGATAAGATATTCCTAAAGTAACTAGTAGTTTAAAACCTATAAGAAGAAGTAAGTAACTCTAAAATAAGAACAAGATAATAGATATAAAAAAGCAACAAGACGTTTTAAGAGCTAAAGTAAAGCTAAAATAGCTTATAGTAGTAGTACTAAAATAAAGGCCTAGATTTAACCTAAATAACTATTAGGTGTTTATATTACAATATAGAAGATAAAAACAAGTAGAATAAAAGATTAAGATTCTATAAACTTAAGCTAAAGAAATCTAGAATAAAAGAAATCTACAGAAGCACTATATACTACAAGATAGGCTAATAAAATAGAAACTGTTTTTAATAATAGCGCTTCCTCTTAAAAGGGCTCTTAAATTCTAATTTATTATTAGACTTAGCTATAGCGTAGTTATTACTTTTATTATCCTTCTTATCTTTAGTAAAGATATTAGGAGGTAGGCGCTTAGTATTAGCGTAAAGAGATTAAGTTATAAGAGTAGCTAGCGCTAAAGGCTTATTAGTAGTACCCTTCTTAGTAGGCGTTTTAGGCGTAGTAGGTTTCTTAAAAGACGTCTTTTTAGTAGGCGCCTTGCGCTTAGTTAGGGAGGAGGCTAAAGCGCTCTTAGACCTTTTCTTTTAAGTAGTAGGAGAGACTATTAGAGCGTTTTAGACGTTTTTAATTACTTATTAAAGATAAGCTATTATCTTACGCTTATTCTTAAGGGAGCGCCTAGTAGAGAGATTACTTAAGTCTAACTTTTAGAACCTCTTCTTAGGCTTATAGTTATAGTTATCTCTTAACTTCTAAGGTTATAATTTGCTCTAAGTAATACTATCCTTATTAAGGTACTAAATAGCTTTTAGTAGGCTTGCGTTAGTTAGTAGGCTAGTTAGGTAGGTAGCGTAGGAAGGTAGCTTAAATATACAAAGAGTAGGAGAGTTATTATTATTATTATTATTATTACTCTTAGGAGGTAGAAGTAGCTTTTATACGCTGTACTTCTTTAAGACCTCCAAAAGAATTATATTAGTAATAGTCCTAAGAATAAAAAGAATTAGTCTAAAAGAGATTTAGTAACTTATAGGTTATTAAATAGGAGGCTTCTACCCTCTTACTAAAGTAGTTAGTATAAGTACTCTAGAAAAATAGAACACTACTTAGAATAGCCTAGTAATATTCTTTAAAGGGCTACTTAGAGTTATTATAGTAGTAGCTATACATCTAGTTTACGCTACTAAAACTATTATCCTTATCTCTAGAGCTTAGTGTAATAGCGCCCTTAAGGTAATAATATATAAGAGTAGTAATAAGAGGCTTAAAGAGCCTATAGTTATAAGAGTAGTTAAGCGTAAAGAACTTACTAATAGTTAAGCTATCTTTATACGTGTCTAGCTAACTAGTAATTAGCCTTATAGCCTTTAAAGAGTTGTTAAAGGTTAGTATAATAGCGTAGGTAAGGTAAAGGCTAGGAGGAATATCTATCTTAGTAATAGCGTAGATAAAATTAGTAAAGTAGCTAACTTAGTTAACTATAAGCGGCGTATATTTAAAATACTTAACTAGAAGAGGTATAATGTTAGAAGGATATTTAAAAAGTCTAGAGTAAAAGAAGAACTTACTAAAGTTAGTAATATAGTTAGCTATGAAGGTAAGAGTTAGAAGCTTATAGAGCTCTAAAATAGTATTACCCTTAGGCCTAAGAATAACGTAAGAATAATAGGATAGGTTAAAAGGAAAGCTTTTGTAGGCCTTACTATTAGATAATAAGTAAGTATGAGAAGTAGCTAAAGGGCTTTTACCTAAGGTTTTATCCTTAGGCTTAACTTTAATAGCTAGCTCCTTAGCGTTAGGATTGCTTACTAAATACGTAGAAGATAGGCTAAATATATTACCCTTAAAGAGAAGCTAAGTAATAGTTATATCTACTTTAGTTACACTCTTAGCTAGCTTAGTTACTATAGTATCTTAAGCTAAGACACCTTTAGATGCTATATTATTATAAGGAAGGGAAGGTTTTTTAATAATAAGAGCTTTACCTTTACTCTTAGTACGCTTCTAACTAAATACTACGTATAGTTAGTAACAGACTTAGAGTAGAACGTTAGAAAATAGGCTAAGAGTAGGGCGCTTAATAGGAACTAAAGGCTCTTTAGTAAGAGGCTTACTAATAGGCGTAGTTTTAACTTTAGGAGTAACCTTAGTAGTAGACTCTTAAGGGGGAGGAGTCTAATATAGTAGCTATTCTAACTAACTCTTAGCTTATAGGCGAGTAGACTTATTAATAGGAGTAAAGCTAAATATCTTATAGATAAAACGTAGTAAGTAGAGTAATAGTAAGGAAAGATATATATAAGAGAAGTTAAATAGTAAATAGTAGAGAGTATATAAAGTAGAAAAAGAGAAGAAGAAAGGATAGAAGCTAAGAATATTATTATATAGAAATGTTTTTAAAATGTTTACTACCTAAAGGACTATTATAGCTATAGTAATAGATCTACTTTTCTTATAAGACCTCTCTATAGAAGTAAGAGAAGGCAAAAGATAGGATAAAGAGCTAGAATATAGCTAGAAATATAGTTAGGATATTCCTAAAGACTATTAGAAGACTAGACTAAGACCTAAATCTTAGTAGGATATGTATATCTATACTAATAACTACTTAGAAAAAGCTAAGGCTATAAGACAAAAAGACAATCCTGTAAAAAGGATAAAATTAAGTAACTAGAATAGAGAAGAGCTATAGATATACCTAAAGATTATCTAGAGTAATTCTAAAGATTAAGATTTAAGGCTTAAAGATCTATATACAAGATCTAAAATCCTCCTATAAGGTTTAAGAATTTTTATAGAGAATTTAAAGATTTTAAGAGGTAGAACAACAATCCTAACTATCTATACAAAGAAGAACTAAATATAGAAGTTATAGAATTATATATCTTATATTAGGGATAATTTAATATCTATAGGATTAATAGCTATATCGCCTAACAACTAGCTATATTCCTATAGGATATTAGTATCTAAATAGCTTTTAGAACTATAAGGACAAAAAGATAAAACCTTTTTTTTTAAAAGGAGGGAGGGAATAGGAAGTATAGATATTTTAAGTAAGATAAATAGTTAAAGCTAAAAAAAGTAAGAGGTATATAGCAAAAGGATAAAGAGAAAAAAAGCTAGTATAAGTTTTATATTATTGTATTTCTAAGCTAAAAGATACTTAGAAGAGTAGAGAGACACTATCTAAAACGCTAGTAAAGAAACCTAAAAGCTAAACAGATAGATATATAGCCTAGAGCTATTAATCTATAGAAGAACTTTTAATACTACTTAAAATTACTATAAGGGTAGAGCCTTTAGTAGTAAAACTACTATTAGCCTTATTCTTAATAGTAGGAATATTAGTAGGCAAATAAGTAGCTTTACTACTAGGTAGAGCGCGCTTTACTAGCTTAAGCTATAAGAGTAGTAAAAGAGTGCAAGACTGACGTATTTACTTTATTAAAGAGCTAGTTAGAGTTATAGGCTAAGTAGTAATCTAATTATTAGTACTAGTTATAGGTATTACTATCTCTACAGCCTAAGTACCCTCCTATATAGTAATATAGTCTTAGAGAAGGTTAAAGTTAGACTTATAATTCTTATAGATATTAATAAGGTGTTTACTATATTTAGTAGTATTAGACTAAGATATCTAGGTAAAGAATATCTAAGGGTCTTTTAGCTTTGTAGCCTTAGTAAGTAACTTACTAGTAGCTAAGTAAGTATAAGGGCGCTCTAAATCCTACTTAAGCAGCCTCTTAGGGCGAAGAGGACTAGTAATACCTAAGCCTTAAACCCTATAACATGGTTAGCAAGCGAGTCGGTCAGACAAGCGAGTCGGTTACCCCACTAAGTTTTGCAACTTTAAAGCGATATATCTTAACAACGCGATAATATTATTGCTAGATATTAATATAGTAGACTACTCTATATTAATAGTATTAGCGTTGCATGTGCGCGAGTTGTGCCTAGTCTCCTTGCACCTAGTGCAGCGCCTTTGAGCGCGCTAGCTAAGGCCTAATCGCGCTCCTCCTTAACGCTCTTTATAAGCAATCTGCTAGTTAGCCTTATTTTAAGCTAGTATATCCTCTCTAGCTCCCTTTGTAAGTACTCTATGCTTCTGTATACGCCTTTTAGAGCGCCGCCTACGCGCTAAGGCTGCGCTATTAGCCTTCTTAAGACTAGAGATCTAATCGCGCATTAGCTAAGTAGAGAGCATTATTACCTTAGCGCCCTTCTTTAGCTAGTTAATCGCCTTAATAATTAATACTAGTAATAAGCTCTTGTACTAGCGCACGCGCTCACGTATAAGGCTTAACTAAGCCTTAAGCTTACGCGCGTTGCTTAGCGTTTAAGCTACCTAGGGAGCCTCTAGCAGAGCTACTGCTAGAGGAGTAGGTGTACGCAGCTGTACATCTAGCTTTAATAGAACAGCCTCTAGTTGTAGAGGAAAAAGGCCTGCGCCGCGGAAGGCTAAGTAGATATTAGCTAGCGTAAACGCTTAATTAAACGCTGCCTTAAACGCTAGCAGAAACTTAAGCTTAGTAATATAGTTAATGTAGTTGCGTATAAGGCTCTCTACCTTACGGCTATACGCGCGCTTTAATAGCGAGAAGTAGCTAACATTAAGCGGCTAGAGTAGGTAAGATAAGTAAGGTAGCATACAGAGCGTATAGATATTATTCTCCTTGTAGAGCTCCTAGAACGCTAGAGATTAGTAGCTCTTATAGCTATTAATAATAAGTAGGCGACGCGCGCCTATACTACGAGCCTGCGTGTAAGCGTTAAAGTGCTTTAGCTACTTAACTCTAAGCTTATTATTTGTCTAGCTATTGTCGCTAACTGCAATCGCCTAGTTGCGTAGGATATCCTCCTTATACTAGGCTAATAGGTAGTACTAGCTAGCAAAGATAAGGAATAGTAGCACTAACTAGCTAGTAGCGCTAATAGCAGTAATTAGCGTTACCTACTCGCGATTGCCTAGCTAAAGAGTCTTTGGCCTGCCTCTCCTCTCTACTCCTGTTATAACTAGCTGCGTTGTAATCTTGCCTATTATAAAGCTAGCTTTATTAAAGTTATAGACGTCCTTATCGCAGATACCTTACTTAGCCTTTGTCTCTTCTACAAGCTTAAACTACCTCTTTATTAATGTCGCATCCTTACACAGAGCTCGCTGCCTATTATACGCTTAGTTAAAACACGTCTAAAGACTGTCTGTACGCTTAACAAAGTTAGCTAGCTACTTCTGCCTAACCTAGCTAGCGCCGCGTGCAGCTAGCAGCTTATTAGCTATATTACGTGCAGCTGCGTAGGTAGGCGCAAATCCACGCTGATCTAGGTAAAGTATATAGCTAACAATTACCTCCTCTTCTCTCTAGGTAAGCTTCCTTAAGTTAGGCTGGCGATCGCGTCGCGCGCGCTTTCCAGCGCGCCGGTTAATTAGGGTTGATTTTAGGATATTAAAGACTGTAGCAGCGCGTCGCGTACTCTGAATTTGGGCAGAATCTATAGATAAGAGAGCAAGCTAAATATCTGCTTCATTTAACTCGCTTGTCTAACCGACTCGCTTGCTAACCATGTTAATAAATAACTAAAGTACCTAAAAGTAAAAAATTAGCAATTATTTTAAGAGTAGAAAAAGGTTATCTAAAAGGAATTTAGTAACTTATAGTAAAAAGAATAGGCTTTATAGTTACTAGCCTTAATATAGTTAGTGTAGATACTACCTTTTAATAACTTACTATTATAGTAGACCTGTATATACTCTATATAGTATTTAGTATATAATATAGAGGAGTAGTAACTATAGGAGGCTTTATATAAAATACTATTAGCGTTATTAATATTACCTATATATATACGCGTATTAGAGTAAAAGAGTAGAAGAGCCTTAACATCTAAGTTAAAGAACTTTCGCACTAAGTTACTATAGAGCTAAAAGAAGGTACTAATAGTCTAGAAGCTATTAAGAATATATAGTAGATAAGTCTAGTTAATTACAACGTCTAAACGCTAATTATTACTATTAATAGTAATAAACGCAATACTAGGGCCTAGAAGGTAGCTAGTATACTTAATATTATAGAAATACTATTAGAACTCTTAAAGCTATAGTATTATAATAGTAGTCTTCTTATATCTATATACTATAAAAAAAAGAAATATTAGAAGGATATTTAGCTAGGTAAAAGAAAAAGGAAGACTTATAGAACTTATAGATAAACTTATAACCTAAGAAGGTAAGAGGATATTTATAGAGCCTTAGGCTAATATTTCTATAGCTACTAGTAATAACGCGCTTTATTAGTAAGATAGTAGGCGCTTACTTTAACTTAGGCTATTAAGGTGCCTTTAGAGTTCTAGCTTAAAGAGTTTAAGGAGCTTAGGGTAGTAGTGTAGTATCCTAAGCGTTTATTAGATTAGTAGCCTTAAGGTTCTTACTCTTGCTAGTAGTAAGATTATAGCTAAAGCGCGTATTTTTATAACTATCTTTATTAGCTAGTATAGTTAGCTAAAAGTCTATTAGCTTAATATTATAGGTAGTAGTTACTATAGACTCTAAGGTAAAAGGAGTAGGTAGTAGAGTAGAGTAATAAGAAAGAGGAGTAGGATTATAGTATAAGGAATTATTACTTTTATAGTCTAAAGGCGGGAGATTACTTATAAGAGAAGTAAAAACAAGCTCTTCTACTTATATAGCTAGGTTACTCTTAGTATTAGCTAAGAGATCTTTAGTAAATAACTTATTAGTAAGTATAACTTATTAGTAGGTAAATTTTTAATTAGCTACTCCTTCTAAGGTAAGGTTAACTACGCTAGTTATTCTAATTAACGCTTAGCTAAAAGGCTATTGTTCTTACTAACTTAAGGCGGGCTAGATATCTTAAAAACAGGCAAAAGTAATTAGAAGGATAAGGTAGAAAGGTATATAGAAAGAGGTAGTAAGCGTTAAGAGTAGAAGTAGTAGAGTAAGGAAAAAGAGAAAGAGAGTAAAGTAAAAGGAAGATATTATTATTAATTATTTACTACTCTATTACTAGGCGCTAAAAAGCCCTTAGGTAAGTAGGGTAGCCTAAAATTAGGGTCTAGAGGTAAAAGTATTAAAAGTTTCTAAGTCTAAAATATTCTTAGAAGGTATAGCTAGACTACTAAGAGACTATTAGAAAGATAAGGATTTTAGATTAGATATTTAAGGCTATAGCGCTAGGCCTTAGTATAGTAAGATCTAAAATTTAAGCTAACTAATATCTAAGAGGGAACTAAGAGTAACATTTAGGTCTTATAACCTAAGCGATAATTAGTAAGTTGTAAACAAAGATTTTAATTTAAGAATAAAATACAGCCTTATAAGGGCTAAGATTAATATATAAGGTATAAGAATAGGCTATAGAGTAAGGGTATAGACTAAAAGGATTTTAGAAAGTTATAAAGAGAGTTAAAATAGAAAGTTAGGGATTTATACTTTTAAGCTTTAAAAGGGTTTAGTTTTAAGAGTTAGTTAGCTATAGGCCTTAGTAGAGGTAGATACTACGTAAGGGTTTATTAGTCTTCTTAGTTTTAAGGTTTATTTTTAGTAGAAGAAGAGGGGGCCTTCTTCTTAAGTAAGGGAGAGATATAGTTGTGCAACTAGTACTACTAAGGGCCTAAAGGCTAATTAGACCTAGGAGCAAGATTAGAGATAAAAAACAGATATTAGATAGAATAAACAACAACAAGAAACTAACTATATATAGATAATATATACAATAACTAATATATATATTTATATTAAGTATATATTCCTATAGGGTATTTAGTACTACGCTAAATACTCTACTATACTAGGCTATAAAATAACGTATAAGACGTTAGCTTAAGACTTCTTCTAGCTAGGTATATTAGATAGTATTAGATAATACGTAAGAAACTATAACGTATATAGAAGAACAAAGCTATAAAAAGAAGGCGCTTAAGAATTCCTAAAGCTATTACTTATACCTAAGCGTATATAGAAAGAGATATTAATAGAGTTTATTAATAGATTACCTATTAGTAAAGGTATAAGCTACCTTATAGTTATTATAAATAGACTTAGTAAGAGGTTAATCTTTATACTATTACTAGATATACAAATAGAAACTATAGTCTAAGCGTTTATTAGGTAGGTTATTACGTACTACTAGCTACTAGACGCTATTATCTTAGATAGAAGTAGCTAGTTTATAAGTATACTATAGAAACGCCTATATAAGATTCTAAAAATTAATTAGTAACTATTAATAGCCTTTTACCCGTTAATAGATAGTTTAATAGAATAAATAAATAGCGTATAGAAAGCGTATACCTAAGCGTTTATTAGCTAAGCGTAAGATAACTAGGCTTTATACTACCTTATAGCCTAAATCGCGATTAATAGGAGAGACGTAACGTTTATAGGATTTACGCCTTTCTTTCTATAATATAGTTATAATATAGATCTATTATAACTAGAAATTCTACTTAGTACAGAAAAGAAAAAGTATATAGCTAAAGAACGTTTAGACTATAAAAAAGCTAAGATAATTATAGTAAAGTTCTAATAAGTATTTAATCTTACGTAAGTAAGAATAGTAGAGGCTTAAGTTAAATAAAAGAAGTAGGTAAATAAGCACTATAAAGAAGCCTAATTATATAGAGTAGGTAATAAGATATAGCTATAATTAGATAAGTGGTATAAGATAGGGTAACTATTAAAAAAGCTAAACTAGAAAAGCGCTAAGTATATAGTAATTAAGCTAGTTAATAGTTACTTAGTTAAGCTAAATATACTACTAGGTTACTACCTAGTATTCTACGTAGATAGATTACGCTGTACTAACTTAGACCCCTTACTAAGTTAGAAGTTAGATAACTACTAGCTAATACCCCTTTAGGTTAAAGGAGAGGATAAATAGCTAGTAGAAGAAATTATAAGTAAAGGATAGTAACGTAGAGGTTATAAATAGAAGCTATTTTATAAAGTAAAATAAAAAAGTTACTACTAAATAACTCTAGAACTAGCTAAAAATTTAAAAATACTATAGCGTTAGATTATTAGGAGGAGAATATAAAGGAATTTTAGAATAAGAAAGGGCGTTTACTAGATAAGTATTAATAATAACCTTTTAAAAGGGGGAGAAAAGAGGTAATATAATAGGCTAAAGCCTAGTTAGTAGATTCTTAATAGAATCTTAGTTATATACGTAAGGCTTATAACTTATACTTACTAGTACCTAGCGTTTACAATACTAGTACTAGGTTAAGGTTATCCTAATTTACTACCTTTTCTAAACAACCTTTAGAACGCTAGCTACCTATAGTTCTCTTTTATATTAAATATAATTACTAGTATACCTATATATCTACTCCCTAAGTGTAGCCCCTTACAAAACCTTCCTCTAAGTATTAAAGCTAGTTTTTATATAGTCTTTAATAGCTAAAAATATTAAAGTAGGCTTTAGAGGTACTAGACTAGTCTTATATAACTAAGAAGCTATTTTATTAAAGCTTAATATAAGGTTATAGACTCTAGTACTATTATTACTAGTATAGGGCGTATAGAAGGCGTAGACACTACGTAATATACGTAAGATTAAAGTGTAAACTACACTTATTTAATAAAGGATATAAAACTATTATAAGTCTTCTATAAGCTTATTAGATAAAAAGATTTATTAGCTAAGTAAAGGTGTATAGTAGATTATATATAATGTAGTATTATTATAAAAGGAATAAATACGTATATAAAGCGTAATTAATAAGCTTATAAAGTATTAATTAAGAAAACATAAGTATATTTAGATAGAGGAGACCTTAATAGTAAGAGAAGTATAAAACCTAATTACTAAGAGGGAAGGTAGAGAGCGTAATACTAGTAAAGGGCCTATACGTAAAGTACGTAGCGTAAGGTATTATAGGCGTTATAGTAAGAAAGGATATAACTTCTATATTTATAAAGTAAAAATAGAGGACTCTAAGAATAGTAATAAGTCTAAAGAATAGATTAGCTTACTATAATTTTTAATAAGTATATTATACGTTACGCGATTGTTACGCGTAGGTAGTACGCTAGTTTAGCGTTAGCTACTTGCTTAGGGTGGCCACTCGCTTATAAAACACGTTATTACTTATCGCTTATCGCTTATAGTATTGGTTTTAGCAAGAAGTTGCAATGCGGCTCCGCTCCCATCTTAAAGGGCCGCTATTCGCGCGATACATCATTGCTCATGCTACGTCTATCGGCCTCAATGACCTGCGGACACGAACGACAACCGCCGCAGATTTCGCGTCTTTCGGCCAAGGAAATGGTTTATCCGAATCTACAATCCAGAATTTGGGAGACAAGTTTGCCAAAGTCTCGAACCCTGTTGAAGCCCTGGCGGCCGTCTGTCAGACTGCACGGGAATCTTTTGGAAAAGCACAGGTAGGAGTGGCACCTATAAGACCAAACAGTTGTTGACGTAAACTGGTAGGTTGTATCCCATCACCTACCGCATAGTAGGGGCTCTAACGTTGAAAGGTCCGAAACGTGCTACGCCTACCCGTCTTGCGTCATTCAGCCTAGAAATGCGACAGGCGTGTCGATTTCGATATGAATTAGAAATTCCTTCCAGGTCAAGTTCTCCGTCAGAAGCGGCGGCCACTGCCCCAATCCGGACGGGTCTAGCGTTGGGAGCGAGGGCATTCTGCTGGACCTTCAACGCCTGGATTCCGTTACCCTCTCCGGCAATGGCACGGTCACGAGTCCGGCCCGGGGGGAAGGGGGGACGCTGGAACAATGTAATGCGTCGTCGTCCAGGGAGGACGGCTCGAACAAGTCGGTGTTGGAGGACTGCTCCGCGGCGGTTCGTAACTTTTACCAGCAGTCTTGCAACATATTTAACTTTATGTAGGTGGTTACTTCTACACTTCAGGAGAGTTTGGTCTTGCCGTAGGCAATGCCAAAAACTTCGAGGTGTGTATTAGTTGATCGAACGCGATCTTCTCGAGACATGGCTAATCTACAACTCTTGATAGGTTGTTTTCTCAAACGGAACAAATGTCAACGCTTTCTTTAGCCAAAATACTGGCCTCGTTTGTGCATTGAAGGGTGGCGGCTCTAACTTTGGCATTGTTACTCGGTTCGATCTCTATACTATACCAGTTTTGGAAATCTGGGGCAAGGTGCAGATATACTCCACTGACATGGCGTTCGAGCTCCTGGAGGCCTTTGACGAATGGCAGCAGAATGGTGCACCTGATACGAAATCGAGCGTGGCTTTCGACATCAGCCTAGATTATATCACTCTTGGCTCGATTTATCCCGAGCCCATAACTTCGCCCACTGCCTTTGCTTCTTTGGATGATCATGAACCTCTTCGGGTCGTCGTTCCTGCCATCAATACCACGTTCTCCTATGCGTACAACATTTCGAGTGTATCATATCCTAAGGCCACTGCCAAGCAAGTATTAGTCTTGCAGATAGAGCTTAACGTTTCTTCACTAACTGTTGTATATCAAGTCATGACTATAAAGATGCCAGCTCGCGCATCGATACGGAATTCACTAAGGAAATGTACATATTCTAGAGAGAATGCTGTGGCTTTGCACGATGAGACAGGCGCGAGCCAGACTTTCGCCATCCGACACGTTGGCGCAAATCTGATTCAGCAAGGGATTGAGAAAGGTGGCAATCCTTTGGGCATGGTCTCTTGCTCTCCATACAGGGTGACATCCATGCTATTCTTAGGGCGGTCAGTCCGCCCATCATGGATAGCACCGACATGGTTCCGAAAAGCCTAACATTCGTACGACAAACCTTAGCAGGTCATGACGACCCTGACTTTACCCAACTGTCAGGCGTTAACAATTGTGTTTACGAGATTCGCTTTCGCATCCATGCAGATATCCTAGTGCATGCGAATACGTTCAGCTATTTCAAGATCAACATCCGTACGACACAACCTCGGGAGACTCGTCAAGCATGACCGGTAGCGTCCGCTCCTTCCTCTATCCACAACGATCGTCTGATTCTAGATATAATACTCGCGCATATAAGGCACAACTACAAAGACGGTGGGCTTCAGCACGGGCTCTGCATACATGGAAGTGGAGACATGTGCCAAGCGATCTCGTCCGTATGTAAGCCTGACATAGATACTACGTCTGCTTCAAACCCACATTTTTCATTCGATACGTGACGATGATCAAATCCTGCTACATATCAGTGTAGTATCTTGACGGCCATGTCTAGGACCGACTCAGCCACAGTAAAATGTAATGTTGTGGTGGCAATGTGACCATGGAGGACGCTAGTGACAAGCATGAACTAGGTCGGATAATAAGGGGCACTAAGCGGTCGGCCGAGTGCTCCGCAGCCGGCACTAACCATGGGCTAGATGCTAGGAAAGCAGTTATTTTCGGAAATTTACAACGTCATGCGCGACATCTGGTGAGCGGTGATGGACTGCCGCCGTCTTGTTGTGCAGTCTCATAATATACACGGACGTGAATGGGTTAATATATAAGACGATGTGAACACTCCCCAAAGAGCCACCTCACACCACACAAACACATCTCACTACAACCAGTACCTGAATACCAAACCTCACACCTCACCAATCCAAACAAACCCAGCCAAAATGAAGTTCACCACCTCCGCTGTCATTGCCTCCACCTTGGCCATTGTCTCTGCTTCGCCCATCGCCGCATCTGACAAATCTACCAACACCGACCCCTTCGCTGCCACCAAGCCTTCTGGCAACGACGTCTTCCGCCTGATGTCCCTGCGCACCGGCACTCCCATCCAGTTCGGGGCCGTCCAGGCCATAAAGGGCGGCCTCAGCATCAACGCCCCCAAGCAAGATTCTTCCTGTACAGAGCCAGACATCAACTACGCCAGCTTCTCTCTCACTGAGGAGGGCGACCTGTACCTCTACACGCCCAACCCACCTATGCGGGCCTACGTCGACCGCTCTGGTATGGGTCAGGGTGTCCTTCAATTCACAACGGGTGTCCAGGGCATTGGTAGGAATCAGGAGCGTGGTCCTTTCAAGATTGACGACGAGTCGAACTTGGTTTTCGCGGCGTCAAACGGCGTTGTTGGTTTCCAGGCGTGCCCAGGTACAGCAGAAAACGGTTACAGCGTCTGGCTGTCGGGTGTTTCCAACCCAGCTGGTATCGAGGGATGCATCCCATTCACCATGAAGGCACTCAAGGAGGAGACGCCTGTCAAGTGCACCTACAACAACATGTCAACCTAATGGGTTGCCGAAGGTGGAAACGGCCTTTCTAGAATATAATGTATAATGAAATTAATTTCCACACACTCTGTGCCATTTGGCTATTTGCCCTCTTGCATGGTATGTCGGCCTTCCTGCGACTTCTTTAGGGCTATACCTAATTTTAGACATATACTGCTGACTACACCTGAGCGTTGACTTCGCTGAAGAGAAGACTTCGCAGGACGAAGAGGCGAGACGCGTAAGGTTGCCTAGAACAAGGCGGTCGATGTTTCATGTAGAAAGCGCACAGACGGTATACACTAGAAGAAGCTTCGAGCGAAGATCTTTAGAGCCATCCTGTGACGTAGCTGTCCGCTCCTAATTTCGTGTCTGGGCCAAAGCGCAAGACTCCACTGGCATTTTGTATGTTCGATTCAACGAGAGCAGTTGATTTTGTTCTCGTGCGAGAGGGTCTTGTGTGGATTTTCGCTGAGGTGGGTGCACTCTACAACGGAAACGTAAGTTCGTAGCAAACAGGATTGGAATTCAGCCGGGCGAACGTAAGATGCATTTGGCTTGTTGAGTAGCACTGTAGCATCGTAGCACCTACAAATACGTCAGCACCAACTTGATTGGGTAAGAGGGGCCGAAGTTATCCCACATACGAAAAAGCTTGTTTTCCCTCCATCTCAGTGACATCCGTCTATTCACTCCAGAAGCCCTTGGTAATCACCACTTTCTCTCTTTACGCGGACAACGCCTCTATATCCACAGTTTTCGCTGGTTGTGGTACTGCAGCCACCTCGTACGGTGCCATCAAACGTCCGCTCATTGCTTTCTCAGGATCTTCCCACCACATGTATGCGAACGGACATTCATTCGTCGCCAGCTTGCCATGACTCTAGCCGTTGAAACCCGCTCCCTCCGCCATGTGCACCTGGCCGAAGGTCCATTCCCTATCCTTGTTGGTTTTCCCAGCGCGTTCCCGGATGTTAAGAGTCAGGTGGACGAACCAACCCAAGAGAATCCACATAGCACCCAAACTCAGGCCAAGCACAATCCACCGCACGGGTCGAATATATGATCCAAAGATCTTCGATCGGTGTTGCCCAATGGAGACTAGCAAGGCGACAACGTAGATGCTGATGCCAAGAGTCAACATACCGGGGACCACCCAGGCAAATATAACCATAGGTTTTGTTGAATCTGAGACCCCACAGGCCCTCTCCAGTTTGGTAGTGTTGTCATTCTTGAGATGAAACTTGCTTTTGCCCCCGAGTGCGAAAGGGCTAGACGCTGCTAAAGCCACAGTCAGAGCACCTATGATCACCCATAATACGGCTCTTCCTTTCTTTCGATGAAGAAACTCTGCTGCAGCCACATTCAGTATGACTACAGGAAGAACGGAGTTGATAAGTATGACCATGTCCAGACCCCATGACATGAGGGTAGGATTCAGTTCAGTATTCCTGATTCAGAAGATAGAAGCAGCCAGCAAAGACATGGAGTAAAGTGCAGATGCCAACAGGAAATCGCTGGTTGATTTCTTCGCGGTGACCAGAGTCCAGGTGATGAGACGTGGCGATCTTGACGTCGAGTGCCAGAAGCGGTGCTTAACAATAGCCAAGAGATAGATCGAGACCAGGATCGCTTGTATAATGTATGTGGCCAGCATCTATACCAATCAGTACACTGCGATTATGTTGTCGTTTTTGTGAACACTGGGCCTATCCCGGGTCCTGCTAGGTCAGGGCTACCAGTCCAACCAATATTTCGCAAAGCTGTTTCGGGCAGTACGAGTACGTATAATCTTCGGTGGAAACATCGGCATCAAAATAGTACGCCCTATCCAAGAATTCTATAGTCGTGCTGTAAGACGGCAGCGAGTTGTTCTGCATCCAGACTTTGAGACTATGGATGATGAAGTTTTTTATAGCTCTTTGTGAATAATCGAACGTCTCTTGGTCGTTGGCGCACATCTTGTCGCGCCTCTGTTAAGATACACTAGTATAACTCAAACTGATATAGAGGGCAATGCCGCTGTGATGTCGTTGGTAATGTTAAACTCGCGAACTGGATGAGAAGAGGCAAAGTAGCGCCGGCGTATGAAATCGAGAAGTATTAGGTAGTTTGCTGTGAGTTATATGGGTCCCAGAGCAACGAGGCTATCTATAAAGCTTACCAGACTAAATATAAACGCAGACTATCAGTTCAGCCATCTACTATCTTGATCGACTAAGATCAGCCAATTATACGCAGTGTAAGGTGCAAGGCTATGGGGACCATTAGTAAATCACTTCCACGCCAACTCAGCTAACCTAGGCAGGAGCAGCCATAATATCTCCCTCTTACCATCATCCATCTAGGTGAGTAAGAGAAAGGGCTCGGAAATGATATCAAGCCCGCAAGGCAGGAGTACTAGATGAAACAACAAGCCCAAACTGCTACGACCGATGGGATTGTAGGTTACGAACCACCACAAATTGCTATTAAGCAAAGCTTCCTCAACATCTTACATGATCTGTCGGAAATCGAGACGCCAAACGGTACCAGATAAGCTTTGCGAGTAAGCACGTCCGTCGCAATCGATAGGAAGTCCAACATCCTGGAAATAAAAGCTATTGGGTTGCCAGGGGAGAATTTGATAGTATAAACGGTATGCGATGCAAGCTCGAGGTGCGAACCGGCGAGTTGTGGCGCTAAAACCTAGATATCTGAACCACCAATCACTATACCTTCGTGACCACGCTGCGGTTACACAAGAGTCCTCTAAAACAGCAGCTCAGCCGTATTGCCGATTCAGTCCCCCACATAGAAGGCACTGCAAATACCGCTTTGAGCGTTACTCCCCCACATCTTTGATTGTGTAGCGCCCCAGCCGCTTTCTCGCTTCACTCTAGAATCGTACAAATTGCCAATGCGATTTGCCAACGGGTATCTTGCCAATCAACCCACACGCTCTTGTTGAAGCATCAGAGCTGATCTGTTGTGCTCTGTCGGTCTGCTGCTGTTTCTTGTATAATCGCAGCCAAACAGCGTCGGCGTTGCTATACTCCAGCGCTTCACGTACGTCGCTTCTCGCCAATACAGGATCGAGCATGTCCAACATCTCCTCAAAGCGCTCATCTCGCACAGTTACATGTTTAGCGATAGCGCACAGCAAGCTGGTCAAGCTGTTCCAAATCATGCGTGTAGGCGCATCGACATACAGCTCCGGTCGCGAAAGATCGGTAATGGGTTGTGATTCCATGAAAAGCCTTTGCATGCTAGTTTCGATACCCGTAATCTGTAGTGACGTGGATTGGGGGCTGCCGCCCCTGCCGCGGTCATCGTGCTGCTTGGTTCGCTTATGAACCTTTCTAATGAGGTCCCATGCATCTTCGATTCTTGTCCTCATGAAGTCTTTCGCGTGTTCACACATCAGCGCTACGATGTCGAGCGCATTCGATACTACATAGGCTTCTGGATCTTGCAGTCGAGGTAGCAATACAGGCCAGAGTGTGTTGATGAGTGGCAGGAATGAATTTTCGTGCTTTGCGAGGGCGGGTATAGTGGTGCGTAGAATAGATAGGAGTGAGTTCCGGAGAGTTGGGGAGGTGGTAGTGAGATAATGCTGGGTGAGCTCGGAGATTTTGAGGAGAATGGTGAAGGTACGAGGAGCGGGAGGGGCAGGCTCTTCAGTCTGAGGCGGAGGCGGGCGATCATCCTCCTCGTCAGGGTCGTCAGGGTAGCTGTTTTCTGAACTCTTCTGCTCTTTCCAAGGCGTTTGCGGGAACGGCTCTTTCTGCGCTTGTTTTTCTTCTTCTTGCTGTTTTCGTGCGTCAGCGTCCAGCTTTTGGATTGCTTCGACTACATCATGCATGGTGGCATTTCTCTTGGAATGCCCGTCTTTTTTTTTCTCTTCACCCGCCGTCAAAGCGAGTTGTGGTGCCTTGACACCTTCTTCTGTCATGCCTTTTAGTACGGAAAACAGTAGCTCCGCTAGTTTAGGATAGCCATGGTATCTCTCCAAAGCGTTGAAGATGCTATCGACAAGGTCATCCAGGTATGGCAGGAGAGACGGACCACAGAGTTTCATCATCATCAATAGAACCTGTGGAGCTTGAGGCGAGACATCGCCATAGGCCAACTTTAAGCCAACAGCGTTGACGATGTAATCAACATTCGCAACAACGAGCTCCCCCGCGTTATTATATCCCGAAGCCTCTGCGATAGTGTTGAGACAGGTGAGTGCGTGCTCGCGTAGTGCGCTGTTTGAGCTTCCAAGATGATGAAGCACGGGATAGAGTACTTCGCTCAACTCCGGGCGAAATTCAGTTCTATACCGCTTCGCCTGCAAAGCTACCGTCTCTAGTGCCAACGCGTAGAGCTGCCAGGGATTATCCGTATCCGGGTCTCGTTGGTTGAGTAATGATAGAGAGTGCGAATACAAGCCGTCTAGGACTTCTTCCCGAGGATTTGGTGTCCCCAGATCTATGAAATCATCGACAGATGGGTTGATTGCTGCTATATCTCTGACTAGATTAACTGACAACCAGAAGCTTGCCAAGCGTACCTCGGTTGACCCCAGATCAATAGAGCTGGTCAGCCCTTGAGCAATCGTCAAAGCTGAATTCGATCGCGCGAGCTCCTGAACCAATACTCTGAATTCTGTCATTGTGTCGTCCTGGCCTTTGAATCGAAGACTGATTGGAGGAAAAGAACGCGATTTTGTCGAGCTCAACGCCAGTGTGCGATCAATAATTGGGTTCGGGGTTTGGTCACTCAACTCCTCTAGACCTTTGGCATCGGAAAAAACTGCGGACACACCATCCCTGAGGCTTTCGGTAAGCCGATCGTCCAGTATGGTCGGATCTTGCTCGAACAGTCGAAGCGAGACCGAGATTTGGTGTATGATCCGACGGCGGCTGCGGTCGTCTTTTGATTGCATTATTCTAGGCAGCGCTACGACCCAACCGTGCAGGCTTTCGCGTAAAAGGTCGGAGAGCTTCTGATCGGCGGATAATAGCCCTTTGAGTTCGTTCTCGATTGTGTCGTCGGAGTTTTCATGCCCTGCCAGGTTTATGAGTGTTTCGGTAGCCATACTTGTACAAAGTGACAGCGATGTACGACAGTCCCGTATGATGTAGAGACATAGCTTCAAGAGGGCTTTTCGAACCTCTGGCTTATCGTGGTCTCTTAACTTGAAGACATTCGCAAGCGCGATCTTGATCTGGGAGGCAGTCGCTTGTAGCCATGAAGTTGATCGCGATGCTGTGCTGATATCTCCCAACTCATTTGATGGAGTTTTCTCGGGCAAGTCCTTGGTCTTCGCATCGCTGAGCAGACGGACGAAAAGTGACGTGAGTACTTCCAAGCTTTGCTCGACAATGCGAAAGCCGGGCCGATTGTTGCTGCTTGGTGTCAATATCTTTGTCAATGACGAGACTATCCTAGGCAGAAAGCTGGCAAGGGCATCGTCATCTTCGATGGCGCCGAGAGTGCATTTGAGCGCACATGTGGCCTGAAACTTGACGTTGTTCGAGTTGCTCTCGGTAAGATTTTCGAGCGTGACTAGTATAGCCTCGCCTAGGGCAGGTATGTTGGTCGTAGCGGTTATAGCTTTTCGGCCCTGTTGCGTACGGGACGTCTCAGTCATGAGCTCGGATGTGCACCTAAGCGCCCACGATTGTAGCTCCTCTGAGGTGGCGGAGATGCCGTTCTCTGTGGAGGAAGGCTTGGCCAGAAAGGTAAAGAGGATAAGGAGTTGCCCAGATAGAGCAGGCTCAAGGCCGCCCCCCCAGCCAGCAGATAGTAAGGACGAAATACATTCCAGGCAAAGCTCCAGTGCTCTAACCGGAACTTGTCGAGAGATTCTGAGCACTTGCGATACGGGGACGAAAGCATACTCGGCAAGTCTTGCGTCCAGTAGACCAGGCTTGCTGGTTATAGATCGAAGTGTAGTAAGTAGAATGGTGAGTGCCTGTATCAGCTCCTTTCGAGCGCCTGGACTCTGCGAGATACTTGCAGTGACTTGTAGGAGCTGTATGCAAGGCTGCTTTAACTGCAAGGGGAAATCAGCAAGAGTTGGCAAGTTTGGAAACTCTGCGTACCTGCTGGAAAGTCTGCTGTCTCTCCATGGTGCTTTTCTTCTCACCAAAAATCTATACTAACGGGATGATTGGGGTCGAGTAGGTCGGATACTCTCGTTTAGATTGTGGGTTCCCGATGCTTCCTGAGACGGTTCAAGCGTGCGGATGCGGCGAATGTATTGGCACTACTAGCATTGCTGACATGATGCGTGCAAGTAAAGTCGAGGTGGCGGGTGAAAGCGAGCTAAGTGGTGCGACTGGGATGATGATGCATGTGCAGGTGGAGGTGGAGCACGATCCAGGCGGGTCAGTCGCGTAAGGTATCACTGGCTAGCGCGTCACTGCTCAGAAAGTCGCTCCAACATCCCCTCAACATCGTCACGACATCCCCATCACCGCGTCGCTAATCCACTCGACACCCGCGTGCGCTTCCGGTCGTTTTCCCACGCGTGCAATCGTATCCGTAGCAGGCGAGCATCACATCGTCTACACACGTCATTGCCCACGCGCAGCCACGCGACATGGCACCGCGCAGTAGGCGGAGCGCGGCCGCCGCGAAAGATGTGGTTGAAGAAGAAGAGCAAGGGCAAGAGCTGGAACAGGAAGAGCAAGACCACGTGCAAGTGCAAGACGGACTGAAGAAGCTCAAGTTCAAGCAACCGCTCGTTGGCCGGCCCGGCAAGCAGATTGGCGTGAGCGACCTGTTGACGCGACTCAAGGCGTTGCTCGATGAACTACGGACAATGGATCAGGAAGAGGCGCATAGGGACTCGCTCATGCCGGTTGCAGAGTCGCTGGCCCATCAGAGCCTGTTACAACACAAGGACAATGGCGTGCGCGCGTGGACTGTGTGCTGCATCGTCGATATGCTGAAGCTCTTTGCGCCGGATGCGCCCTACCCAGCATCCAAGCTCAGGGTACGACACAAAACTCAAACAATTCGTCCATTGCCACTAACAAGGCTACAGGAAATTTTCTCAGTCATCATCCTCAAGCTGCTGCCGCTCCTCGCAGACCCCGCCCATCCATACAATAGCCAGCACATGTACATCCTTCGATCACTTGCCGAATGGAAGAGTATTCTTCTCATCAACGAGATCCCTGGCTCCGATCAGCTCACCGCAGCTCTCTTCACAACCTGCTTCGACGTTTTGTCTGCATCGTCCAAGGGTGAAGAACTGAGCAAGAACGTCGAATACAACATGACCGAGATCCTCTCCACCATAATAGACGAAGCATCCGCAGTCACACATGACGTGGTGGACGTGGTTGTAGCACAGTTTCTGTGGGCAGACCCCCTTACACTGGGCACTTCCGCCAAGGGCAAAAAGAGTGTGCAGATCGACGCGAAGCAGTCAACGCTACGTCGCAAAGAGGCACCACCCGCCTATAATATGGCCAAGAACGTCTGCAACTCCTTCCCGGAGAAGATGGCTCGTCTCATTGGCAACTACTTCAGCTCAGTCATTGTAGACTTCACCAATTCTGGTACCACATACAAAGGCCACTCCAAGGATGATGATGACCTTCCCCGCGGTCCCTCAGAGGACGATATCAACGAGGCACACAAAGCACATAGGCTATTGCGCGAGCTGTGGAAATGCTGTCCCGGTGTGCTCCAGGAGATCATCCCACATTTGCAGGATGAGCTTGCCACGGAGAATGTGCAGCTTCGTCAGCTTGCGACTGAAACATTCGGCGACATGGTTTCAGGCATTGGCGCAGCTGGTCCACCACCTCCGCCTGACATGGACCCAGTGGCCTTTCCTTCACAGAGTCTGTCACGCTCGGACTCGGCACGGCCCTTCGACTATCTCACCACACCAGTGTCCTTGAATTCGTTTCCTACGCAATATCCTGTGGCCTACCACTCTTTTCTTCAGCGCAAAAACGACAAGTCCGCCATCATTCGCGCCGCGTGGACCACCGGTATCGGTCGCATACTGATGACCTCAGCGGGTGGCATTGGCCTTGATCTTGAAGAAGAACAAAAGTTGCTCAAGTACTTTGGTGAATGCTTGATTGACAGCGACGAGAAAGTGCGGCTAGCGGCCGTCAAAGCGGTTGCGCATTTTGAATTCAACGACATAGTTCGCAAACTCGGCAGCAACGGTAGCATGGCAGAACCGGGGTCCATCCTTTCCAATCTTGCTGATCGCGTAAAGGACAAGAAGAATGTCATTCACTCTGAGTCTATGAGACTTCTCGGCAAGATATGGGGTGTGGCTGCTGGTGCCATTGCCGAAGGCGATGACTCTATCAAGGCTCTGCTTGGCCCGATTCCGTCTCGCATTCTCGAAGCTTGCTACGTGAACGACCTTGAAATCAACGTGCAGGTCGATCTCGCGCTATACGAATCCCTGCTTCCGCTTGCGTATCCTCCTATGAAAGCGAAAGCACCACCAGCTGGCAACTCACAAGTCGTAAAGGACAGCCAGACGAACACCGAGCAGGGTTACACCGAAGCAGACCTAGACAAGATCCGAACTGAAAGACAGCTTGTACTCGTGAACGGGTTGGAAGAAAAGGCAAAAAAAGTCTTCTTCGCCAAACAAGGGAACCAAGGCCCTGGTGCCAGGTACATGGAGCACTTCTTGAAGTTATGCGAAGACTACAACGGTGGTGTCACTGAAAAGGGTGAGAAAGACGTCAAGACGAACCTCGAAGGCCTCATCACCTACTACGCAAAAACGCTTCCTGATCCAACCCGTGTCAGGGACGATCTGTGGAAGTTCGCCAAAGCCCACGATCGCCGAGCCTATACCCTCATACGGTTCTGCATGGACCCGGCGAGTGACTACCGTAGGGTTTTCAGGTCCATAAAAGAGCTGCGAAGGAGGATCGAGGATGGGCCAGGTTCTTCACTGCTCGAAACTTTGACCCCACTCCTCTACCGCGTCAGTTTACTGTGCTACAACAAGAGTCACGTACCAGCCGTCATCGAGTACACCCGTACTGACGACAAACGTCTTGGTTCTACTGCCCACGAGCTGTTGAAAGAAATTTCTACAAAACATCCCAAGGTCTTCTCAACGCACGTAAAGGATCTCTGTAAGACTCTTGAGAGTGAGGCACCCACGGCCACGAAGCCCAATCCTCCTGGCGCAGTAGATGATCTCAAGGCCTGTGCTGCGTTTGCAAAGAAGTTCCCCACAGACATACCAATGAACGGCAAGGAGAGTCGGAAGTTGGTACAGAGTTTCCTAAACTTTGCATTCTACGGCACCCCTCCGCAGGCGGCAAAACATGCGATCACTATCATCATGAACAGCGATGACAAGAAGGAGATGCACGCGAAAGAAATTCTCACGAAGAGCATCAAAAGCTTCCAGTACGATGGTGCTCACTGGCTTACAAAGCTGGCTGCGCTTAGTCAACTAGTTTTACTGGCCCAGTCAGATTGTGAAGACGATATGGATGCCATCGTCGAGATTGCCATCAAGGAAGTCCTTCAAAAACCGCATGCAGCGACGGTCGATGCGGACGCCGAGTGGATGGAGGTACCAGATGACGATATCCAAGGAAGGTCCTGGGCAGTCAAGATTCTCGTCAACCGCTTGCGCTCCCTACCATCTGATGCTAACTTCAAGTATGCTGCGGAAGACACATACAAGCTGCTGAATCGTTACGTGAAAAACAATAGCGAGGGCTCAGCAGATAACAGCACTCCAACAGGACACAAATCGCGCCAGCGGCTTCTTGCTGCAAATTCCTTACTCAAGCTCTCGTGCAACAAGCGCCTCGATGCTTTCTTGAGCCCCACCGATTTCATACAACTAGCCCTAGTCACTCATGACCCCTGTATGCAAGTGCGTAAGGGCTTCGCTGATAAGCTAATGAAATACCTTGGTCAGGGTCGGTTGCCGCCTCGATTCTACACTATCCTGTTCTTCCTTGCACACGAGCCTGAGAAGACCATCAAGAACAGCACCATGACCTGGATTCGCGCACGCCGTGCTGCTTTTGCTGCACGAAAAGAGACCATACTGGAGACTGTGTTCGCTCGGCTGTTGAGTTTACTTGCTCACCACCCCGATTTCGATACGGAAGACGAGACGTTGAAGCTCATGTCAGAGTACATCCTTTATTACCTAAAGTGCGTGGCAACAGAAGAGAACCTATCACTCATTTTCCACGTCGCTCAGCGCGTCAAGGGGGTTGCGGATGGTATTGCGCCATCTCGCCAAGCTGACGAGAATCTGTATATCTTGTCAGATCTAGCGCAGGCTCTTATCCGTTCGTGGGAAGAGCAAAACAACTGGACAATGCAGTCATGGCCAGGAAAAATGAAGTTGCCTTCTGGCATCTTTCGACCTCTAGAGAGTCACGATCGGGCGCAAGAAATTGCCAAGAAGACATGGATTGGGGAAGACCTTGTCGACGAACTCGATCCGCTTGTGCGAAAAGCTATTCGAAGCAAGAAGCGCAAGGCATCGGATGGTGTGGAGAAGCCGCGCAAGAAGACCAAGGGCGACAGACCGATTAAGGAGAAGAAAGCCAAGACCGAGCGTCCCGTCAAAACACCAAAGAAGAAGAGTAGGTTTGATGATGATCATGATCATGCGAGCGATGTTGAAGGTGGCGTCGCCCCATCTAGTGGACCACGAAGGAAAAGCGACCGACGAAGTACTGCACACAAGAGCTATGTCGAGGTATCAAGCGATGAAGAAGACAACGAAGCTGGTGCTGAGGAGGTCCAAGAAGAAGAAGAAGAGGCGGATGAAGAAGAGGAAGAGGCCAATGTATCAGATGCAGAAATAGCAGACAAGTCCAATCCTGCTGTCAAAGAAGATGTAGAGATGGATGATGCAGAAGCCGACGCTGGGAAAGAGCAAGAGGCTGCAGCAGAAGAGTCTGACCTTTCAGACCCGGAGCCATCCCCGGAACCTGAGCCTGAGCTTGAGCCTGAGCCCACAGCAGCAAGGAGGGCCACACGAGGGAAAGCCGCCGCTAAGACGAACGGCGCCAAGTCTTCCCCAACTGTCCAAAAGCGCAAAGCTGCCGAACCGATCAAGGAAGCCACGCCACCCAAGTCTGCGAAGAGTGCGAACAAAACCAAAGCGAACAAGGCAAAGGTTAATGGGGCTGCAGCGGTCTCGTCACCTACTCCCGCTACCAACGGTACTCCCATCGTCCGACGCAGTGGCCGCGCTCGTGGCTGAGTCACAGAGTAGTCGCCGCTCAAGGCTTTCGACTTCATGGATGTATTCAGATATGGTGCGTGCAGTCACGATTACATATTAGCGGTCAACTCTCCATATGATACAACGGCCTTGGCCTTCTAGGTTTCCTGCTTTGAGCGTTAGTTCAAGGTTTTGTTTAGCTCGGCGTTCTCGGGAGCGGGTGTTTCTCATCGAAGGGACGTTCGTGCTCAGGCCGCTCGCGGTGCTTTCTAATTGCTTAGCCGTGTCTCATCTCATGTATGCATGTTACTTGCGTTCCACAGTGTACACGAGAGAACAGCGTACTGTCTTACTTTCGTTGTTGCGCTTTCCGTTGATATCAGAAGACCTTTTACCATCTATGCTAGCGATGTGACATGAGCGTTGGAGGGTTAGTGCTTAGTGTAGGATGGATATATACATACGACTGCTTGTTCAGTCCCTGCCCACTCGTGTTGCTGTGATGGGCTATTTTTCGGTCTCGACCGACACTGACCATGGAAACAAAGTTTAGGGTAGCCACCACGCGATTTCCTCCAAATTCCGGGAATGGTCGCACTGGCTGCAAGTACACTTTAGTTCCGCAGGGTCCGGCCGCTGGACTCCACTGGTACTGTAATAACTTCACATCCCATGGTTTCCTGGACCCTCTCCACAACTTCTAACGGTAATAGATAGCACCACCTCGTAAGGCTATCCTTCTCATAGGCCGGCAGCGTCTCCGTGCCACCCACCAACAACGAAGAATATGATGACCATCTATGGAAGGCGTGTTATGACGAGGACATCTCATATCGCGATTTCGGTGGATGACCCGATTGGGTTTCAAAGGCCATGTTTTCCACGGCATTCGACCTGGATCATCTCACGCGCACAGAATGCTTTTCAACGAGCATACGGTGTCTCTTTGGTCTTATCACCCCTGTTAACAGGTATTCATAAATTCTATTGTTGGAGAGAGACAGACGACACAGAGGACCATATAGCATTGCCCTAACTCAACAAGGCTTTTGTGCAACGCCATCAGTTCATCCTGCTTCCACGCCATGGAGGCTCGTCAAATTGCGGCCGAGGCCGCTGTCTTCGATCAAACAAACCTACTTCCACGCAAGAAGCTCCTCATCGTATTCTCCGCCCTCGCATTATCGCATTTCATCTGCTTCGTCGACCAAACCGGTATTGGGGTCGCCCTGCCTACCATCGGACGTGATCTCAATGCCGAAGACACGATCAGTTGGGCCGGCACGAGTGCGCTGATAGCAAACACTATATTCCAAGTGCTTTATGGGAGGATGAGTGACTTGTTTGGTATGCCCACTATATATCAGTGGGAATCAGAGAGAAACAGAAATGGCTAATAGACACACTAGGCAGGAAATCTGTCCTCCTCTCCGCCCTTGCCCTCCTCACAGTTTCCGACCTCCTTTGTGGCCTGTCGCGCGATGCAAAGATGCTATACGTCTTCCGCGGTCTATCGGGTGTAGCAAACGGTGGTATAGCTTCCCTCTCAGCCATGATCGTTTCCGACGTCGTCACCTTGAAAGAACGCGGAAAGTGGCAAGGCATGATTGGCGCATGTGTAGGACTGGGGAACATGACTGGACCTTTCATCGCCGCCGCTTTTGTACAAAAGAGTACATGGAGGGGCTTCTTCTGGCTCGTCAGCCCAGTTTCAGCGGCTTGTGGAATGCTATGCCTCATTGTACTGCCGACACCAAAGGAACAGCCAAGAGCGGATATGAAGATGGTGTTGAAGAGAATTGACTATGGCGGCATATTATTTGGGAGTGTGGGGTTGATACTGCTTTTGATCCCTATCGCGGGAGGAGGCGACTACTTCGAATGGAAATCTCCAATGGTTATCGCCATGCTGGCTATCGGAGGATGTTGCATGGTAGCGTTCGTCTACATCGAGCACTGCGTCGCTATATTGCCCATGATGCCATGTACGTTCCACGTGTCCCACTACCACTCATCTATCCTCCGTAACTCGTTGCTGACCTCAAACAGTATCCCTCTTCAGATCCGGCCCCGTGTCCATCATGCTCCTCCAAAACTTCCTCTTCGGCATAGTAGCCTACTCACAAACCTATTATCTCCCCCTCTTCTTCCAAAATGCTCGCCGGCTCTCGCCCCTCACCTCAGCATCCCTAATGCTGCCCATCACAGCTTCACAAATGATCACCTCCATCCTATCTGGACAATACATCTCACGCTCCGAACGATACAGCGAGATAATCTGGCTAGGTTTCTTCTTCTGGACGCTAGGCGTGGGTCTGACATGCATATTCAACCTCGATACACCCATGTGGACCATTGTCGTAATCCTCTTCATCCAAGGACTGGGGATCGGCGCCGTTTTCCAACCCGTACTTATTGCCTTACAAGCACATTGCACGAAAGCCCAACGCGCAGTCGTCATCTCAAACCGCAACTTCATACGTAGTCTTGGTGGTGCAGTCGGTCTCGCAATTTCTGCTGCTGCACTACAGAACTCTCTATATAAGGCTATGCCCAAGGAGTTCCGCTCCTTAGCACTTTCGTCGTATGATACGCCGGACTTTGCGTCACTAAATCCGCAACAGATAGTGCAGATAGTGCAAGCGTATGCGACAGCGAGTCGGACAGTGTTCATTATGAATGTACCATTCATGGGACTGTGTCTGTTGGGATGCTTCTTTATCAAGGATAGGGGGTTACAGAGATCAGATGAGATTGTGAAAGATGTGGAAATGAAGCCGAGGCAGGATAGTGGGAGTGGACAGGTTGAAACTAGTGGCGATTGGGAGCAGATGGGTGAACGGCCTGTTTCAGTACCGCGGTAACATTGCGAGTTGAACATCTCGACAATGGATACAGAGCGTGAAGTAACACTGTACATATATCTCTTTATTGTTCTTTTCAACTACACAAAATTCTGTATCTCATATGCTCCTCCAATCATTCTCCCTTTCCCGCGCAAACGCCGCCTCATAAACACTCATTTCCTAACAACCACTTCCCAACAACCTGCACACTAACCGGTGACCTGACTCCCTCATCAGCACCCAGTCCCTCCAGCACTGGCAACATACCATTTGGCATGGCCAACACTGGGTGACTACCCTGATCAAACGGCGCCGCTTTAGACGCCAATCCAATCTGTTTCGCAATATGCTCCAAGAGTATCGCATCAACACTCGCATGACTTGTTGCTATATACGGTAGCGTAGGCATAAGCAGAATATCGTACTGTAGCAGCGCTGTATCATACGCATCACGCAATTGTCTCGACAGATTGTTGCGTAGCGTGGAGACCGATTAAGTAGACGTTCTTTGTTGAGGCATAAGCTTCGTTCCAATTTTCCTGGCCCATGGGATGCAGCAACGAGTCTAAACCGAGCATCTAATGTCCGCGGCGCCCGAATGACTCCGTGATTCTTGCGAGGAAGCCGCCACCTCTTGATATACCGGCTCATATTGCTGCGCTTTTAGAGCGAAGGTGTATTGAGATTTCTGTGACTGTGGCGCTGAGGACTGTGTATTTGGAGACGGCGGTGCGGAATGCTTGGACTGCTCGTGGGTTTGGGGCCGGTGTCGAGAGACCTGGTGATTAGGGGTATTTGAAACATTTCATAAGCTGATGCCATCCTGGAAGGTTAACATACTCTGAGTATGAACTAATCCTTGATCCTTGGTATCATACCTTACCATGGTATCGAGCATCTGTCAGTCATGGTTGACGTCGAACAATATCTTCAATAGTAGAGATAGGTGTCTGACTGGTACGACGGCTTGGCTACCCTTGCAGCAAGACATGCAATCTGTATCGGCAATGTATAGGCTTAGATGCCCTAGAGCCTTGTGGGAGATGAACGTTCAGACTGCTCTCGATCTGGGAGTAGTTCTCACTTGACTACCATGTCGCACTTTCTACAGCAAAGCAAGCCTGATGATACCCCAACGCTTTGACCCTTTCGACTGACGAGGTGCAGCGGACAGTAAATGGATATGGCGGTACTAATTGATCTACTACATTACCATGATGTTTAATCCCTCTTCCTACAATCTCGGTGCATCTCTAGTTTCAATCGGATTATCCTAGTAGCATGGCATGATCGCCGCGGTGATCGGCTCAGCTATCCTCACTATTCTGGTTGTGCTCAACAGTGGCGACGCTATCGAGTATATCCTCGGCCTTCCTGTCTATGTTCGTGTGGTTGCTGGTGTGACAGAGTCAGTCTGTATATCCTCGTACGATCCGTAATCGCGATTATCTGTTTTGCACGGACGTACTATAGAGGGCGTATCACGTCGGTTTTCATGCCTGTTACCTTTGGGAATGAGTACAGCAGCTTTCCAAATCACCCCCCCAGATATTGCGTGGATAGCGAGTAGGGATTTGCCAAGCTTCATCTTGTTTTGGATGGTGTGTCACCTCTTTTCTTTTCTTTTCGATCGGACTTGTTCTGGGCAACATGCTGACTTTGGCAGGTAGAAATTCCGGTCATGTTCGTTCATCCAACGGTGCTTCGACATGTCTTCGCCGTCAAAGCTGTCTATACAACGATAGCGCTCTTCGGTGTGCTCGGCCGGGTGATCAGCGCCAACGGAGGCAAGATCGGAAGCTTCCCCTATATAACCAAGCAGACGCAGCTTTCGGATTCGAATCTTATCTGGCCTATGGCGCAATCACGGGTGTACTGGAGGGTGAAGAAGCAGATGGAACGCAACATGGTGTTGCGAATAGCAAAGAATGTAAGGCTTGAAACGAACTTCGACATGTTGGAAGCTTGCGCAGCCTGGTGTCCTCTGATGGCAGATATCATCTCAAACTGTATAGAAGCAATCATTGCTTGTAGTGGACAAGTGAAGTTCATGTCGCGCTGGTCGCGGACTGGAACAGCAGGTGTGGCTGACAGGGTGCGCTTGGACCAAGCGCAACGTCACTGCCGCTGCTGCTGCCGCTGTCGTGAGGGCCTGGAGCTTTAGCATGTCCAAGCCGCACAACACAACATCCACATTTACTGCTGCCTGATTTCGCTCGCTCGCTCTACTACAGGGGCTACGATTGTTTTTCTCTAGTGAGCGCGACGACTGCAATAACGAGATGTGGGACGACGAGGACAACAATCCGTATGGATCCTTTGCCCGCCATGATTCCAACACGTCCGATATCCCCGGTTTAGCTTCGCCTGCTGCCCGTAAGGCTTCTATATACTATCCGAAGCAACCGCCAGCATCACTAGCTGACATGATCAAGTCCCGTATCGTCCCGCGACTCCGCCCTCTGAGGCTTCGTCCCCCGCACAAGAGTCGCCCGAGTATGTCTCTCAGCGGGACATGGACAGCGTCGACTACAACGAGGAACAGCAAGATTATGCAGATCCAAAGGCGCCTAAGAAGGGTGGTTATGATGCGCGCGTCGAACAATGGCTGTACGAGCACCCAGACCAACTTGTGCTGATCACGAGCGCGGGCAAGGACGGCGTGAACTACATACAGTACATCATCAACTGCGGCGTATGTTAGACCATAAGACGGGAAGTTCATGGAATTGACACGCAAATAGGGCCTCGAAGTAAAGCGCAGATACTCCGAGTTTGCATCGTTGCGCGCCGAACTGGTCAGACTGCACCCAACGCTCATCGTACCTCCGATACCCGAGAAGCATACCATGGCCGACTACGCCGCGAAGCCGACAAAGGCCAAGGAGGACGCCGGCATCATAGAGTTGCGGAAGCGCATGTTGGCTGTCTTTTTAAATAGGTGCAGAAAGATGAAAGATATATTGGAAGACGGCGTGTTCTGGAGATTCCTCGACCCGTACACAAGTTGGGTAGGCTTGTTTAATCCTCAAGTTATCACACCGTCGAACTAACATGTTTTGCTAGAACGACGTGCTTAATAGCCCGCCCGTCTCCAACATTCCTAAACAGATTCTCAAGGCACCTCCGCTCGATCCCGCGAACCCTTCCCAAGCGCACAGCTACCTACCAGTTCCCTCATCTTCCGCAAAGTTGAAGTCGGGCGGCATGACATCCAGCTCTGGTACACCGGTATCGCCAGCGAACAATGCAGCCCTGCCTTCAGCAGCCGCGCACACAACACCAGGTCCTGCAATCTTCGGTCGCTTCCCTCCTGAGACACGGAATATGTCAGAAGAAGAGCTAGATCCATATTTTGTTAGCTTCGAAAACTCGTCGAAAGACCTAGAGCACCTGCTGCAGGGACCAATGGAGAAGGTTAACAGACGGTTGCTGACGCACCTTGGAAACTGGGGAGAGGATATGGCGGATCTGGGCGCTCGCTTCAACGCCTTCTCGCTTTCCGAACAGACTCAATCACTCGCCGCGGCCATAGAAAAGACGGGTCAAGCTGTCGATTCTACGTACATCGCGACGACCGAACTCTCTTCGTCTCTCAGCGCAGGGTTTGCTGAACCTATGCGTGAAAGCGCGCAATTTGCCGGTGTCGTGCGTTCTACTCTGAGATACCGAGTGCTCAAACGGATACAGGAGGATATGACCAAGGACGAATTGGAGAAGAAGCGCAACCTACTCGAATCGCTAGAACGCAGCGAAGCGGAATCGAAGCGGTTGGAACAACATCTCAGTGGCGTTGGCCATCAGCCTCCTCGAAGTCGCGCTGCATCGAATAGCTCACAGCGCAGTAGCGGCGAAGCGGAACAACATCGAAGAACGGAGGAGGACAGGGCCTCAATCGATTCCGACTTCCCACCTACGCACGGCGATACACCGTCTAGCGCACAGGGCGCACCTGATAGCCAGTCACCACCTAGTAGCCCACACAAGAAGACAGCGAGTGGGAACTTCGTTACTAACAAGTTGTTTGGGTCAATTACCCACGCTTTTAGGGGTATGGCAGATGTAGACCCTGAGAAGACACGAAGGGATCAGATCGGTAAGACAAGGGATAGTATGGTGCAGGTAAGCTTAATGTGCAGAGGACTAAGAGATGCAGAGATGCTAACGAATTCGTAGCTCGAACAAGCCCTGACTGTCGCTGAAAAAGACACCAAAGACGCAAGTTCAGGTGTAATGAAGGACCTGCGGAGATTCCAGAGTGAGAAGGAGGATGATCTACGACGTTACATGGTATGTCGCAGTCTTCATTTCCCCCCTGAATTCCCGCTAACAACAGATGCAGATGGAGTTCGCTCAATGTCACATCGACTGGGCGAAACGAAACAAGGCGGCCTGGGAAGAAGCCAAGGCTGAAGTCGAAAACATTGCGCCACAATCCTCGGAAGAATACCCCAGGCAACCTGAGGACTTTGAAGCACGGGAGCAATAATAATCACCGTTATAACCAACTATCAATCCATAGTTTGCGAAGCATCACTTTTAGTGATGACGCACCTGTATCAAATACGAAGAGTAGTAATTCAAAGTATGACAACGACCATCTGTTGGATGTTCTGAGCGTAAGACTGATATGTATGCATCGTGGCAACTCGCTGGACGATTTGATGTATTGAAGCCTAGCGCACATCCATATGCAAAAGTCTCAGCAGCCACATGCTCTATTCTCTCCCACTCCTTCATGATACGTTCCCCCACACCTTCTTCGTCTTCAAATCGGCTTCAACAATTGCGCACTCGACAATAGGATCGAGAAGTACAGGCCGCGGCTAATGTTGGACTGCACAGTGCTTATGGAGTTGAGGGGTTAAGAAACGAGAGGGACAAGGGGTTAGAAAAGAATGCGAGTGTCATTCCGAGTATTAAAGAGGTCAAAGACAGGGAGTGAAGGGCGGCAAGGGAGAAGAATCGACGGCCTATGGAGATTAGGTCACCAGGGGTGGGTACTGTGGATGCGAAGAAGGCGACGGTTTGACTGGTGATTATGCAGAACACAACGTAATCTCATACCGACAATTCGATGATTTGTAGCATCAAGTCCAGGATATAAGAGATCTGACCCCCGGGCCTCTCTCCTCCTTGTAATACGCAGGGGATCGTGTAGCCGAAGGGGGCAAATATTTGAAATCTTGGAGTGAGTGACAAAATAATTGGAGGATCGTAAAGTCCATGATATGCATTGATGGTTAGCAGACAATTGATCTCAAACGCCATCCGTCTTGTCGTTCCCATCCGCAAGAGTTTTTCAGGCGCTCGTAGATATACATGCCGATGCCCGCAGAAGCAACTCCGTATCCACCATGATGAAGAACCAGGCGAACCAGTAGTTGTAGAGAAATCGCCAATCGACTCCAGCCATGACCTTCGTAGTCATCATCAGTGTGCACCCGCTTATTTCTTGTCCTTCTTCGCACCACCCTTGGTCTTGGCTGTGCCCCGGAACTCCTTCATCCTGTTCTTACGCTGCTTGCCTGTTGTCCAGTCAGTATGTGTTGTGTGCCATGGCCCATGTTCATCGCCATCATCGCGGCAATATGTGTAGATGCAGGGAAGACGTACGCTGCTGCCTGCTGGCCTTCTCGACCTTGGTGGCCATGCCGTAGCGTACTAGCCTGTAGCGGGGCTCGAACTTCTTCATGGCCTCGGCGCTGTCGTAGATGAGAGCGAAGCCGGTGCTCTTGCCGCCACCGAAGTGTGTCTTGAAACCGAAGACGGAGACATCGTCCTTCTTGGCCTTGTACAGCTCACCGAGCTTGCCACGGAGCTCGTCCTTGGAAACGTTCGCGCGGTTGGGGTGGAGGACATCGCTGCATTAATCCCGTCAGACTCAATCCTCCGCAATTGCGTGCCTGGCAGTTCCTGCACTTACACGACCATCTGACGACGTCCGAGGAGGGGGTTACGGATGAACTTGCGCGTGCGCAGAGTAACTTGAGAGTCGGCCATGTTGGGAAGATTCGACCTGCAACGCGGCAATTAGACGGGGTTCACAAGTGCGACACGGCGGTTTGAGTCGGTAGTGAACGTACTGGACAGAGATCGATCTTGCTGTTGTCGATTACCTGTGGTTAGCTGGCGGCAAGATGGAGATGTCGAATTTGCGTTCGTCGTGTCGGCGGTCGGCGGTGCGCCTGCTCGCTTAGACTGCCAAGGCGCCCCGCTGCAAAATTATGTAAGCACGTACTGGGAAGTCCTCCCCCTCCTCATCAAGTGGCAGCGTTGAAGTGGGATATCTTCGCATTCGCCAAAAGTCAGGCTGAAGCACTAGAAACATTGAAACGCTTTGCAAATTTTGGAGCTACGGTGTCGAACCAAAACAGCTTCCATCACCATGGACGACCCACGCAACATATCGCAGTTGCGCGTACTGCAACGCCAGTATTTCCAGCTGGTAGAGCCTCACGAGCTGAGATGGCCAGACGACGCGACCTTAAAAGCGCCGCAAGTGCAGTCGTGGCTGTTCGAGAATCTGTTCGATACAGCCAACATCACTTCACCACCTCCGGACCGCTATCAGCTAAGGACGCTAAAACAGCTTGTCGCCAAACTCGAGAGGTCGATCACTGACCCTGAGGAGGATGTATGGTCTCCTATCTCTTCACCATTGCTTCGTTTCCATTCTAGCTCAACCACACATCATGTTGCAATAGCCTTCTCTCAATGGCAAAGATACGTTCCAGCATGTGCTGACCTTTCTCTTCGCTCTGTTTGTAGGAAATCTCAGATGATATTATGGAAGCGATGACTACTCTGCTTATTGCTGATCTACCCTCCGAAGCTGACGCGGCTCAGCAAAAAGCATTTGTGACGTATTCTTACCCTGAGCAATTAGATGACGACAGCACATCGCACGAGCGGGCAGTAACGCTGCTTGAAGCACGATCCGTCATCTCATCGTCTGGAACGACTGGTCTTAGGACTTGGGAAGCCGCGCTACTACTCGGATCGCATCTCGCGTCCGAGACTGGTCGATCATCTGTATACGGGAAAAGAGTGTTTGAACTTGGCGCGGGAACTGGCATGCTGTCCATCCTTTGCGCAAAGCACCTGGGAGCTGCTGGCGTCGTTGCTACGGATGGTGACGAGGCCGTTGTCGATGCCATCAAAACTAATCTCTTTCTCAGCGGACTTGATGTCGATGACAAGTCTCAGGTCCCGGTGCGGACGGCGGCACTAAAGTGGGGCTACGCGGTTGATGCGACGACATTTTCCGAAGACTATGGCATGGAAGTGCCAGATGTTGTGATGGGAGCAGACGTCGTAAGCCATCGTCATTGCATCGTCGTTGCATCGTCGTGGAGAAGTGGGTTTAACAACGTCGCAGACATACGACAAGTCCGTCATACCGCGTCTGGTCTCGACCCTGGGAGAATTCTTTGACATCAACCCGGCACTCGAAGCTTTGATATCTGCAACGATTCGCAACGAGCAGACGTTCGAGACTTTTCTGAACGCGTGTAGTGGGTCTCTCCGCGTCTTGTCTTTCTGGCCATGTTACGACATCGGGTGAGTTGTTGCTGACTTTTGTGGGGTAGAGCGGAACCGTTTCAGTTTCGAGCAGGTCAATTGTCCACCGGTACCTGAGCATCAACAGCAAGGGCCGTTTTATCCAACTTCGACCCCAATCCAACTGTGGCGTGTCACTAAAGGGCAATCCATGGACGATCCGTTTTCTGTTTGAGAAATGTGGTATCGAGAGAGAAAATTCTTGACCGACATATGAAGGCTAGACTTTTACTGCGGGTACACACACACACACACACACACACACACATCCTGACGATCGTGGATTGCTGCACATGGTAAGGTGTATGGTTTCAGGCCTAAGAGATTTTCTGATGATTCATGATCGTCGACGAGACGGTGAGGGCCCTCTAGAAGATGTGGTTGGCTCTTTTGTTGCGCGGCCGCTAGGATAGAGTTACGCGAGTAGACAATGGACCCGCACCTGCTTATGCACAGTCAAAAGTCGCTCAGGCGGAGGGTGCTTCAGACATGCGAATTATCGACAAGGAACAAACACGATGTACAGCGGCTCGTAAGCCGACTGGTGAGATTTGTGAGCTTGCAAAACGCCGTTCAAAGACCGACAGCGGAGTGGTGAGTCGATTGCAAGAGGGGCCGCACCGGATTACCGGATAAAGAAGTCTGCGAGACACACGCAATATAAGCTTCCTTGTGTTGAGAGAGCTCGCAGCACACAGAGGATGTGACAGTGTCGCATCAGCGATACGCAGCCGAATGGACAGTGGTGTGTAGTATGGTACCCGCTGCGAGTTGTACCGAAGTGCACAAGAACGTGGACCTTGTAGTATTGCTGTGTGCATGCTTCGGCCCGCAATTCGCTGCAACACGACGCCCACGACGTCTGTATGCACAACGCTGCGATGTCCAAGGATGCAGTATTGCCCAGACTTCCCCGCTGTGGCTGCAACGGGAAAAATTAAGTTGAAGCAAGGCACCGTGGTGGATGCGGGTGGGGGTCGGTGGTGAGGAGTCAGCGCGCAGCGGGTGCCGGTATGGCGTGCTGGATGATATCAATGGCTCCTGTCTACATGGCTATCACGAATCATCCCCACACGCGCAACCATATCCCGACCACATAGTTAGATCCGTCGTCGTCAACCGCGTTCTAGAACTGCACTTCGGAATTCGCAGGCATCGGTCTCGTAATTACTTATTGACCACAGTCCCTCGCTCGTCTTCTTATCGATCTCCGATACATTGCTTGTTCCCCTGCCGCTGAAAGCCGCCTGCCTCGTGGAAATACTCGGCTTTGCTCTCCCTTTCTCTCTCCCACGAACTCCTGCTTATCGCTGCCCCCCCCCCAGCTCAGCCCAGCCTGCGCATCATCATTCCCGGAAACATACTGCAGCGCCTATCAGAAAGCACTGCGACTTGTCTTTATCCTCCCTCCCGACGTCGCACCCCTCTTATCTTGCCCTGGTAAGTTTGTTGTCTACATCTTCTTGTTGGTGTCGCATTGTTGTCGCTCTCCACCAAAGGGCATCTGGTCGATCGATCAATCCCCGTTCTTGTACATCGCCGCGATCTAGCTATCCACTATCGTGTTCCTGGCTAAGACGTTGGCGCAGAACCCAAGCGATAAGGATTCTAAACAAAGCCACGCACGAACCTTTCGTCATATCAGCAGCAGGTAACTCGGCGGCCTGTGTCACCGCTTCTTCGCTGCCCGACTTCCAGCCCTGTAGCAAGATCGTGCACCGTGCGCGATTATTAGAGTGAGGCTTTTAAAGTTCATCCGCATCCATAATGGCCACTCATCACGTTCGTCACCCGTCTCACCAATCCAAAAAGTCGCAACCTGCGCACGCACGGCCTTTCAGGCCTCTGTCAAAGCGGACTCAATCCCACGGAAGCAAGCCTGCTTCCAAAGTCGTTCATTACAAGGAAGTCGAATCCGACGAAGACGAGGACTCAATGGCGGTCAGCTTTTTGAACTACTGGTATGGTTGTCGTCATCAAGTGCTTACTACTGTATGCTAATGTTTTGCTGTAGCACTGTCTGCGAGAAGCAAATTATTGTTCCTAGTAACTCTGTGCTCTACTGCTCGGAAAGGTATGGCACCCACCCACTCTGCTGTGCACAGACCATCCACTAACATGCACATGTAGCTGCAAGAAGAAGGACACCGAGAAGAGCCTTACTTATTCGCACGATCACTACTCACCGCCAACTACGCCGTTTGCCAATTTTACCTTTGACGACTTTGCCTTCCGCGACATTGTACCTCAGCGCTCCCCCACTCAGCCTGAGTCAAAACGCTCATCATGTGCCTTCTCCGACGTCTCATCAGACGATAACAGCGCCGACCGGTATCACCGTTTCGACTCGGAAGCGTCGAAATATCTCCGCAAATTCCAATCACCCACCTACTTCTCTGACACCGTTCGACCCCGGTACAACCGCAACTCCACTTCACAAATCAGCTTCAGCGCCGCTCCTTCGCTGTCACATACCCCAGCCTCTTCAGTGAGCTATTCGCTCCCATACACACCCGCCACTACGCGGCCTCTTCCACCTAGGACTAAGCCGTCTCGTAGCGGGTCTTACGGAGCCAAGTCAATTGAATTGGTTACCCCGTTGACGGCTCCATCAAGTCCAAAGTCCTACTCGCACAAGTCGGCGGCTTCTATATCAAAAACATCTACTAGTACAATTGAAGGCGAGATTATCTACGCCAAGTCACCAGTCCCTGAGCCATCGTTTGCCAGTGGAAGTCTTGGTCGGCTACTTGCTTCAACACCTCGTTAAACGAGTGCAGTTTTGAGGTGCTTGATCACAATACCCCTCAAGTTTTCTTGCACATCCTATCTAATATCATGTCACGGGCGCATGGCTATGCGGGCGTAGCTTCGGTACTCTTGGGACACGCATACTTCCTTTCACCAATAAAAGTCCTTTGGTCATCATAAAGATGACCCTCCTTTGCGAATAGCGATATACCACCAAGTGTTTAGATCTCATAGAGATGTGACGATGAACGTCAGTAGATGGAAATCATGAATAAATACTCATGTCCCACACTCAATTTCTGAAACCATCTGCGGGACATAATCTGGCATTCCTCCCCTCCCCCCAACATGACTGCAGCCTCCTCTCAGACCTTCTTCTCAGCAGTACTACACACTAAAGGACTAACAGCAATTACGAGCCTTGGTTTCCCAACTCTTGCTTCGTGAACAAGTGCCCGCGCGGCGTAGATCAAGATATGCTAAGGGGGGTAAAAAAAAAGCCGGTCTCCGGCAAGTGAGGTGTACGATTTTCGCAGTACTTACCAATCAAGCAATTGATATTAGTATAAGTAAGCTGGAGCTCGTCCTACCTTGCGGCTGCATTACTGCCGCCTTTACGATGGTGATGATGATGATGATGAGCGGAAGAAGACTTTGGAGGATGTGGAGGGTTGATGTTCCACAATGCTAACAACAGCCCGAAAGTATTCAAGCACATATCGGGTACGTAGATGGAAACTTTTCTCAATAGCAAACAGATCTGCCTTTAACATTGACCATTATTCGATTAAGGAGTGTTGTATCTAAACGCCGTCGCATGCAGATAAGGAACGCTACATTATGCAATTCCCATCATGAAACCCATAAATAAACATTATGTTATACTTGTCTTTCGTCTGTTTCGTCAAAGCGCAGTGCTTACAATCCACAGTTGCTGGTAGCAACCTGGGCGTACTGCGCATCAATACGTCCAAGAGCTGCAGCCTGGCCGTTGGTAAGCTCGTCCATAGCTGCCTTGGCAATGTTGAAACCTTGAGCAGCATGGTCGACAGCGAGAACATAGACGGTCTTTCCGTTGTAGGTGACGCCGTAGCATGTTCCGCACTAGTATACATTGTTAGATGATAGGGAAAAAAAGAGGAAGTAATGACTGCACATACCTGGGGGCTGTTCCATCCAGCAACACCCATGTATCCACCGATCTTGGGGAAGCCAGCAACGTTGGCCTGAGTTTGCCAGTTGTACTTGGTGATGAGACCGTTGGCGCCGTCGGAGCAGGCGAGCGAGGTCAAGGCGCGGTTGCCATCGTCGTAGCCGGTGTCGTAGCTGACAGTGATGGCGGAAGCAAGGCTGGCAAAGCCAAGGATGGCGGCAGAGATGGCACTGGAGAACTGCATGATGTTGATGGTGGATGGGTAGAGGCTTGAGTGATGGAGATGTAGGGCGAAACGGTCGTTCTTGTAGGAGACTGAGGAGTAGAAGCTGGAAGGTTGGTTGCTGATGATGCTCTCTTACAGTTGCGAGTGCATCATCCTTTATACCGCTCACGACCTCGAATCCTCCACTCTACAATACGAGGCTCCCACCTCGTCTTTCGTCACAATGGTAGTTGGACAGGGTAACGGAGTGCAGATGCGAGCGACATGACGGGATGGCTTGCCGTTTCCACAGCACTAGCTTCAACGGTCAGAGCAGATGACCATAAAATAGCGGTATTTGCAGTAGTTCAGCACAGATGAGCTCATAGCGCCCAAAGACACGAGAGTCGATGCGGACAGATGCGATATTTTTGGGGGACTAGCAGCGGGAGAGGCTTGCACTAGCTGTAAAGGGTCCAGCAGGCGAGGAAAAGGCCCGGAGATAATGGACGGTTACATTCGACGAGCCATAACAGGTAGTCGTGGACAGCGATCAATAAAACGATATTGCACCCCACCGGAACCTGTGCACGACGAACGAGATCTCACGAGAGTTGGGCCTGGGGCTGTAACCGAAAGAAGACGGAACACTGGATATGGTTTCGGAAGAGGCGGTAACGACGCCACGTCGACGAACAGGAGATCTGACTGTAATCTGCTACAGCGTTGTACGATGCACCTATAGCTGTTGCCCAGGGAAGTGCGCAGTTGAATTAGATTGCCGTTGTGGTAGCGCTCACACCGGCGACGAGAACCTCGGTCAGCACATGGGCTGCCTGTTCACGACCGAAGCAACACTCGAATCTCACCACCTGACATCTAATTGTAGCTTTCCCTCCCCACAGGCCGACTAGAAGGTTCTGACCGTGGACCGCGATCTCGTAAAGAGTGGGGATCAAACGTAGCCACTGGGTAAAGCGTGGGATTGCTGGGATACCGTATTCGCCGACGCCTTGACGTGCCCCAACGGCATGAAGCAATAGAGCCCAGATAAAGTTGTCGCCATGCTCTGCGCAACTGAGGAAGATGCCGGATGGTGAGCTGATGCAATATCACGAGATCTTTTCGACCGGAAGACGTGGAGCAGCACCGTTCCGAGGTCCCGATGTCAGCACCGGAAGCTGTAGACGCTGTCGCACGTTTCGCGAAGCGTATGGGCTCGCACAGAGGACTCGTCCCAGCAGATTCAACGGGCCTGTCAACTGTCTGCGCCCCCAGATGCCGCGACGGTAGGCGTCCGCTGTCACGGCAGTCGATATGGAAGCAACGTGTGAGAGGGTAAGGCTAGAATAGTGTTCGCGGGCTCCGTGCACGCTCTCCAAAACATGTCGTGTTCCATCCACGTTCAAGACCGAGTTTCATCCCTTTGCCAGAAACACGTTTGCCCTAGGAAGCAGGGTCTAGTCTTGGCTCTCATACAGCCACAACAACGGCCTCAGGCAAGAGACGGTCGTACCTGAGCGGCAAGTGGCTCAATCTAGGCGCCCGTGGCAAACACGGCTAGTAGCAGCGCACTGCACTGCCCGCCCTGTTTGCCCAGATGTCGCTTCGAGAGTTCAGGCGTCGAGAAAGCATGCCTTCGCGACGCCTGAAGTCTCGAAGCTGTTATACCATGGGATGGCTACACCGCGGCAACTGTTTCTCTTCTTTTGTACTATAAAATGATCGCAAATGTGCTCACCTTTGTTCGGTAGGCAGGTCCACATTCTTCACTTCTCACTTCCAATTATACACCAAGACAACCTTTGTTTCTTCTTGCATTATCTTGATTACCAAAACGAGCTAGTCTCTGTTCCAACAAGCCAATCATAATGCATCTCTCCACCATCTTCGCTGCTTCAGCCATGGCCAGCGCTGCCTTTGCAGCGGACCACAAGGTCCTTGTTGGCACCAAGGCAAGTTGTGACTGTACGAAATGTACATGAGACATGCACTGACCTCGTCTCTTTACCTCTGCAGGCTGGTGATCTTGTCTTCAAGCCAGACAGCTTCAAGGCCGCCGAAGGCGACACTGTTACGTTCTCCTTCTGGCCCAAGAACCACTCCGTCGCTCAGGCTACCTTTGCCAATCCTTGCCAGCCTATGGAGAATGGCTTCTGGTCCGGCTTCGTTCCAACAACCGATATGGAGGCTGTCGCACCTACAACCTTCACATACGAGGTCAAAAATGCTTCGGCGCCTGTTTGGTTCTACTGCACACAGGGCCAGCACTGCCAAAATGGCATGGTTGGTGTAATCAACCCGCCGTAAGTCCCCACCGTTTCCGGGAACGCTTGCTTTGACTGACATTGTCTAGGGCTTCTGGTCCCAACACGCTCGATGCTTTCAAGAACGCCGCTGAGGAGGCCACCGAGAATGTATCACCTACATCAACCGCTGGCTCCGGCGGTAACCTGACCGAGAACGGTACCTCCACGTCCGAGTCGCCTTCCTCCTCTACAGCAGCGACAGGCGCTGCATCTCATCTCGCCGGCAGCGCCGTGTTCGCGGGTATGACTGGTCTTTTCACCTTCTTCATGCTCTAAGTGATCAATGCTTGAGTGCGAAGCAAACGTTAGACCCGTGCAAAAATAGAACGAGCGATCGAAAGACAAGGCGCAGTAGCATGATGGAATATTGTCAAGATGGAAAGGCAGAGTGCAGGTATTCTTGGTGTTAATTGTATATGAGTATTGAATGAACTAGTCAAAACTCCGACTTCAACTACGTCGTTGCCAATGTACAGTGACCACGAGCAGGTAGGCAACATACTGAGTTGCCTAGGTCCTTGTCCGTGGCAGCGTACAAGTGGACAATGTCCGAAATCTAGAAGGTCTTTTTTGAAGTCAGCGAAAGCTCGCGAAAAGGTATAGCTGCAATGCGAGCATGGAAAGCAAATTCAGACATCCAAGGAAGGTATTCGCGCTCATTGACCATCTAAAGTAGGTTCGATTGATGGCTAGCGTGGAAACTGCGAATGTGGAACGTTTTTCATCATAGTGCAGGGAAGGGAGAGTGTGAGGATGAGTAAAAGTACTTACAAGAGCGAGGATAATACGAAGAGACTGGTGTCAGCAAGGACGCGACCGATGGGCAAGCGCTTTATATGTTGGCAACTGGAGAAGAGGAAGCACGCAAACTGAAGAAGAGGTGCAGGAAGCTAAAAACTTTAAAGTGGGCCCGTTCGGCGGCACCTTTCGCCGGGGCCGCTAGCAGCTCCTCCGATAATCAGTATTCACATGTGCTCGTGGTGATTGACGAAGCTTCTGGAAGAGTGACTCGGACGACATCACGCAGAAGTACGCCTTGTGCTTCATTCGACATGTCCTGGTGTGATGCCCATTCTATAGACTATGGCTTACAACTCAATCACAACCTTGCGGAAGCTGACACCCTCCTTCTGCTTCTTGTAGCCCTCCGCTACAGCGTCAAGTCCCTTTCCAACCACCAGTGGTTCTGGAACAGCCTTTAGCGTACCCTTCTCGAGCGCCTCTGGTACCCACTGCGCCCAAACGACGTCGCCGACGTACTTGTCCGCCAGCGCAACACTTGGGCCGAAGACACTGGTACCCTCGATACCCTTAGGGAGACCCTGCGCATCAGGCAAGACCGAACCGTAACGTCCACCGAGCTTCTCGTATACTGGTGCCCAGGCAGCCGCAGCATCGGGCGTACCGATGGCGTCGCAAACACCCGCGAACTCTGTGCCTTCGAGAGCAGCGATGATGTCGTGGGCAACACTAGGGTCTTTGTAGTCAAAGGCTGCTGTTGCGCCTAGGCCCTTGAGGCTCTCTAGGTTGTGCTTGCTCGCTACGCTGACGACCTTCACGCCAGCACCAGCCGCCAACTGGATCGCTGTCGCACCCACGCTGCTCGAGCCGCCCCATACCAACACTGATTTGCCTGTAGATGAGGGGTTGGAGCATGGCAGTGGCAGCGCGAGGGTCTCCTTCTTAAAGAGGCAGGCGGCTGCAGTTGAAATGGCGAGAGGCAGGACTGAGCCCGAAGCGAAGCTCATGTCCGATGGAATCTTCGATACCACGAGCGCGTTGCAGGCGGTGTAGAGCTGGAATCCGCCGTGCGCGGGGTTGTTGGTAACAAGGGAAAATGCATGTCTGCCCCATGCTGTTAGTATACTGTCTCGCTAAAGCTCATGAGACGAAGAACAAACCCTAATACGCGGTCGCCCTTCTTGACATGAGTAACGCCCTCGCCAACTTCGTGTACCTCGCCAGCGACGTCAGTACCACAGATGTTGGGGTACTTTTGCAGGAAGATGCCATAGTCCTGGATTTTCCCTGCTCCAATCAGCACAACGAAACGAACTGCAGGTGTGCAGATACTTACAGTCTACGGGGTTGACAGCAACTGCGTGGTTCTTAATCACAACCTCACCCTTGCCCGCCTTTGGCATGGGAGCTTCCTTGACTTGAAGCTGGCCCTTCGCTTCTGGGATCCACGCTGCTTGGTTTGACATGATGATGGTGAGTTGTTGAGGCTATTTCGTTTGGTGTATAATGTATAAACAAAGATGTGATACACAGTCGATGTCTTGTAGTTCAATTGACAAAAGGAGATTTTACAAGATTATTCTACGGCGGTGTACGATGGCACAACATGTTCGCCGATACTGTCCATCCACAGGCGATTACTGAGCCTCGGTAGATCGCCAGTCCGTGTACAGAGATCGGTCTCCACATTATGCCTTTCCGGACGGTAACTACGGATCTGTTTAGAGTACAATCAGGTAGCTGGTTGTGCGGTGACGTTATCTCCGCAATAATGATGTCTAGCGCAAGGTGGGTAGGTGCGTGCTATGTCATAACTGATGGAGTTAAGCGGAATTAGGCTGGACAAAACCCGTGTCTCTACTTCCATTCACGTACTGAGTTAGGACCTTTGTCTTGCGATACACACAAAACAAGGTCAAGGGTTAATTGCTCACCTCAATATCTGAAGGGACAAGATACAGATACCTACTAGGTTGCGATCGAATAAGCTCGCCGTGGTATCGACTCTACCAATCACCCCTGCGCGTTCGGTTCCAGTGAGGATTACTATGAGCTTACGAAGAAGAAAACACGTGTTTTTCTGACAGGCTCTTAGTTGGTCGCACAACACGTGGGCGTATATCGATACCGGCTGGATGTACATCGACGTACAAGATGTTAACCATTTGAGGTTTACCCTGTATCTGGGCCTGACACGAGCCAAAATCCGTCTCTTCGGAGTTTGGAATGAGCTTACGAGAGGTGTCCTGCTGCTTGGAAAGCAATCGTGACTTCCTTCGTGTCCGGTAGTTGTTCGACAAAACAAGGCGTGGCAGTTACGATGAATCTTGCGATACTTGTGTAGCTCTGAATCTGTTGCCTGTGTGTATTTGTCCTAGCAGAGTAATGATGAGTTTGGCGATTGATAGACAGTCGAGGAGGAGAGAGGTTCTGAAGGAAACGGAATGCCAGATATGTTGCCGAGTCAGTCGCGACGTGCCCCAAGCCACCGTCTGATTCGGGCTCAGATGTTCCGAGCGGACGCGCAATAGCAACACCAACAAATGTGGAGTCGCATTTCAACGGCCCAGCGATAGCAGATTGCGATGCTGCGTCCTGACTTGCTTTTGGTCCTTTCCACCTCAACGACCTTCGTTCCACGACCACCTCCCTGAGCGCCACGCCTCGTCGAGACACCCGCGTACTGCGATGCTTACTTGGCCTCGTTGATCCGCGTCTTACAATCGGTCCTGCAATCTAATCCTCATTATTCTCAACATCCTCACCGTCCTACCGACCCTCCGCCAGCTCCTTGCACCGTCGAACACATCTTCCTTGCAACGATGAAGCTACCTCCGGTTGCCGTGGCATGTCTCTCCGCCCTTGCCATAGACTCATGCAGCAACGTTATTGCGCAACGCCTCAAGGCATGGAACGAATCCAAGCCTTTCGTTTTCGACCGTGTCCTCTTCACCCAGTTTGCCATCATGGTCGTACTCACAGCACCGATCAACTACCATTGGCAGAATTGGCTCGAACGCGCATTTCCGGGGTGGAAGACTGTCAAGCAGACAAGGGCGGTAGGGGAAGGGGAAGAGGAGAAGGGCATAATGCTGAGAGGGGATGGGGAAGGAAAAGGCATAGTGGAAGAAGAGGTTAGAGTGAGGAACTGGTGGAATATCTTTAGGAAATGGTTTACCGACGTGAGTGGCTCTCCCTCTACTTTCGGTCATGGGCGGAGGCTGACAATAAGCAGTGTATTACCATGGGCGCGTTGCTGAATCAGTCCATGTTCTTGATCTTGATTGGTCTTATGAAGGGCAAGACGCTAGCAATGATTGGACAGGACTTCAGAAACGTGAGTAATGGCCCTTTGACAACAATGGGCTCGAGTATGGGATGCTAATTATGTGAACTAGGAGCTCTTTGGTCTCATATTCGATTCGTACAAGGTCTGGCCGATTGCCAACTTCTTCAGTACAACCTACATCCCTGTCGAGCGTCGTATTGTCTTCCTCAGTTTCTGTGGTTTGCTATGGAACATCTACCTCTCACTGGTTGCAGCTAGATTGTAGATACCTCAATATGCAGTGCATATATCTGTTCGCGCTCGGGATACTGCCATCTCAACATGAACATTACATGACACTGGAATCTCTACCAGATAGTCATCCTACTTCCCCCTCGGCCCCTTCTTCCAAGCCTCCATAATTTCCGCCCAGTATCTCCCCTCGTCCTCCCTAACATGCCCACAATGCGAACTCTTCTCGAACTGCACCTTTGTCACATCCCACCCCTTTGCCTTGGCAATATCGGCATGTTCATCGGCCTCCTCAAACCCCACCATCTGATCCGCCCGGCTGTACAAATACACACGCGGCACCCTCGTGTCAAAGACGGACTCGTCATTCAGCTCCCGACACAGAACCACCATCTTGTTCTCCCTCCCCATCACTTTATCGGCAATGAATGTGCAAAGAAGCAAGACGTGTACCAGCGCCCCGCCAAACCAAACCCAAAACCAGCCTTTTGGAAGCGAAACAGAAATCGCTGCGTGGCTCTTCATCCAGGGGCCTTTTGTTGGGCTGGAGTCGAGGATTTGTGCTCGCATCGGTAGCACTGCGCCATAATTCTTCTTCCACGTTTTCGCAAACTCATTCACTTGGTTCCCGCCGCCGTTTGAGAAGCTGTGGACGAGGACTTGGCCTCCTGAAGTGGTGTGCTCGGCCACAAGGTCCATTGCTGGCTGGAGCAAGGAGCTGTAGGAAGAGGCGCTGCGGAACATGTCTCGAGTGAAGCATCGTACGAGCAAGATGCGGGACGTGGGGAAAAGCTTCTGGTAGGCGAGTGTGTATTTGGCGATGTGCTTTGCGGCTGCGGCGTTCCAGGCGAAGAGAAGGATGAGCGGTGTTTGGTCTGCAGGCTGAGAGAAATATGATGGCGAGGTCCAGAGGTATGTGTTGTGGCCTATCTTCTGGAAATCGGATAGTGGTTTTGCAATGTCTGCTGCCGGTGGCTCGGTTGGTGGCTCCATTGCTGGGTGTATAACTTGCCCAGAGCTTACTAGCTAACGATGCGGTCGTTAGATGATCGAACCACTGTTTCTTGTATACCGGAGGCTATATAGCACAGGCGAGCCAACTCACCGTGTAAGACGCCCTACACAAGACGCATGTTTGATCACACATGTCGAATCCACGGCCTTGGTGTGAAAGAGCAGCCGAGCCGAGGTCTAACGTCATTGGTCATCTACCTTCCCTTCTCGCAAAGCATACCATATCCGCTCCACGTTCTGCTATCCTAGAGTTGTATCGTGCACTTTGATCCTGATGCCTAGACCCCAGTACCGTTGCGTCCGAACAGCCATGCAGCTCCAGAGCTTACCACCGCACCTGCCTGCGCCGCCCCGGCAGCAATACTCGCGCCATACCCACCCATCGCTGCGCTTTGCGCTGTCGCATAGATACCACCTGCTGGAACATAGCCAAAGAAGCTCATGATGGAAGTTGCTGCTGAGCCTGGGATATAATCAGCATCGAGACTTGACGTGAGTACTGGGTTCAACGACGACTTACCAGCGACGGGCCCTCCCGCACTCAATCCAAGTGCACTGAAGAAAGGAATAGTAGCCGCTGCAGGTGTGAGGAGTACGACGCCGTTGACGACGTGGAAGACCGTTTGGTAGGGGTGTGCTGCGATCCAGTCGAGGAGGGGTTGCGTAGCGGCCATCGTTGCGTTCATGTTTGGTGCTGAGAGTCAGAAGTGGCACAAATCGAGTGATGTAAAAAGACCTCTAGGAGCAAGCTTAAAGGAATTTCGGTGGCTGGTAAAGAGTAGGATCTCTTTAGGGAAAATGACGACGATTCCAGCCTGGTGAGTGGCGAGGGGATCATGCGGATGAGCATGTGGCGCCGCTTTTGGTTGGCTCGGAACCTTACACAGGAGAGTTCGGCGACAACCTGCTCTCATTCGAGATCCATTTAGATTCACATAATATGGCAAACAAGAGATACCAGAAAATGCAAAGCATCAATACACCCAATGCCAATACCAGCACAACCCATAAACCATTCATCCTTCATGTGCATCATCATCCTCATCAGCCTTGTTCGCCATCTTTGGCTTCTTGTTAACCGGCTTCTTTTTCACAATCTCACCAACTTCCTCCCCATCATCCTCATCATCGGCAGCCCTCTTTCTTCCCTTCTCCTTTCCCTTGGCCGGTGTTCCTGCCTTTCCACCCCTCCCCCTTCCACCCATGGCTTTCCCCCGTGCTGCCTTGGCATCCCTTATAGGGGTCCTCTTCTTCGTGTTACCTAGTGGTTCATAGTCATTTGTGCTCTCCGGTTCCTTCTTCATCTTCTTGTCTTTCTTTTGCTTATCATCATCATCATCATCATCATCATCATCATCATCATCGGTGTCGCCTTCACTGCTCTCAGTCACGCTCATGTCTGATGGCAGTTCAACTTGCGTTGTGGGTGTTTTCGTGGGTGTCCGTGTGCGGAGCCGCTCGCTACGTCTAACAGGTGTGGACGCCGCTGATGCTCCTTTACTAGAACAGGGTTTCTTAATGGGTTGTCGTTTGTCGACGGGGTCGTCATCAGATGGGTTGGGAGAAGGCTGTTTACGTTTTGTACCTTTTGGGGTTTTCGGTGACTTATTATTGAGAGTCTTTGGCGACTTGGTTGGCTTCTTCGTTGACTTGGCTAGAGGAGTCGTCTCGATCGTTGGTATAATATCAGGAGTGTCCTTGGTGTTGACGACCTTGATTGTTGCTGCAGCCTCTTTTGCTTTGACAGCTGCTATCTCGGCAGCCTCTGCCGTCTCATCGGTAGCTTTTTGTTCAGCCTCCTTTATGGCGGCCTTCTCGTCGGCGGCTATCTTCTTAGCAGCTGCGTAAATCTCTTTTGCCATCTTCTTATCTACGGCAGCCTGCCTCTTGATTTCAGCACTCTGCTTCGTTGCTTCATCACTTTTCTTCTTTTCTACCCCAGCCTTCTTCTCAGCAGCAATCCTTGCCTTCTCGGCCTCTGCCATTGCAACGGCAGCTTTCTTTTCTTCAATGAGCCTCTTCTTCTCGGCAGCTTGCTCCTCGGACGTTCTTGTTTCTTCTGCAGCCTTCTCCTTACTCGCTGTCTGTGCGAAGGAAAAGCCTACAGGTGTCTGATGTGCAGCTCGCTCTCTCTCAGTCGGTTCCCTGTCCGGCTCTTTACTAAACTGAGGAATCTTCTGACCTTGCCTTGCAGCCATATTATTAGCCGGCTGCTGAGTCAGCTCCAGCTGTCGCGCTATAGTGGCCTGCGGTTGGACCTGTGTCGTTTGGATCGTTTGGCTCGTATGGACGGCTTGGGAGCCGTACTGGGTTGTTAAAGTGTGAGTAGCTGTAGCCCTACGTGTCGATACTGCAGGAAATCTCATTGACAGAGTGTTTTCTTCATCTGAGCTGATGTCAACAGGATATGTGCGTGGTTGCTGTGAACCGCTTGGAAGAACGTCAGATGTCGTGTTTGTAGACGGAGGCTTCGACTTGGGCTTTTCTGTCTGATCTGCATCTCCTTTCGTTGGCTCTCTTCGTCGTTTACGCTCTTCGACAGCATAGTTCGTCGTATGCTTCACAAGCTCCAGGCCGTTTGTGCGATACATGCGATCACATGGCGCGAATACATCTTCTGGACGGAAATCCTGCATGCGTTTCCGCAAGAGCTCTAGAGTATCCTGTAGCACGTTTCGTGCAATAGTAGCCTCACTGACTTGTGATTCGGGGCCTGCTTTATAAAGCTTGTAAACAGTTTCTTCTCTTGCGGGCGTACCCTCGCCCAGCTGTTCGATGTAACCTCGCATTTGAGCGCGCCAAGTCCTCTGAGCAACACCATGAATATGGCGGCCGTACGTTCCTGTCAGCCTTCCCTCAGTGTCTTCTGACATTGGAGCTGTTGTTGGATGTCCTTCTATCGGACGTTCTAACGAAGGGAGTGGAAGTGAGGCTTCGAGTTCTTGTTCTTTGCGAGCTGTCTCCCGTGCTTGCTTCATAGCCTTTTCGAGCTCCTCTTTCTCGCGCTTCTCTCCCGCCAGCTTTAATAGTTTGAGTGAAACAGTGCTTCTGTTGCTCGCAGATGAATGCAATTTTGGGCTTTTCGCATCACTTGTACCTCTATGCACAGCAAAATCTGCAGTGTCCGTAGGCTCAGGCGTCCTTGAAGTCCAACTTCGTCGCACAAAGCGACCAGCAGGCCAGATCTTCTCTTGCGCTGCATGCGTATGCAGCTTGAAATCGACCGTGGCGTGGTGCAGGAGATCCTCTTGAGTCTGCATATGGCCGCGCTCATCCGCATAACCAAACATTAGCCAGGTCTTCTTGGGGTTGAGAAGATTGCAGAGACTCCAACTACCTACATTGTCAAAGCTTTGAGGCATTCGCACCCGCAGCTCCTTCAAGTTCGTCATTTGAGGTGCATACTTGGTCCAGAATCGTTGCCAGCCGATGGCCTCTCGCTCAAAGGCAGCGCGACGGGCGACTTGGTGAAGAGTCTCTGGTACGGATTTGTCGTTCTTGGGATCATCATACGCATGTTCATCGGCATACTCGCCTGTGAAACGACATGAGGTGAGATTACTGGCTAACGGAACGCGGGATTTCTTTCCAATGATCTTCTTGTTCGCAGTCTTCTGGGTATTGGGCTTGGATATACGTGAGGGCCGATCTTGCCATTGTTTCTTGAATGGACTATTCTTAGTGCTGCACCAGGGGTCTACTGGACGAGGACAACATGCTTCTGGTCGACGATATGGTTGTCGTCCATCGATTTCTTCCAGACGCCGCTCATCTAGGGGATTCCTTAAGTCATAGAAGATACTCAAGGTATCGATGTGAGCTGCGACTGGCGTCAAGCCAGCATCAAATGGCGCTTTGAGCGATTGCTCCCACACATCTGAGTTGTAAGGCCAGCCCCAGTACAGGCTCGATCCGTCAGAATTGCGACGGCCCAAAAGGACATGAATTGGTATGCCGGCGTCTCGCATGAGTTGGAATTGTTTGGCAACTTCACCTATGAGTACCTCGTTGTTACTCTTAGTCGTATCCCCCAGTTCATACTGCTGTGGTATGGTCGAGAACGCAACATCCAGGTTTCCCTGAAGACTTTCCATGCCAGACCCTACAAAGTAGTCCCAGTCAAAGACTGGCCGCCAGGCAAAAGTCGCCTTCAGCCAAGCGTAAGCCTCCCGAAGTTGATCTGCTACCGGTTCCTTGTAGTCCCGGCCCTGTTCAATGGACAGTGTGGGAACAGGTTGGTACTTCTGGATCATGGTGAGGGGATCGAGAGGAGTCGTGCTATTGGTCTGCCATTCAGGATCTAGTGAATATAGGCTGTAGTCCTGTGATGCAGCTGTTTGACCCGCATCATGCAGCTTCACCAACATAGACGGCAAAGTATTGACATGTCTTCTCTCAAGACTACCAAGTAGTTCTTTGTGGTGCCTCGGATCTGCATTTGAACATTTCTTCCGGCTTCCGAGCTTACTTCGATCACACCTGTACTTGCGAATATCTGACCCTCCCTTGGCGTTATAAGGATCGTGCTGGAATATAGATCTTGCATCGACCTTTTCGAATGATGGAGTTTGGGAAGAGCTCAAAGCATCCGCCATATCGGGATGATGTTCTTCTGGAGCTGGCAAGATCCATTTCGAGGATATAGGCAGAGCCTTGTTGTGTACTTGTTCGTATATATCGAAACGAGCTTTCCGAGCTGCACTCAAAGCTGCTGATACCACATCGCTGTCGAGTAATGCCTTGGACGTAATCCTAAGAGGGTATACCTGAACCCATGCTCCAAGATCAAGCCCTATCTGGGTTATGTTAAGCTTGTCCTCTGCGTTCAAAGCAACAAGTAGCTCACGCAGAAAAGGAATCGAAAGCCGGAGTTCAAGAGCAGTGACGCTGGATGGAGTGCCTGCCCTAATGCCTCTAATAAATCCACAAACGTATTCGTGTCCGCTGAGGCTCGATGGTGGAATTTCTTCTCTGTATTCACCGCGGATGGAGAGAGTCTGAAGATTCGTACAAATGGGTAGAAACTTTTCGAGCAGGATTCGCGGAGCGACAAGTGAGGCATCTCGAAAATCCGGAAGACCAAGCCATTTCAATCGAAGCGCCGTCTCTTTTGCAGAACATTCCTGAGGCATATGGTTGAAATAGAATGCCCACGTGTCAGTCATAGTTTCTGGAGGCTCTTTTGCATAGCCCTTGTATGGCTTGACCGTCAAGCGTGCAATATCGCTCAAGTCCAAAGCTTCCAGTGATAACAGGTTTTGGAATATCCTAGCGAAACGTCAGCCAGGGAACTCCAGAGTCACATGGACTTAATAAAGCTAGGGTGAAGCCGAGGAGCCTTTGTTAATTGGTATGTAAATGAAGTGAAAAAAAACTCACCATAACAGATCCTCCACAGACATCCAATGCGCCACTGCGATCTTCTTAACCCAACGACTTCTCTCCGTGTTGCTATGGATCAGCCTCCGAAACCGCTGCCACGCTTCTTGAGGAGTTGGATAGCCGTGTTCCTCACCGTCGGCAGTCGTGAAGCCTCGTTGACGTTCCCAAACAAGCTGTTTTTTGTGCTTGAACGCACTGTCGTCTTCGGCATCCACACCATGCCAGTCCCAGTAGGTGAATGGTTCGTAATACACAGCTTGTAGGGTTGAGTTTACGTCTTTACCGTCTGCCCTATTCTTGTGTAGAGCAACACAGAGCATAGCACTGGCCTCCCTGCCTGCGTGCCGACAGACCCGTGTGGTAACGTCATCGCTGAAAGGCCACTGCCCTGGATGCCTAGGCTTGATTTGGAATGGGGGCCAAAATTTGCTGTCCTTTATGTTCATGATGGAGAGTCGACTGCTCCGGTGTCCTAGAAAGAACCCAGAATGCTATGAATGTTGTGAGAAGCTCCAGCAGCATACGTAAAGCTGCAAGAGATGTATGGGCAGCTTTTCCCGAACAAATCTGGACTTGCCAAAACATTGGGTCTTTGTTCAACATGACCGCAGTGTTGTTGCTATGTCGCGCCTTCCGGATGCGGGCTACAAAGGCAGCGGTGATTGTTGTTCAGAGGCATGTGTCAGCTGCCGTCTTTGTTGAAGAGCCACGCGTCGCTGACTTCAGAATAAGCATGATGAAGGGGGTTCACGCTTGCTGAACCGATCCGGCAGTCACAAACCCCAAGTATGCACTGAAGGAGCCAAACTGTGCGACGAGGCAGAACATGGTGATGTGGACTTGGAAAAATGCGCAAAGCCGCCTGTTGGTTGAGGTCATTGAGTGTTGGTAAATCTCCACAAGGGTTGCGAAAGTACGAGGCAGTAATCATGAATTGTTCATTTCCTAAAAGAACCGCCCCTATAGCCTCAAAGGGTCGTCTTCAGTCCCCTGCCATAGCCGCCGTTTTCTTCGGTGCCATACGCGGTTCGTGCGTAGGCTTGTTGGTTGCCGTCTAGTTCTTATCGCTGCCGCCGGTGGAACGTCTGGTACTTGCGGAGCAGCCGGCGCATCGTTTCCGCCTCTCCGACTCAGCTTGAGCGATAATAGTATGAATACACCTGCAATCAAGATAGCTAGTAGTAGCATGATCTTTCTCTTGACGGTTCGCTTCTGGTATCCTGACGCCACTTTGAGCTCCTTGTCGGCTTCTTTGACGTCTCGCGACATGTTTTCTACGTTGTAATCTATGCGATCCAACATGCTGCCTTGATCAATGACCATGGTCTGCAGCTCTTGAAATATATTTGCTAGTTCAATGATACCTTGGGCAATATCTTCGATTTCGCGCTCGCGTTGGGCTATTAATGCCTCGTTGGGGTCATGGCGCATGCGCTGTTGCTTTGTTTGGAGGAGCGTAGATTGCGAGAAGGAGCGGTCGGCGTCGGACTCTTGCAGGGCAGGGTCGTTGTAAGGATTCTGCACAGGTGTTGCGGAGCGGAAGGGCGAGGTGAAGCCACCCAGGTCGCGCAGTTCTAGACGAATAATCAGCATCGGCCGGGCTTTATTTCGGGGGAGATGTCACTCTTCAGGTAGGCCGACTGCTTCTTGCGGAACATGGCGCTCACTTCACCGACACGGGTAGCCAGCGAGATTTTGAGGTTCTGTGCCATGACCTCCTCGCCCTGGTTGATGTTGCCCTGCTGCTTGGCCTCGCGCACCATGGTCTCTATGCGCTTGATGGCTAGCTGACACTTTTGGAAGAGGCGTGTGATGCCCTGGGTGAGCTGCTCGATCTCGCGCTCCTCCTGCTTCTTGACATGTTCATCGTCGAAGCCAGGCAGCACGTGCTTCTGGTGTAGCTGGTCGAGTTTGCGAGTTTGCTTGGCTATCTCGGCGAGGTGTTGGGTGATGTCGTCCTGTATGTCCAGCCATCGTGGAGGCAGCAAGTCCATCTCAATCACGGCATCGCCGTCGTCTTGGTATGCGCCAGTGGACATGAGCCCCTGCCGCTCCTCGGACACGCGCCGGCCATGGCCGAAGCCATTGGACCCGGGGCGGCCATAGCGCGTCTTCTTCTGGGGGTGGTGGGAGTAGGACTGGCGGTAGGAGATGAAGCTAGGTAAGAAGTACCTACGTCAGCGAGGGAGAGCCAGGGTGGTCGGAAGCAGCAGCATACAGATTGGTTCGGTCCCGCCACATGCTGGGCTGGCGAGCGTCAGCGGGGCTATGTCATGGTAGGGTGCAGCTGGTAGAGGGTTGCAATGGCACGCGAGCGAGCTATGCCGGACAGAGGGGTGAATTGTCGACTTTTGGGGAGAGGCGCATTCGCAGCTTGGGTGCTGTGTAGACGTGTTAGACGTGTCTGGGCGGGTGCACCTGGAGCCGCCTTCCCGCTCCGGGCGACGCTAGCGACAGCTTCCCAACAGCAGGGCCGCACTAGATAGGGCCGTCTGACGGCCTGCTCCACTCCAGCCCATCTTCTCCAGCCGCAAACACTACTGGAATCTCCTTGACACCCGCACCTGCGCCTCTGCTACACCTCCAACAACCCAAGACCCATAGACGACCGACCACCTTGCTCCCACTCGCTCCCAGACACCGCCCACACACAACATGGTGTGTAGCCCCGCGCCGCCCTCGCACATGCCCAAACATACCCCGCCCTGCAAAACACCACGATAGCCTGCCCGCCAGCAGCATCGCGCATCGCTAACAGGACCATGCAGGCCGACTCCCTCACCGAGGAGCAAGTCTCCGAGTTCAAGGAGGCTTTCTCTCTGTTCGTAAGTGCCCTGCCAAACCTCTGCCGTGCCGCGCGGCTGCCTGGTAGCCCTCGGTCCTGCGCAATCATGCTCACACAACTAACCACCTCGTGTTGTAGGACAAGGATGGCGATGGTCAGTACTCTCCCGTTGCAGCTCACTTCCGCCTACTCTGCTCTCGAGGCAGCGCCGCATCTCCAGCCTCCGTACCCGGCAGAGGGCCTGCTGGACCGAGGCCTGCTGGCTAGGCGTGCCAAACACGGCGAGACCACATTTTACATAAACACCAGACTAAACACACAGCTGACAATGTGCGCCGCGCAGGTCAAATCACCACCAAGGAGCTAGGTACTGTCATGCGCTCGCTCGGCCAAAATCCCAGCGAGTCTGAGCTCCAGGACATGATCAACGAGGTCGACGCCGACAACAACGGCACCATTGACTTCCCAGGTATACGCCCACTCACACTACGACGATGAAATTCAGCAATCACAACTAACACCCCCCAGAATTCCTTACCATGATGGCCCGCAAGATGAAGGACACTGACTCCGAGGAGGAGATCCGGGAAGCCTTCAAGGTCTTCGACCGCGATAACAACGGTTTCATCTCCGCCGCCGAACTGCGTCACGTCATGACTTCTATTGGCGAGAAATTGACCGATGACGAGGTCGACGAGATGATCCGGGAGGCTGACCAGGACGGTGACGGCCGTATCGACTGTAGGTCACAACTGCTTGTATCACAAGTGCGACACTAACACACGCACACCAGACAACGAGTTCGTCCAGCTGATGATGCAGAAGTAAGCGTTTGAAGTTGCCGGGGCTGAATGAATACACGTATCGTGACGGTGACACGGCCGAGGGTCAAGGACGTTGAGTGACGGGGCAATTTGAGCTTCTTGGCCGGTCTTTGTACAACGGATTCGATTGCTTACAAACCCGAGTCGGTTGGCTCGTTTGTCAGCGACTCGGGGGGGAATGACTCATATACCTTATCCTCAATCCACATTCTCACGTGTTTTGCTCTGTTTTTCTAGTATGATGAAAAGCTTCCCCTGAAGAGTGTTGAGCCACACTCAAGCCTCCAGGGTTCACAAGACATGCAGGGCGCGAGGGCTATGAGGCTGTGCACACAGACACACAAGCATTGGCCGCTTAGCTTGTGGATCCATTGCTGATCTGTCCCCTCACGAACACGAGTACGTGCCCTTTAAGGGTGAGCCTTTTCCTTTTGCCCAACCAATCTGTGGATTGTGATCTTCAGATACCTGATTGTGATGGTCTGATGCTTCAAGCTCAACAGAGACCTCTGTGACCGAACACTGAGGCCAACGGCGGCTTTGCACAAGAGGAAATGGTCCCTGGAATAGGTGTGGCTGTGCGATCGCTCTCCACTCCACTTTAGCTTGCTGTAGGCGAGGGATTCGTATAGTCGTAGTCCAATGTATAGTGCGCAAGCATGTTACGCCGCGAGTAGATACGCCTCCTCGGCCTTTATCAGAGGAGATGAATCCAGTGCTTGGTGTCATCACCGGACAGAAAGTATACACGAAAGATCGCCAAGGACGGTAATGACGATCTTCGTTACAACATGTCATGTCAAAGGCCTCTGTCGGAACATTGCCGCAACGGCAACTCCCGTTGGACGATATCCACCCACAAAATCCGCTTACAGTATCTGACCTGGTGATCGTGGCTCGGGGAAAGTGGCCCTGATCATCTCATGCTGCTGATCTTGGCGAGAGGAGGAGGAGGCGTCGTCGTCGTCATATCAGGCGCTCGGTTTACAACGGCTGCGGATGCGGCTGACTTGGTCTTGGCCGAGAGGGAGCTGCAAACGTTGCGCAACGGCTTTACCAGGTTCTCGAGTAAGGTTATTTCTCCGAAGGACGGGGCGACGTTTCGGCACGCCTTGGGTTGTGGAGACGACTGACTCTCTCTTTGTTCGTTCCAGGAAGAGATGAGAGAGGCCGAACGGTGGAGTTGGGGTTGGAAATGGAAGTAGATAAGTTGCGTGGCGGCGTGGTTTGCCAAGTCATGATGCTGCTGGGGGGTTGAATTTGTTCATGCATTGGAGTAGTCGTTACCTTGAAACCATTTGTAAGCCGCTGCAATACAGCTCCTCTTTAGTCTTGGCGTTCAGATGTTGTGTAGAAGCTGTCGAGCTGTCCAGAGGAACTTTCACAGGTGATGATGAGAGAAAGGGCCTGTATGAGTTCAAGTGACGAGATACATGTGGAATTCATGTCGTACCAGCTAAACCTACCGCTATCGGACAAGGACCCACGGCGGTAGTATGAGGCCGAATGCGGGGAGACTTGGGTCAAGTTCAACTACTAATACGTTCGACGGTGTTTCAAGATTACTGATCTGCAGCTCGTGAGGCTGTCCGGTGTCTTTGGTGGTGGTATCTAACACCTGTTGTTACTTGATGTCATGCGAACTGCGAAGCAGCTGTTACGAGCTGACAATACCGAGGGTATGAAATTCCTGGTCCAGGATGACGCGTAACGGAAGGCGGAGGCGCTAGGTGGTGTTGCATCCAGTGGATGTAGGAGGCGTATGGTCCGGTCCGTAGTGTTCAGGTGTGATTGAAAACAGCATATACACCATTCATTTCATTCCAGTTCGCTTCAGCAATCAACTGCGGTAAACGCAACACTTCCTGTCAGCTTACTACGTAGTAGATGCTCCCAGGTATCTGGACTCGTTCGGCTCGCATTGCCGGCTCCGCCACTTAATTTAGTTGACGAGCCAAATGTGTACGCATAGTCCAGCTTCTTTCATATCGCAAGACACTGCTCAAGCAGTGTGTCACCGACTTGATAATGCCCCACCAGCTTATCTGATCTTCGGTCTAATTCCCAGCCGAGAGTCGTCCAGGCAAAGCCCTCACTCGTTTTGCCTGGATAGCGACTGTGCCAGACCCTGCATGCGGCCGCAATATTCTCCGGAGTGACACGAGCAGCGCTTTAGTGGCTCTTCACTGCTACTCGATACGAGCATAGGTTCGGGGCCAAAGGCAAGCACCCGAGTGGCTCGGTTTTGTGATGCGCGTGAAAGCTTGACATGCTTCACATGTTGCTCAATCGCAGAAAGGGTCTGTAGTGCTGTGACAATGACGCTGTTGTTAGTAATGAACAGTTGATTCAAAGTGTGTTCGTTTGGTGGGACGACTAGTGCAGATACCTTTGGACGTCGATCTTGGGTATGTATGCGTCTCTGGCACCATTTCGATCGAGTCAATTTTCGAGCACGTCTGGACTGCGGGGGGCTGGTTTTCATAAAGGTTGTGCTTGACTGGTTTGCTCAATGCGGTTTCGAGAGCGATCGGGATCATGAATCGCCGATCTGGAATGTATCTGGAAGCAAGACCCCTCGATGTTACGTTCATCTGCAGCTACCGTTCTTCACTTGCGCGCATCAAAATCCCGTAGACAGGCGGGGGTTTTGCATGGTAGAGAAGTAACCTGTCCGTGCGCGTTTTGCGCATGTTCGACTTTTGCGCACCCCACCAACTCAACCACCAATACTAAACGCGTCACAACTCCACCAATATGGACCCGATCGAGAAAGCGATTGAAGAAATCGAATCGCGAGAACCAGGAGCACCATTCTCGTACCTAGCAATTGCTAAAAAGTATGGTGTAGTCCGCTCTACCCTCACGCGAAGACACCAAGGCCAAAGCCGGCCGCACGCGATCGCTCACCAAAAACTCCACCCACAACGCGAGATAGAGCTCGTACAGTACATCAAAACGCTCACCAAGAGGCATACTCCAGCGTCCCGTCGAATAATTCGAAATTTTGCTTCAACTTTGGCTAGTGGAGAAGTTTCAGAAAGCTGGGTTACTCGCTTCATAAGCCGGAACTCTAATAAGCTTACCTCACGCTGGCAGAAAGCTATAGATCGGGATCGCCACAAGGCCAATTCTAAAGCTAAGTATAGCTTATATTTCGAGCTTTTGCATCAAAAAATAGCAGAGTACGAGGTACAACCGTCTTATATCTTTAATATAGATAAGAAGGGCTTCTTACTTAGAGTACTTAGCCGCTCAAAGAGAGTCTTTAACAAGAAGCTATACGAGCAAGGAGCGGTAACTACAGCTGTACAAGATAGCTTACAAGAGTAGATAACAGTTCTAGCTTGCATTTCATCAGATAGAACAGCTTTGAGCCTAGCAATCATCTTTCAATCGAATTCTAGCGACCTACAATCAAGCTAGGTAGACTTAATTAACCTAGAAAAACACTCCGTCTTTGTTAGCTCATCTCCTACTAGCTAGAGCAACAACGATATTAGGTTAGCTTAGCTTAAGGAGGTGTTTAAGAGAGAAACCAGACAATATGCTCTTACTAGGTACTAATTGCTGCTCCTAGATAGCTATTTATCCCATGTTACTATGGATTTTATTAAATATTGTAACAACCACAAGATCCTGTTAGCTGTATTTCCGCCTTATGCTACCTATACGCTTCAGCCGCTCAATGTTAGGATGTTTAGCCCGCTTGGATTAGCTTACTCTACCCAGCTCGAAAAATATCTTTTTAAGAACTAAAACACTAGCCCTATAAGAAAAGGAGACTTCTTCTCCTTTTTTTAGGAGGCCTAGCGTACTACATTCAAGCAGGAGACGATCAAAAAGTCGTTTAAAACTACCGGTATTCACCCACCAAACGCTAAGGTTATACTACGAAGATTTTGGCGTACTAACAATAGTTCAGACGATAGCTCTAGCTCTTACCTTAGCGGTGACGATTGGCTCAAAATCAAGACTCTTATCAACTAGGCCACTAATAAATCAAGCAGCAAGATAGTAAGAAAGATCCAGCGGAGTCTCCACTATATCTCAGCTCAAAATAGTATACTTAGAGCTAAAGTTCGGGGCTTACGGAGCTCGCTTTTAGTAAAAAAGAGACACCAGAAGAAGAAATATAAGCTTAGGCTCAGTAATCCTAACAAGTACTATAGTAGAGCGATTTTTTAGTCGCCTAAGAAAGTACGACAGGCTAAGCTCGACAAGATAGAACGACAACACCAAGCCAAGCAGCTACGACTCTAAAAAATCGAGAGCAAACGGCAAAGGGAGCAAGCTCAGCTATATAAGCTTTAGCAGAAAGATAAGAAGCGGGTGGAGCGTAAGAGACTTAAGATAGAGCGGGAAGCAGAGCGGGCCAAAAAGCTAGTAGAGAAGGAGCAACAGAAAGCTATTAACACCGCAAAAAAAGCTATACAATTATCCCAAAAGGGTAAGCGCAAGGCCTCACAAGGCTCTACTCAGAAGCAGAAGCGTTAGAAACGTAGTATTATTAATATATCGCATGTACAAGCTAAGGTGGCTGCACCTGTCGTCTTATCTCGAACGACAAAAGCCGGCCGCTCCACCAAGATACCAGCTAAATATAAGTAGCACAAATCGATCGCAATACTATATAGAGCCCAACTCTAAGAAATCTCGTGATAATAGCTTTTGTTAGTGGCTGTACAGCCTCATCTTTTTGAGATTTTTGGTGTTGCTGGGTGCGCAAAAGTCGAACATGCGCAAAACGCGCACGGACAGGTTACCGAGGCTAGCGAATTTTTAGCATGCAGCGCCGCCCAGGAACGGCTTCGATGCCATATGCGATGTGTTTCCCGTGTGTAGAGCAACATGTAACGGATAAAAGGCCAGATCGAGGTTTAGCGAGAAGGTCTGTCTGTCTCTCGTGCTATGTGTGTAATTTGGATATCAATTGTCTTCTCGTATAGCGGGAACGTCATCGGCTGAGGGCATTGTCCCTTTCCCAGTTACTTACCGCGTGAGGTGACGTTGGCTCATAGGCTTCGTACATGCAAGGACGTCAAGTGTGATGATGATGATGTATGCCGCGAATCCTGTGAAGAGTATTGTCGTGTAGCAGTAGGCTGAAACCTACTCGATTGCCCACATAACGTGCCTGCCAATCGTGGAGCTCGGGCCTCATTCCAGTGATGGGTTCCCAAGAATCGGAAGTAGATAAACTATACAATCAATTCCTAACTCTGTTGAGCTGAGCCTGCAACGTAGACATGAACTCAGAAGCCGTGTCAGCATAAATCATATGATGCCCAGTGTGCAGCTCGAGCTTTTGAGCGAAAGTCTGGTATTGCTGTCCCCAAAATGACCATTCATGGGCGAACAAGGTGGGGTGTTCCGCTAGCATATATCGAGCGAAAGGCTCCGCGTGGTACCATGGGAGACCCTTAAGTAGGTATACCCAATACATACCTGACGGTGCAGGGTACGCCAAATGATGCATTAGTTGAGATTTAGGCGTTCTTTACTAAAGTGGTCTGTGTAGTCTCGTTATTTGTCGCTGGATATCGTAGGGGCACAAGACCTAGCTGCAGGCGGCAAAAGATGATTGGGAAAGCATTGCGTTCGAGGTAAAGCCGTGGGCTGTCGCGAGTGGGTAGATAGTGTCGCGGTTGCGGACAATAATAGCTTAGGTGGTAGAGGGTCTGGGGAAGGGTATCCAGGCGCACTAATGGCGTTGCGCCGGGCCAATGCAAATCACAGCCTGCACGTCGCTGACCGGATTTCTTCCGGTATTGTACATGAAGACGAGTGATACATGCGGTAGTAAGGTTGCTTGCCGTCTTGACACTGCGCCACGAACCTTCGTTTTGAAGATATATGTGCCTGACGTTGAGGCTCAGTATGACGACCTAGGTATTCCCAAATGAATGTAAGCAGCCGTGAATACGCGCACCGCTGTCGCTGAATCTCGAATATCGTTATTCGTGCTGCATCAATGATTCTGCATCGTGACGAACATATTGCAAGATTATGCCGAATGAATGGTTGGGAAGTCTCCCGAATAAAGGAGACCTTCTAGAAGGGGTGGAGAAAGGACATTGGGCAAGAGGCGGGCAGGTGTGCATATGATCGTCATGGATCCATTGATAGATCCCGTGGCTTGAAATGGGCGTAAAAAAGACCATGAAGCCTGAGTTTGACGAGGTGGTTTCCATAGTGGTATAGTGGTTTTACTTGTGCACACTAGATGAGAGCCTATCCGAGATCGTCGAGAACTAGCGCACTACATTAGTCGCATCACCACACGTTGGCTGTAGGCAGAATAGCTCCGATGGACAACAGAAGATGAGAGCCAACAACCTCGAGAGAGATCGCGATGCTACCGTGTCTCGTGACAGGATAACCGTTGCACGGTTGGGTGCCCATGGACTACGATGGCGACGAGAAGTAGGGATCAGAGTAATAGTAGGACCCCCAAGAGTCATTCATACCCAGAGCGAGCGAGGCTAATGCAGCTTGCAGAAGGTCAGCTTTTTAAGGTAGTGGAGATAGTGACCAGATCATCTACATCGAGTTCGCGGTTGCGTTGAAAACATTGGATATGCAGTAAGTACGGCCAAAGGCCGCATCACTAGCTTCGGAAAGGCTCTTAGCGACATGACAACCAACGTATCAGGCAACCAGCACCAGCCGGAGAGTGGAAAGGCAAGAGGACCGAATGGTTCGAATAATGAGGTGCCTGTCACCATTGTGACAGCTGCTGTTCGCGTCTTCTGCGCATACTGACAGCCATCGTACGGTATAAATGCACCATGATCGTCCAAGGAGAAGGGTTGCAAAGTAGAGCCAGGCTTGATCCAAAAGACTGATAGGCGATAGGTATCCTCTTTTCGTTGTCGACATCTACGCTCGCTCGGCTACGCTACAGGCTATACGAACGGCGCTCATCCGAGGCGAGATTTGAGCGAATCCACACATCTGCCGGCTAAAAATGCAGGGCGATGCAGACTTTGTTACTGGCACCGGCAGGAAATGGGAGTGATGAAAAGCTATTGTGCATAACCTGTACAGAGCCTGCAGTCAAAGCACACGTAATGACAATCTACCGCGGAAGATTGTGCATCCAATCCGGTCACGAGATGCGCGTGTCTTGCCGTGTCCAGGAGAATACAGGGAAGGATAGCCTGGATAATCCGGTGCAAAGATATCGTACTGCATACCTGCACACTCGAGACGAGGTTTGCCCTGTTGTAGATCCGGAGATTCAACTCTTGCGATAGACGTCGTTGGTTCAACAGTTCGGAGATCCCGCATGTCGAAAATTCGTCATGACGTTGATGCATCCACGTGCGTGCCATGTGCTGATTGCGCGAATACCCGCCTGGGGCCGGAAGATCCAAGGAACCACTATACCTACAGCGTCGTACGTCCGATGCGAGGTATCTCTAAGCTACGTATCAAGTTCAGTAACGCTCCATAGACGCGCTGAATTATGTGCAAGGCTGGGGTGGCAGGAGCAAACTGCACTCAAGTCCGCGACGGTTGTGCGTTTTCGTTACCAAGAAAACCTCAAAAGCTTCTCCTGCGAAGGTAGTGTGACGCTCGCTTGCCCAACTGGAGTCCACTAGCCGCGCATTACACGCGGGTAGAAATTGTCCCTGTAAGGTCACCCCTTTGTGAGTCGCTCTTGGGCAGGCTTCGTAGGAGTTTTCTAGAAGTGGTGTGTTTCCGAGGCATCCCAGCTGCAGCCAAACTTTAACGGAAGAGACTGACTCGATACGGAATCCGTGACGCTGGACAATGGACCGTGGTTTAGGAGGCCCGGTGGAAAACAACACCCTCTGCAATGGGTTCAAACAAAGCTTCTAGCGCATTCCCTACCCGGAAGACGCAGCACGCAGGTTTTACGAGAAGTAGGGACTGCAGAGGAGGTGCGATGTCGTCACACCTGGGAAGAGGGGCCTCGTTTGTCATAAATGTTTCCCCTGACGACGTCGAGTGTCTGCATCTCTCCTGATTTGACTCAGCTCGCCAATACTCAAGCGGGTATGTGGGCTACCTCCCTACTCGGTTCGACCTGCTCACGGACGCAAGGTTGAGGATTTGCGATGCGAACGGTCTCTGGCCCGCCATCATGGATCACCTCGCAGACTGAATCGCCGTGTAAAGTATTGGCGAATAACAGGCGAGGTGGGGCATGGCAGTTGTCCCCAAGCCTCCCTATTTACGCATGCCCTTCCGGTCGGTCGTTGCAGGGGACCAAGTGCCTCCGTCGCGCCCCCCCGTGCAGGGGGTCGCGCGACATGCCTGCAGCCATGCATTGGTGCTGCTTAGTCTTCCCCTGCAAACGGGATGCCTGCAGTCGTCCGGTCTTGTCGTGGAAACCCAGGTGTGCTAAAAAGCCAGGGCATGTTCTGCAGCTCCTTTTTAGCCCCAAAAGAAGCGTACCTTATTTGGAAGACATATCCTAACGGGCCGGCGCATCGCATTCTCCAATCCTGCACAGTTCATCCCAGACAGGACCGTGTTGCACGGCTCGAATCGCGTCGGGCACAATACTCCGGCTAACGCACTTTGCCGGTACCTGGTGCCTCTAACCTAAAGGTCCACCCAGCCCGCGGGCTCTTCAACGATCCTGCGTGTGCTCTCTTGATGCTGAAACGTGCTTGAGGCGATCCAAAAGTGAGCCCTGCTCCAGTCCCGGCCCTTCCATGTCGAACGGGTTTGAACTTTCTTTGTCTGGACGCCGCCGTCTTCACACACCCCACAGCCAACCTAAGGATCCTCTACACACGAACCTCTACCCGCTCGGACTGTTGGGCGACGCATACCACAAGCAAGGCAAGAAAGCGAAGAAGAGTGTCGAGTTCAGTCCGGTCGTGGGCTCCAGTGATAGTACTGCTCTCCCTACTACCATTGTGACCTGTCTTGGAGCTCAGGCCGCTCATGTCTTTCCTAGGATTCCGACCCCATTCGCGCAGTAGTCATACGGCGAAGCCCTTCACCTCGCATACCCAACGATCCGACGCGACTCTTGGCTCACAACCCCCTCCTCGCTCCGGCAGAGGTATGGCAGGGGTAATGGATATCGAGCGAAGCCGGACGAGACGAGAGCGGACCTTTATTGGGAGCGAATGCTGTGTCTGCGAGGAGAATTTGGAGTACACACTGCGGGGCGAACGGATACTGCAGCTCTCATGCGGCCATGTTTCCCACGAAGCGTGCTTCTATGAGTACATCCGCGAGTTCGAGTCGCAGCATTGCCCCACGTGCGATGCCACACTGGGTCTGGACAGCAGCAGAGGTGGAAACGTTCTCGATCTTGGTAGGCAGCCCTCCGAGACGGCGCTGGCTAGCCATGCTGATGTGGGCGCAGAGAAACTGTCTACCATTGTGCGGTCAGTACAGAACGAGCCGTCGCCATCTCAAGCAGCTGGGAGCCACCGGAGCGCGGCCAGCACGCCAACACCGTGGGATAGCCAAACCGTGTCGTCGGAGCGACCGCACGACGACCACATGACCAATGGTCGCTCTCGCAATGGAAGCAACGCGTCGTCGGCGCGTTATCTACCCACCACGACGCACACACGCCAACGGGACAGCAGCCACAGCCGTGATCGCGGTTCCGACAGGGGCGCATCGCTATCCAGGGCGCATGGACGTAGCGACTCTGGGGCCACGGGGCTCGCCTCGTCCAACGACTATGCCCCAACCCACGACGGCCGGCGACACGACTATGATGTGCAGTCCATGGAGACTAGCCTCAGCAGCCCGCGTGGCCTCGTCAAGAGCCCCATTCCTGCGCCCATAGTAACCGTCCGGAGTGAATTCCCAACTCTTAGCCGATCGCGGCAGCAACAAAGCCTGACGTGTCTGATCACTGTCGAGGTGGTCGAGGGCAAATGGCGTCCGAACCTGGATGACATGCCGCGTGCATCGCCGCTCCCTCCACTTGCGAGCGTGGCGGAAAGCGACTACGAGCGCAGCAAGTCGCCCGCCACCAGCAGGCCTGCTGAACCGCAATACGAGCCGGCCGAGGTTCTGGATGAGAAGACGGAAGAGCTTCACGCCCGTGTCGACAACTGGCACAGCCTTGACTTTTCGCGTTTCGGCAAGCTGCGACTCCACGGCCACATTCGCGTCGGCAAGGACCGGCAGTCATGGCAAGAGCTTGAATGCTACCTCTTCTCCGAGATGTTGATCTGTGTCAAGGAGAAGAAGGTTGCGTCGCAAGCACAGTGGGATGGTGCAGCCCCGATCAAGAAGACAAAATGCACCCTAAAGGGCTCCATCATCATCAAGAAGCACCTCAACCAGGTCGAGCACTCACCCGACGACTGCATTCTCACCCTCGGCCTCTCCGTGGCGGAGCTGCCCGCTTTCCATCTGCAATTCCAGGATCGTAACCAATTGGAACTATGGCGACGCGCCCTCATGGATATCCACTTGGACTTCCCCGTCAGCAACCGCATGGCCGAGTACGACCAGGACTACTCCGGAACCGAGGAGGACGACTACCGAGGGCCAAAGCGGGTCTCATCAATCAACTCTTCCTACGGCGCTGCCAGGTCGACCATGACAGCCCCCACGGAATACAGCGCCTCGCGTGGCGGCACGACAGAGCCTCGTCCGTCCGCTTCAATACACGTGCCTGTTGACATTGTCGTTGTCATACCAGTATCGTCATCGATGCAGGGCCTGAAGATCAACTTGCTCCGCGACACATTACGCTTCCTGGTCCACAACCTGGGTGAGCGCGACCGCATGGGCCTGGTCACTTTTGGCTCAAGCGGCGGTGGTGTTCCCATTGTTGGCATGACTGGCAAGGCTTGGAGAGACTGGCCCAAAGTGCTCGACTCGATACGCCCGGTAGGACAGAAGAGCCTGCGCGCGGACGTGGTCGATGGAGCCAACGTAGCCATGGATCTGCTCATGCAGCGCAAGTCCAGCAACCCCCTCTCTAGTATCTTGCTTATCAGCGACTCTTCCACTTCCGATGCCGAGAGCGTTGACTTTGTCATCTCTCGCGCAGAGGCTGCCAAGTAAGTACTTGGATGCTGTCAGACATGTCATCACGGCTAATGCATATCTAGGGTTTCCATTCATTCATTTGGCCTTGGACTAACACATAAGCCGGACACCATGATTGAACTTTCTACGCGCACCAAGGCTTCGTACACATACGTCAAGGACTGGATGATGCTTCGCGAGTGTGCAGCGGGGTGCCTTGGTTCCCTCCAGACTACCTCGCATCAAAACGTAAAGCTCAAGTTGCGACTGCCAGAAGGCTCTCCTGCCAAGTTCGTCAAAATCAGCGGCGCGCTACAAATCACCAAACGAGCCACCGGACGTGATGCTGAAGCGGCATTGGGTGACCTGCGCTTTGGCGACAAGCGAGACATTCTAGTTCAACTAGCTATTGCACCGGATACAGGCTCTCCAGAACAGCTTCCTCAGGACCCCTGGGAGTCAATCGTGTCTGGCCTGGAGGCTCTCGGTGGACCGCTCGATCAGGACGAGTCACGCACGCTCAGTGTCGAAGAAGTGCCTTTGATCCAGGCAGACCTCACGTACGGCGATATCCTAAGAGAGGGGTCTCTTGCACACCTGCCACGGCCATCATTACTGGCCATTACTCTGCTGCCCTCTGGGCCAAAGAAGAGCCCAACAGGAAGACCATCAACACCTCCTATCCCGCCACACCCTCATGTTGTACAGCGACGCATGGAGTTGCTCACATCAGACATGCTGACACGCGCATTGACGCTTGTTTCGCGCGGCCAACACGAACGCGCCCACCACCTCCTCAAGGAAACACGCAGTATCCTAAAAGGACTTGGCAAGGGAGGTCTCCCACCTCTGCCACCTCCTGGTCATCGACGTAACGAACCATCCAGTGCAGCAGGCAGCACTGGGTCCGCATCACCAACAACTCACAGCGCCAGCGGCGACTTACGTGCGCGAACGCCCTCTCCTCACGCAGACAGTCCCTTCACTCCTGCAGCAGGCATTGACGTCAGAACCATGTACGCTCTTGACGCAGAACTTGAGTCTAGTCTCGAGTGGATCAACCACCCTGCCGTCTTCGGCAGAGATTCGCGCAAGGCGGTACTGCAGGCGATAGGTGTCATTTCATCACAGCGTGCATACACCTTCAGATCGCCAGCCGAGTCTCTTTGGGCAGAGCGCATTGCCGGCGTCAAGCGCCTGTCCGAACGTGCACGCGAGTGGCGCGAAACCGGCGACCGGGAAGCATTGATGGAGGAGAACTAATTTCGCACACGACTCTTCGAACTCTTCGCGTTTGCTTGCATATACCCTGTATCATACTGCATCATTCTCTGGTCCCATCTTTCCTTGCCTCTCTTCACGGCCACACTGTTCTTTGGCGATTTCATTACTAGGGCCACTTTTGGGCTACTTCCACTTTGGGCGGCTTGTCTGACTCTACCTATCTTTTTGGGGTTTATGATACCAAAACGGTCTACGTTTCCTTGTATTGCGCGGATTCCCCTAGGCTTGCAAGAGGAGGGACTGGGGCGTTGCTATCATCACATCCATGCTTTAGAGGATACCACAGCTGCTTAGCGATTGATTGGATCCACGCACTTGGATGCACGAATATCACATTCTTACCATAACTTAGTACTGCATCTCCTACGCTACTCTCGAATAAACCGGGACGTTCACGCATATTTAATAGCTCCACTCGGAGACATGTATCCGCATTCGTGCTTGCCCTGAACCTGATAATTGTCATATGCGTCTTTTAACAAGCGGACTATGGTATATCTCCACTTGCATTTAGTCATCGCGGTCTTGGAACTCCACCACGGTGAATTCCGCTACAAGACGCCGCCGGTACGAACCAAAGCCGGCAGAGCTACTCGTTCGGTGTGTTCGGCGCATTACCCCTCACCTTAACTCGGCACCATTATACGTCTATAAGCTTACCAACTATACCTTTACCCACGCATCGTTCGTCTCGGCATGCAAGGGATTTTATCATTGTTTTGTGCACAAGTGAATATGCAAGTAACTACGAGAGAGCATTCTTCGTCGACACACCTCCGAGTAGGCGGTGCGAGGCGCGATTGGCAAATTCTAGCTGCCTCTGTTTCAGACGGCCAACAATACGTGAAAACCCTGCGCCGACTATTCACCTGTATATCGGATGCAACTAGTTCCATGTCACTCGGACTGACAGTAATGCAACCGCACAATCAAACGTAATATCGAGACCTGCGTTTCTGGGATAAGCGCAGTTGAGCCGGCCACTACTGCCTGCAACAACGGCCACACACACGCGCTTCGAGCTTTACGCCATGAACTGGCTGGTCTGTACACGCGTGCATTACAGGCTCGCGAGACACTTTGCAGAGCGCAGGCTTCCAGCACTGTGGGCTGGACCTGACATGTAACGGCTTCTGCCATCCGTTACAAAGGCTTGTTGACGTTGAGCTCTGGAAACAAGTCAATTACCAACAAGTAACCTCCCCATGGTCTGGACATCCCACTTGTCTCTTCCAAGGACGACCCCTCGCATACGTTGAATGAAGCAAACAGCAAGGTGGTACTGCCGAAGTGACCAGGATGCGAAACGCTCCCATCCCGTCTTCTACCCAACAGCCATCAACCACGGAATGAGCTCCTTGGACCGAGAACAACGCGGTGTGCCGTAAAGACGGTCGTACATCCTTCAGTGCATCGAGTCTTACCTTGGTGCTGGATCGCCAAACGCATGCTCTCATGCGGCGACCCATGGGCCACGGAAATACGCAGGAACGGATCTTGACTGAGGGGGCGGCGTGGATGAGTGCAGCGGAGACATATTGGCTGCATACTGCATGTCGCTACAGATACAGATACAGATGCGATGCCGATGCCAATGCACTTGAGGAAGGATAGGCCCCGCCTACACAGTGCTTTTCATATCTTGTTCTGCTGCCAGGACTCGTTGACTACATGGAGTACCCACAACGCACATCAGGTCGAGAAGCCAAAATCAAGCAGATATCAGTACCAAGTCCATGGATCCAGACCCGAACCCGACAAGCCAATGAACCCTCCTCCCCAATAATAATAATACATATCAATGTCAAACAGCAATCACCCCAATATCCGCCTCTCAACCCATGTTTGATCGTTCGTCACTTTGCGCATCGGAATCACAGTCTCGACCTCGCCGGGATCGTAACCGTGGCCGTTGGTGACTCGTCAAACTTCCCTCCTCCCCCCTCCCCCCTGTTCACGAATGCCCAACTTCTGCAGGCCCTTCGCATCTTGACACACGTGCGCTAGTTGAGACCCTAGTACGGTGTTGGCGGGCGGTGGACCAAAGGCATTTCCTTTGCGAGGCGAGCGGGCGGGACTTCGATTCCATACCCCAGCCACGTTGCATCGGCAAGGGTTTATCATACCTTACCAAACGGCTATTCCGGTCTAGTTACCCCCACCGCCTTCAACATTCAAAGGTACCATTTGCCGACATGGAGGGGGTTAGGCGAGTTTCAAATTCAAAGGTGCGTCGACGGCCGGGCTCCTGCTTTCTCCGACGCCAGCCATGCAGGGAAAAGAAAAACGTTCATGGCGTAGAAGTGATGTAGCAGATTTTGCCGACACCGTTCCCTGTTTGACTGCAACTGTTCGTAGCCGACCATGCAGATTCGCCTTGTCTTCGTCGTGGAGAAGCGATTAATCCCGAGATGATTGCTTTTCCTCTCGATACCCGCCCGAGGATCACCAGCTTTCGCACTTTTCTTCATTCCATGGTCACATTCCAAAGCGCCTTACCGCTGCCGATCAGGCTTGCCGCGCTAGTTGTGGGTTGCATGCAGCGGGCGTCGAGCTAGATCCATGGTTCTCCCGCGGATCCTGCGTCTCTACAGTGCCGTCCAAAAGCAACATCTGAACTACGGACAAAGTTTACGAGTGTGGCATGACAGCCGTTTCGCTGTGGGCCAAGTCCAAGTGCGTGATGGGGGAAGAGAGAGGGAGAGGGGAGATGTTCCGCACCCCGCGCAAAAAACAAACATCATCACAAGAGCTGGAATAAGCGGGGTAGGTTTAGAATGCATTCCGGAATGCGTCATGGCCGATTGCAAAAAGCATCGCATTGTGTGTGTGTGTGTGTGTGTGTGTGTGTGTGGGAACTCAACAATCCCACAGATATGCATTTATATACACATTCGGCGAAGACTACTTAGAAAACAAAAAAAACCTTTCAATCATATGCGCATCATGCCTTGGCTGCATCTAGAATAAGGTCACCTACCATCCCGGACATGCTCGTTTGTGGTGGGACGCAACAGACATCTAGTCGTTCGGTTTGAGTACCGTCGTACATGTACTATTTCTTTATTTTTCATGTCCTGCTTGCCGCTCAAAGCGGATATGTTGACATGTCATAATCGGATATTCTAGGTGAAACTCAGTAAGGCTCGTATACACTTCTCGTTGGGTGAAGTATGACGTCGACGTTGACTTACTATGCGCCTGATGCTTTTTATGCCGTGCCGTAGCAATGCTCATGGCACGCAAGCAATATTACAGTACGGTATCAAATTCAAACTTGTTCTTTTTGCCAAGGCAAATTCCATCTGTTCGGGAGGTCTTGCGGCAATCTTGAACATCATAACCGTCGCCACAAGACAACAGGGGATGCGATGGATTTGCAAACACTTTCTCGTGAAGACAAAGATCATGCACAAAAGTTATGCTGCTATATGGTGGAATTGACTTGATCCAAGACAGTCTAGTCTGACGACCAAGATTCGGAACTACATTCCTACGTGCTATACTTCTTGACAAATGAAATAACATGCTTATTGACCTCCTTCGGATTCGACGCACTTAAAAAGTGCTGTCCTCCTTCAATAACCTCCAACCTAGCATCAGGCGAATTGGTGAAGAGTTGAATCTCCTCCTTGGCATTCGCAACCGAGTAAACCACATCACTAGTTCCCTAATTTGGTGGTTAGTATCAAAATCCAGAATCAAAGACCTTTGGCTACACCAGACACCCTCTTCTCATACAATGTTCCACTTACATGCAACCACAACACCGGACAAACCACATCACTCAACCTCAAATGCAAACCATCTCGATCCCTCAAATTAATCGCACACATTCTAATCCTCCTCCTCCCTTCATCCCCCTGATAATTCTTCTTAATCTCATCATTCCAAAAGCGCCGGACTTCTTCCGGGCACTCCTCCTTCCCAAAGCCCACATCAATCAGGAAGTTGCAGAAATCGGTGCTGGGGATAAAGTTGGGAGTAGATTTGTTGCATGTGGTGCCGAATTCGCCAGTGATACGCTCGGCGAGAGGATCTACGGCTTGCCAGCAGCCTAGATTGCGGGAGCGGGGAGACTCGTAGTCTAGGGATGTTCCTAGGGGTATTATACCGAGGATCTTGGGTTTCTACATCAGCGTTTCTTGGGGGAAAAGAGCCAAAATGCTAGAATGGTAGGGCACGCAGTTTCCCTTCCCCCCCCCAGGATGCTATAACAAAACATAAGACGACATACCTTCTCAGGGGCCAAAAGCGCCATCCGAACAGTCACCCATCCTCCCTGGCTTGTTCCCAGTACAAACGCCTTGTCCACCCCTAGTTTCTCCATAACCTGTAGATTCATAATCGCAGTGTCCCAGTACGTCCAGTTCTCACTCTTTGCACGTGTTTGTCCATGACCTAGAAGCTCGATAGCTACCAAATTCATTACCGAAGTGAGTGTTTCGTTCTTGTATGCATCGCGGTACAGTTCCGAGGACGTGGTGAAGGAGTTGATCAGGATGAGGGTGGGCTTGGAGGAGTCCACGGGACCGGATGTCTGGTAGGCGGCTGTTATGCCGCCGAGGTGAGAGACGTCGATTGTTTGTGTGTTTGGCATCTTGTTGCAGTCTTTCGATTCTGTTGTTGATGGAATCTGAGAGATGAACGGTAAGGAGTCTGGTTTCTTGAGGTTATGTTGTCGTGTCATGTGGTAACGACGTCAGATGTCGATCTTATTTGCGGGAAATAGCGGGCCTAGGTTACGGGACGAGAGTGATGCGCTTACAACCGGAACGTCAACCTTTTCGCTGCATGGGCGGCATGAGAAGAAAGGGAGAATATTGTGGGATGTAATCACTTGTTCAGAGCGGAACCGCAACGCCAATACAAGCAAGAGTTGAATGTATAACAGCGAAGATGTTAATTCTCCAACATCAGATTCTCGAAATGTAATTCGAATAGCTTGCATTGAGTAAGAAGTCATGTCGCGGCTTGTGTTTCTGGCCTAGTTCTCGAGAACATATCTATACCTCGCCTTTCCGTCCTCCATGTCCACAATCGCAGCGTTGGCCTCCTTCATCGGCCTCTTCTGGACCCATGGCTTAATCTTCTTCTCAGCAGCTAGCTCCAACATCTCCTTGATCTCCCATGGAGCACCAATTCCGGAGCCTCCAACCTTGAGTCCACCAGAAAGAAGTGTGAAGGCGTTAATAGGGGGGAGCTCTCCGCCATCTGGAGCACCGACCTGGATGAAGGTGCCATGGGTCTTGAGTAAGCCAAGGTAGCCATCTAGAGGCATCTTGGCGCTGGAAACAGTGCAGATGATGAGGTCGAGTGTTTGTGCGTTGTGCTTCTGCCAGTCCTTGTCTTCGTCGGTGGAGACGTAAAGGTCAGCGCCTAGCTTGAGGACGTCGTCGCGCTTTTCGGCCTTGCGGCTGATGCCAACGACCTTGTCTGCGCCGAGGGCTTTGGCGAAGAGAACACCGAAGTGACCCAGGCCACCTACACCGACGATTCCGACGGTCTTGCCTGGGCCACACCCGTATCGTTTCAGGGGGGAGTAGACTGTGATTCCTCCGCAGAGCATAGGGGCGGCGTCCGCGCTGTCTAGGCCGTCGGGAATGTTCAAGACAAAGTGGCCGTTGGTGCGGTTGTGTGTAGCGTATCCGCCGTAGCTCTTGCCCTCGTCCCGGGGGTAGATGGAGCCATATGTGTTCACTGTCTCGCGGTGGCAGTGGTTCTCGATGCCGTTTGAGCAGTCGGGGCAGTCAGGCTGGAGGCATGAACGTGCTTGCGCGCCAACACCAACACGGTCGCCCTCCTTGACGTGCTTGACGTTCTTGCCGACCTTTACGGCCTTGCCGATGATCTCGTGACCCACGACGCAGGCTAGCAATGGTTAGTACAATTGAAGCTGTGAGAAGACGAAGCGACATACGGTAAGGTGTTTGGCCCCAGCCACTGCTCAGCATGTGCAAGTCGGATCCGCAAATGCCGCAGTGAGAAATCTCAATGTCAACATCATCCTCAGTCCACTTCTTGGGCTCGAATTGACCCCACTCCATCTTTCCCTTGACGCTCTCCTTGTCCTTGCCGAGCCATCCTTCAAACTTGGTGTCTGTAGCCATTGCGTCCTTTGTTGTTGTTTGTGGTGATGGAGTGTCGGGCACTTGTGCTGGTGTTGATTTCGGATCGGAGTTTTGGCAGGATAAATTGTCACTCCTCTCGTGTTGGTGAACAAACACTTATATATCAGCAATGTCCGTTAACTCCGTCCATCTCCCGATATGACGTCCATTACAAGCTTTGTCCGTCTAGAAGAGCCTCAAGGCCAATTATGCAGATGAAGTGCGGGACTGAGCTGCTTTGGTTGGAGTCCGTTGCCACTCCTCTCACGTCCATTGGCTACCATGGCAGGTGGATCATCATAGATATTTACGCGTAGCTTCTACTGCGGCGGGAGTGCCGGTTTCGTGAATTGATGCCGTACGTCACTAGCAGAAAAACTATCTACCCTGTAGATACGCGGGAGTGAGGTCCTCTCCCATTGGTCGCGTGTCTTGCGCTAACGCGGCGACCGATGGATATCGGTCACCGCCAAAGAATCTCGGAAGGACTGACTGGTGCAGACAGCTGACATCGCCGCGGGGTTTGGGTGAGGTGATGTCGGGGTTAAATGTGGAGAATGGCAATTCAGATCCGCCATGTCGTGTCGTGTGGATACGGATGGACGTGCAAAGTATGTGGCGTCACTGTAGGGTGCAATTTTGCAGGAGCTGTGCAACAACATGATGAGTGTAGTGGGTATTTTTGATTTCGTGTATCGCACGTTACCTGAAGCGTTGGAACTTGTCTTCCTCTGCCATTCTCTTGTTGACACGCTCAATCGTTTCAGCGTCATAGACTTCGTCCAGGCTCTTTTGGCCTTTCAACACTTCCTTCTCATGCTTTGTCGCCTCTTCCTTGGTCATGAGAACCAGGTCCTTCATCAGGAGATTGCTGCTCTTCTGACCTGGCGTGCTCTGATCCACAAAGCTCCGAGTTGGCTTGTTCCATCGTGTCAATGCTAGGCGTGTAGACAATCCACTGATGATGCTTCGGCCGTTGAATACTTCTTCTACCAGATAGCCCACGTCGTCTTGTGTGATGGGGATCTTGAGGCCTAGTGGATCCTCGTTGAAAATTGCTCGGGCTAGCCGTTCTTCTGCACCTTGAAGAGCACCCAAAATTCCGTCGTACATCTTGTCGCGGGACTTTGACGGCAGGTATTCGTGGGGGTAGCCAGAGATGGAAAGAATGACGTGATTGGCAACTGCGAGACCAAAGATGGCCGGCATAGTTCCCAGAACGGGCAAGATTCTTACGCGGAAGTCTGCGAGAACACCCAGTTCTCCGACGTTGCCTTTTGCAAACTCTTCTTCGGAGAGGGGTTGAAGCTCAGCCTTTCCAGGACCCGGCCTTTCGGTGGAGTAGACCACTGGTATGCCGTCTTTGACGCCCTTCAAACGCAGCTTTCTTCTCGTAGACTTTGACAACGGGTCGTCTGTGCTTCCGGAGATGTCACCGATAAAGATTCTCGTAGGATCAGACTTGCATCCTGCACCCATGGAAGATATGACCTTGATGTTGTTCATGTAGCAGTATGCCAGAAGTGCCACCTTGCTGTCGATGTTGTCGATGGCATCAATGACGAAATCCGGCTGTTGGCCATTCAAGGGGGCTAGTTGTGCTGCTGCGGTTTGCTCGCCAAACAGTTCATTTCGGCATTCGAAGTGCGTCCAGGGAGTGATTTGCTCGAGTCGTTTTCGGAGGCAGTGTACTTTGGGCGTTCCAACATCTGCCAACGTAGCAACAGCGTGGCGGTTGAGCGAAGATAGAGTAACCTGGTCAAAATCGATGAGTCTTAGTTTCGAGCATCCTGAGCGGGCGAGTGCAGCTGTCGCATGTGATCCGACGCCTCCGCATCCTACTACAATCACAAAAGCGGACCTTAACTTGGCGATTCCAGGATCTGTGAGAAAGACTCTGTTTCTCGCCAGTTGTTCGAGGATGAGATCTGTCGCACTAGTCAGGTTTGGCTGGCAGTTTGATGATGGAAAAATCGTACCGTCGTCATAGTCGCCTTTCCTTGCTCTTGCGGCTAATGCCATACTTTGTTCATCTTGCTTGCTTGGAGCAAAGACATGAGAAGCAGCCCCATATTCGGTCAGCTGGCCTCTGTTAGCGAGCTCTCAGGCGGCACTTTGGATGGTCAAGTATGCCTTCGACCAGAAATCGAGGGACTCACTCTGGACGCGCGATGATCGTCACTGAGATCTGGAATCGATGCTTTCAGATCCGCGACCCTTGTCATTCGTCGAGCCTTTTGAAACCCGAGAATGGCACTTCCAACAACGAAGCCCGATACGGCGGCAGTCGTGAGGAGCTGAGCATTATGTGACTCGGTGGCTCGCGATATCCACGAAGGCATGTTGGCGGTGTGGCGTCACACTTTATGGGATGATACTCCCAGTCTAAACCCGCATAACCTTCTATGTACTGCAGAAGACGAAGAACGAAGAAGAACGGGCCAGGTTTTAAGAAATCGCAAAATTGCCCGACTTGATGACTTGTCAGTCATGTCGAATATCCACGCAGGTGCAGCTATCAGGACTAGCGTGCATCTGGTAAGCGCCAAACTCTTGTGGTGGAAAATGCAGATGACCAGGAGGGAACCGGCGCCAGCGCACCGTACCAACACGGGGTAGACGCGTCCGAGACATTCCTCACGCGCCGCAAAGGACGCCGGGACCCGTGAGAGCCCTGTATAGCTCATCAGAGGCCTCGCTGTTTGTCTCAAGGGCTACTAACGACCTACGTCTCTGAAGACCCAACTACATCGACCATGTCTAAGCTCACCCTGGGCTTAATTGCTGCCGGTGGTGCAGCCGCAGGAGCTGCAGCGACCGCAGCGCTCTACTCGGCCAAGAAGGACAGCTTCCAGCCCACGCCGTCCATCACTACCACTACGACAACTGTAACTGGGCCTGGGCGACCAGCGCATGTACCCTCGGTCCCCGCCATCCCCTCACCTGCCACCACCGCTGCTGCCGCCGCCGCCGCCCGACGAGCAATCGTGGACCCCAGTGGTCTCTTCCAATATGGCTTCCCCGGCCCAGTCAACGATGTCCGTTCTGCCGCCTCTCTCACATCGTCCTACGACCGACGAACACGGAACCCAGCATGGGTCGTCGAGCACATCACGCCCGAGTCGCTCGCCAACAGCAACGCCGACCGCAAACACAGCGTGTTCGTCGAAGACATTACCATCCCAGACATGTTCCGCGCAAAGTTGAAGGACTACTTCCGCTCAGGCTACGACAGAGGACACCAAGTCCCTGCTGCAGATGCAAAGTGGAGTCAAGAAGCCATGGATGATACTTTCGCACTGAGCAACATGTGCCCGCAAGTGGGCGACGGCTTCAATCGCGACTACTGGGCGCATTTCGAAGACTTCTGCCGCAGGCTCACACACTCGTACCCCTCCGTCCGCATCGTGACCGGCCCTCTCTACCTGCCCAAGCGCGAAGCCGACGGCAAGTGGCGCGTGTCATACGAAGTCATTGGCAACCCACCCAACGTCGCTGTACCCACTCATTTCTACAAAGTCATCTTCGCTGAAGACGGGCAGCTGCGAGGCAAAGTTGCGCTGGGCGCTTTTGTGCTGCCGAATGCTAGGATTGAGAACCACAAGCCATTGACAGACTTTGAAGTGCCCATTGAGGTGGTAGAGAGGGCGAGCGGACTCGAGTTTGCGACTAAGCTGACCCCAGAGAGGAGGAAGAGGCTCTGCCAGGAGGTCAACTGCAGTGTCATTGTGAAGGAGTATGCGCAGAGGCAGAAGACGTTCACCAAGAAATAGGCGTTGGAACCATGAGCCCTCATCATAGTTAGCATGGACAGCGGGCTTCGATCCATCGCACATGGGACGTCATGGTGTCGCCATATACTAATTTCGTCTTGATACAAGCTCTTCTTCTTGGTGGTACAGTGTATATAGTACATGTTGATCATACGCCGTTACTCGGGATTCCAATGTCGTGATCCCATACTCGTACATGACTCTTTATATCATGGATATCTTGCGAAGGCGCCTCTTCAAAAACCTTTTCCCCATCTGACTGACGTCAACCAAGGCTTTACACATTCTGCACCGCACCACCCTGCTCCCGCTGTATCCTGCCGACGTATTGCTTGCTGACTGTGTTCCATGCGCTCATGTACTTTTCCATGCATGCGCTCATGCAGCTTTCCTCGCCTTTCGAGAGCGAGGCACCGGGCTTGGGAATGCAGCGCTCAAAGCAGTGCTCGTTGAGTTTCTGTGGATGCATGAGCACAATTTCTACTGCAATTCAAATGCAAGATGCAGGAAAGACGTACCTCGACCAGCATGCGCGCATTCTGCATAGCAGCTTCCTGCTGTACTTGGCGCATAACCGCCGTCTTTGGGTCGCTCGGGTAAGAAGACATGCCGCCTAATGAGTCCATCTTTTTGGTTGTATGTGTGAGTGTTGATGTAGAAGTGGTGTGGGGTGTGTTATGGCGAAATCGTTGGTCGTGGGTGGCTTCGTCTTGATTGAAAAGTTGTCGACGTCAAGAGCGGCTCTCTCGCTAGCGTAGTCGCTGCAACGCAAGACCCCTGCATTGCACGCGGAGGTGATAGAGTGGCCTTTCCAATCTCCAAGATTCACCCGCCAAACTCCAGCACATTCAAGTCGCCCGACCCGTGTCATTCTCCTCTTCGACCAGCCTTCACCCCCACGAGGCTTTTATTTTTTCCCCCTCCCCAATTACTGAAGCTCAGTCTTCTCTACCATTCTTTCTTGCGCGCCAGTACTTAGGTGGTAGCTTGGGGGTAGCTGCTCTTAGACAGACTGCGGAGGACCAAGTGCGAACATGTTGTTTGCAAGGCCATGGACGAGCCTGTGCTTGCTCGCGGGCAGTTGGACAGGTGCTTGGGCGCGGCAGGGAGGTTTGAGCGAGGACCCTGATATCAAGGCCATCTCGGTGGGTTGCTGCCGCACGAGGACCATGGGGCATTGTTGCTAACAAGAGCATAGCTACGGACGCATAGCCTCGAGCCTGTAAGTCGCATATCCTAGGCGAAAACACATACGACGTTGGGGATATTCTAACACCACATACAGCCATACCTCGATTCGGACATGCAAAGCCGTTGGTGGGATTTTGGCGGAGACACTATTATTCGAACTGATAAGTACATTCGACTTGCTTCAGACAAGCCCTCGCGCGATGGCTGGCTATTCTCGAGAGTGCCTCTTACGGCTACAAACTGGGAGGTGCGTTTTACACCATAACAATAGTCAGTATTCAAAGGCTTACGCGAGTAGATTACATTCGAGTTCAAGATCCACGGTCAAGGCAACCTATACGGCGACGGCTTCGCCATGTGGCTCACCAAGCAGCGCGCGCAGCCAGGAAACGTCTTCGGTCACACAGACAAGTTTGAGGGTCTCGGCCTCTTCTTCGATACCTACAAGAACAACCGTCCCGGTACCGTGTTCCCCTATATCATGGCTATGAACGGTGATGGAAACACGCCTTATGACAAGGACAATGATGGCAAGGCCAACGAGGTCGCTGGATGCTCGGTACGTACTGGTCGCATCATCTGACTGTCTGGATACTAACATAGCCAAGGCCCGTGGAATTCGCAATGCCCAGGTCGCGACCAAAGCCCGTCTGACGTACTTCCAAGAACAATTCCTCCGTCTCGAACTCCAATACAAGTCAGAAGGCGAATGGACTCAATGCTTCGAGATTTCCAACTTCAAGGTCCCACCCGTCGCCTATCTAGGTTTCTCCGCCGAAACCGGTGAACTCTCCGACAACCACGATATCGTCTCCGTCAAATCGCAAAACCTTTACAAGAAGAACCCAAGCTCCTCTTCGTCGTCAGGAAGCGCGGGCGGCAAGACCGCCTCATCTATGACCCGGGAAAAGAGCAGCAGCGGCGGAAGCTGGACATGGTTCCTCGTCAAGTTTGTGCTCTTCGGCCTGGCCCTGACTGGTGCCTATGTAGGCTTCACCATCTACAGGACGAAGCAAAGAGATCGTTTCTAGGGGAATAGCTCGTACTTGAAGTTCAAGGGCAAGAAGAAGCTTGTTTGGAAAGGTCCACCTATGTTTCAGATGGATGGGTGTGTCGAAGTTGGGGACGAGAATGACTGGGCGGCATTGTACAGGGTTGGATGATGGAGTTAAGCTGGGCAAAAGATGGCCTGGCAAGGTCGCGCGCATTGTTTTCTATTTCACCTAGTGCTTTCACTACTCTTCACCTAGCTTAGATCAAGCCGAAAACACTTCAGCGTGATTTGATCAAGATGAAAGTCATGTCTCCGCAAACGTTAACAGATCATTGCATGGGATTATGCAAAGGCTGCCGATAACGCGGAGTTGGGTTGAGATTTGGTCTAGCATCCGATTTAGGGGCCTGGCTACATGAAGTAATGGAAGCGGCCTTGATGTCGAATGCTATGTTTCCTGAGTAAACATTGCACAGGAGATTGCTTCGTTGTTGCAAGCACCGTCGACTCTGTGCATGGTATGTTGACGAAGATTTACGCGCGCATGTCGACATACGGATGTGCATGTCGAGACGAGCATCTTTCATAAGATTACGGGAAGCGAAAGGGCAGGTTTTAACTTGGACGCATGACGATATATATACGATTCGGAGGTACAGACCGCTTTTATGGAGACGCCAAGACCCAGCTTCCTAATCGAGTAGGTTTGAATTTTGGTGTCGATAATGGGAAAATGCCGGCTCAGCTTACGTTATGAGCTTGCTACTAGCGTGGCCCGTGATTGCGCGCCCAACTCTCGCTGCGCGTCGGCAGCTTTCTCTCGTTACCCACAACCCGAGCAGCGAGTAAGTACACCCCGAGGCTACCAGCGCGCCAGACGCAGCATCAGCATCATCATCATCATCATCATCTGGAAATAGCTTACACCCACCAGATCTCAGTGAACGACAAACCTTCGTCACAAGGCGATGCCGGGGACTAATCATCCCCAGCGTCTCACTGCATGACAAACAAGAACGGAAAGCGGAGGGAGTGCGCCATCATACTAGATGCAGCCACATCGCCCACACTATCATTGCACAGCGATAGTCACGGGCGGTTTCGCAAAGCTACTGGGTTCACCTTCATCAGACTGCAGCCCCAACCTTTCCCACCGCGCACTGAGGAAGAAGTAAAAGGGTTGAAGCGCCGTGCTACCTCGCCTAACAAGCTTGGAGGACGAAGTTCGCTTGTGACGTCCAACTATGTAGTTTTCAATCCGAGCGCCTTTGCCCTTTGTGGCATCGCTGGTCGTGGGGACGCGTGGTCTTTGTCGTTGGCGTCTGTGGGTCTCGGTGTTGGTGCTTGTATTAGGTGGGTTGTTCTCTTTACAAAGTCCTGTTTTACAGACGGACGCGAAAAGAGGTCCAGTGATGATGTCCCTGTGGGGGCATTAAAGCCAAAGTCGAGTTGAGGAGCCCGATCGTTGCCTGTTGAGAGGTCGAGAGACTGATTGATGGGGAACGGACGAGGTTCCTTCTGAGGACAGCAGGAGAGCTAATCTGAGGACCGTTGATAGATTGCATATTATTTTCGAAATGTTCACTCTTCTCTTGTGCCCAGACTGACTTGCGCAAAGGTTTCACATGTAAGCCGGTATCTTGCATGCCATGTATCTCGAAGATGACGGTGCTTGTCTCATGACAGCCATCGCCACACCGCACTACTCATAAACGTAGCAAAACGGGCCCGCAACCGTACTAACCAAGTCCTTGATCTTGTACATTTTTCCATCCACATTCAACACCTCCAGATCCACACTATCCTCCAGACTCTGCGCCCTTCCACCACCCATCATCGATGTGCCACCCGCGATGACCTGTTGCCTATTTGCAAAGTCCTGACTCTGCCAGATAGACCACACACGATCGACCATGGAGTGGTGAAGGTAGAAGTATGGGTCTGCAGCACAGCACTAATCAGCGATGAAAACGCAAAAAAGAAGAATGGGCATGATACGTACCACCAGGTGATGTATAGAAGTCGCTACCGGGATCGCCAGCGACGGTGAAGTGACCTGCGCCGTGTGGGCCGGTCGCTGCTTGCATAGTATCTTGGAACGGCCCAATGGTTTTGCTGTTGTTGATCAACGCAACCACCTTGTCCGTTGTCGCGTAAAGTTGCGTAAGGTAACTGCTGATGTCGCGCTTAATACAACGAGGATTGTATCCAAAGCCATCTGATCGTGGATTCCGCGGCGGCTGCGGACTATCCATCGCTGCTACTGGCCTTTTAGCAGTCAGCATACGTGCCCAGGGTAGGCAACATCACAAAAGAGATAGTGTGTTGTCTGCTAGTATGTGAGACGGAGGAAAGCGAGAAAGCATACCCAAGATTAACCATCATCCCCTTGAACGGCCCACTAGCGATACACCCACCCCCATTCCCCGCTGGCTTCATTCCACTACTACCATGTTGCACCTTCTCTCCCTGACCACTCATACTCGTCTCACTCCCATCGAAAATCGGACTCGTCTCCGGGCTGGCTGCCCAGCGTCCCCAGTCCCAGTATGGCTGTGTGCCATTGTATCCGCACTCGACTCTCAACGCGTTCTCATACGCAAACGTATAGTATCTGTGCCAAGACAAAAAGTTACCAGTGCCGTGGATGGACAGCGTGTTCTTCATGTGGATGGCTACAAAGTCGTCGAAGCGTGTTTTGGCGCCTGGGTATTGGGTGGACGAGAGTTTGGACGGCGCCTTGGTTATGCATTGGACGGCGGCGATGTAGGCACGTTTTTCCGAGGCAGTGATGTCGCCCCTGGTGTACATGTGTTAGGTTGTTGTGTACGGAAAGGTTGGGATTGTTGTGATACATACCACTCTCGACGTACGCGGAGTTTGTCTTTTGTACATGTTGTTGATTTGGCGATGGCGGCGTCGATGGCTGCGCGGCCTTTGGTCTGGAGATCACTCACTCCGTCCGCAGCGCAGAGTATATGAAGTAGTGAGACTGAGGCGAAGAGCGCGTACAGCGCTCTGAGATTGATTCTTGCCATGTTTGACAAAGAAGACAGCAATCACTGACTTGTGTTTTGGATACTGAAGACGTGGCTCAATTTATAGACGAAATCCTAGGCTATCAACGCCGAGAGGCAGATAGTATGCTACTCGGATCTTTCCAGCCGTTGTTTACAAGGTAGCATGCAGGATAGAAGCGAAAGGATCACTGTTAGATGGGACTTTGATTGAGTCGTTGACGGCTTCCAGGCGTGGGAACTCTTGCATGCTGGGAGATGAACAAGTGCATGATAGGGGTCGGCAGATGCATGTCAGATGCAGAAATCAATATGTAAAGATCTGTAACGTGTGTAGATTCTGGGGTAGGAGATGTTGGATCGCTATGTATGGTTCGGGGATCAGCATCTTGAATATGAGCAGAGCGTCTTGCACGAAGGTTATTTGAGTTTGGATACCGGGGAGAAGAAAACGGTTGGGTTCCGTGAGTGGTTTTCAAAATTTGATATGGTGGTGGATCTGCTCTGTCGCCAAGACGGCATTCTTCGTCTACGCCACATCTAAACCAGACTTTCAGTACCAGCCAAGATTGAGGCTAATATGAGCGATTCTACTGTTTGGTGGTAGTCTTGAAGATCCTGCGCATTGGAGGAACAGCTGCAGGGTCCAAAGATGTCTGCCCTCCTTACGATAACTCGCGGACGGCTTTCGCCAACCTTGGAATCAAACATGCAGCAAATGTGCACCATTTTCTGTTGTGTCGACTATTCCTACTCGCCAATGTACCAAGCAATGTTTTGGCGATGCTAACAGCACTCCAAAGCGAAGCGGAGATGCCTGTAAAGTGATGTCGTAGGATCATCTCAGAGTCACCTCGTACAGCATAACCCATGGATCTGCGAATACATGCAGAAATATGCAAGGTGCCAGTAGTTCGTTGAGATGAAGACGTGATCATTTAGCCGGTAACAGGTTCCTCTTGTCGGAGCTTTCCAACCGACTTGACGGAACACTATAAGATGCAGTGAACACGAGGCCCATATTTGACGGGGTTTGGCTTTGAGCATCTCCTCAATCTGGGTCATCGGAATCGGAGGTACTTTGCTTGGTTGCCTGAAAGTGAGTAAGATTTGTGCGTCGCTTAGAAACTCCTTTTTGAAAGACACCCGTGTCGCTTTCCCCTTCGATACATTCTCACAAACAATCGTCCAGACTACTTCCAGATCACAGGGTGTGTGCACATCTGAACTGCCTTGTAGAGAGGCTCTTTAGAGCCAAGACTCAAAGTGCCTGCTGATGCGGCACTTGCTTCGTCAATCAAGCATCTCCCAAGAGTTATTGATCACCCAAAGATTATAAAGTTTCCCACGTGGTTATCGGCGGCGGATATCGGTAGTGAGTGCCACACCTTCGATGAGGAGAGCCGAGGATATGATTCGGCGTCTAAGCTCCGATGGTGACTGATGAACATCTCTTTCCTATCATATTTGAAGTGGCTTACACTCCCTCCTTTAGATCTGGTCCTCCGCTCTTCCTCTGGGTGTCTTCATCTCTGCACCGTGTGACCAGGTAGCTCAGCAGGACGCTCATTCATCGGTGCCTCTGAAACATTGTTATCGCATGGAATCTCGTACGTAGCCACAGCATCGTGTTTTAACTCATACTTGGCCAGTGATGGTGATTGAACATGGGCCATACTCTCATGGGGTAACTCTTGCGGTGGGTTTATATGCTGTGGTCTCTTTCATTTCCGCCAGAGGAAGAGGCTGAACACGATGAGCGCTATGAGCGCAGCTCCGCCAACTCTCGCTCCAATAGGCGCTGTAATATTCGAGCTCAGTACGATATAATCCGCGTTTGGCCTAAGGTAAGATGATAATCAGTTGTGTTTGCCAGGTCGGTCAGATACCACGTCTCGTCGCCCCACGAAGTAATACTCCAGTACGCACCCGCATTAGCAATGCCGCCTCGAGCCATATACGTGAAGGATTTGCCCTCTTGCTGCTCGTCGTCGCAATATTTCGCAGAAAAGTAACCGTTTGGACCAAAATCCTGTCAACGCAGCGTCCAGGCGTTTGAGTTGAGTTTGAGTAGTTACCATCGCTGCTCAGTCTCTGTATCGTTCCTTGCCTTGATGAATACTGCACCCCTTCATTCGTCTCCTCTGTAGAGTACTGTTCCCACCATTGCTTGTGTGTGGCTCGGGTCTATGGACATTGGATACCACCGATTTGGATTGATACCTGGTACTTGACCCATCGTGGGAGCGGTCCAGATATGTAATAATAGTGAAGTCGCTGTGAGTATGGCAGGTAGAGGCACGGCAGAACAACATGTGCTACTCGAGTAGATCTCACTCAGCCTTCGATCAGCCCCCACCGCGGGCACAGCCTAGTGTGACACCTAGTGCACATAATTAGAGATGCCAAACGTTAGCACCAACCAGGGAGTGTGGAAAGAGGGGGATCTAGAATTGAAAGCGCCGTGCGATGGGTCGCGAAACGTCCGGCAAAGCATGTTGTGATAGTTCGCGTTGTGAAGTCTACATTGTAGCTTCTGCATTTTCTTTATAGCCACAAACAGTGGAGAAACACTACTAGGGTCCGAATGCGCCAGTATGAATAAGATGCTCGGGCGGTGTTGCTGACACGCTGCGAGTGTTGGTGGAAGGACGGGTCTGATATAATAAAGCACCCCATGGATTCAGGGTGACCCAAGCCAGGAGGCCGCCTCTTTGCGCCACGATGAACAGAATAAGCCACATGCCACGAGCGAGGCGCAGACTACAACTCCTTCAATCATTTGTGTGGATGTTTCCCCAGTGGGAAAAAGAAAGAAGAAGACGAGTTTCGATAAAAAGACAACACAGCGATTGTTACCGTTTTGTATATGCCCTGAAAGCTGGGAAATAACATAGTGGAACGGTCGAATTCGCTATTCGCACATTCACCAGATACAACCCATCTATTTACTAGCCTCCAAAACATTCCTCTCAAGACCACTAACCGCCTCCCTCACACTAGGCGCAAAGTGCCTCCTCAGTATCTCTCCTTCCCAAATGGTCCCCGCAAAAGGATTGCTACCCTCAATCTCAGGTTTCAGCGCATCGAACACTCCGTCGCCTCTCCTCTCCTCTGTATTCCACAGAGGTGCTACTTTCTTTCCATGCGTCTTGGTAACGCGGTTTAGTAAGCCGAGCATAGCGGTACTAGATTTCTCAGGGAGATGCATAGAGATGGACATGAGTTGTTTTGCGAAGGCAGCGACTCGAAGAGGTGGGACAGCACGGATTGAGGTGGCAGGTAGGAGTACGGATGAGAGAGAACGGATGAGTAGGACGATGGTGGTTTGTACGTTAATTTTTGCGGTGTCAGCGTGAGATGTTGCGGCGTCGGGGTCGGGCAGGTGAAGGGACTTGGAGCTGAGTTCGATGTCTGGGTTCAAGGCAACGGGATGTAGCGTGCGGTAGAGATGAGTGATGAAGTAGCTTAGGTCCAGTTTTAGGGCTGATGCAGTTTTTGCTCCGTCTTGGCCTTCAAGAAGCGCAAAGGCGGTGATGACGCAGAGGAGAGACTCGCGAGTAAGGTTGCGCTCGGGTGCTTCGTTGTCGTCTTCTTCATCTGATGCATCTTCATCCTCTTCAACTGCGGCAGCTGCTGTGAGTTCGGCAGTCGCAATGATGTCTCGTAGAGCTTCCAGGATGTCTCCAAAGAAATCTTGGTTGATCAGATGTGCATATCGTGCCAGACCTTCCAACACAGCACCCATCAGTTTCGGCGAGCGAGCCTTCAGGATTCGGAAGTATGCCACGAATACCATCTTGAGTGTCTCGGCCTGCATCCTGTCGCGCTCCTCGTGACTGACGGCTGCATCAGCCTCCTTGAACTCCTTTTCAATTGCCTTCTTCTCTTTCAGCTCCTTTCGTAACCTCTTTGTCCTGAATTCGCGCTTCTGCTTCATCTTCTTGCCGTTGACCATTGGGTCTTCCGCCTTGTCAACGGAGTGATATGAAGCCTTTTGCGCAAATTCGGACAGCAGTCGCAAATGTAAGAACGTGTTCAACACACTCTCGTCAAAATGGTAATTCCGACTCTTCATCATCTTCGTCAACATGGTAACAGCTTCCAGCGCAGCATTGCCGTCCTCGTCGTTCTCAAAGAGTGTTTCCATCGCCTCCCTGCAGCGTACAAAGTCGGCATCTACCCTCCTCGTGCTAAGCTTGCCTACGAGAATCTTCAAAAGCTCGCCGCGAAAGTTGAAGTGCGGTACCGAGTTCAAGAGGTTGCATGCGCAGCTAACAGCAACTGATGCGAGACTCGCCATGTGTTGCTTGTCCGATCCACTCGACTTTGCCAGCCTCGCCAGGTACTTGACGTGTGTCTCGTAACTCGATACAAGCTTCTGCTCGAATTGCCGTAGCTTCTTGACTTCCTTGGAGATCTTCTCTTGCATTTTCTCTTCCGACAGCGGCCGTATCCTGTACCCGGGGATAATGTCCTTGAAGATAGAGACCTGCGTCGCCAATGCCAATTTCCTAACGCTGAAGTTCTCTGCTTCCGCTAGCGCTTGTAGTGTTTTCAGTGCTCCAATGTGCTCCTCAGGATCCTCGTTGACCAGACTCGCTATGCGCGCAAGTTCTTCTTTCGCCTCGCGTATCTGTTGTCGCGCAGGTATCTTGGGCCTCTCTTCCTCCACCTCTTCTACATCTGAGCCCTCGGCTGCTTCATCCTCGCTTCCAGACCCGAGGAAGCTGTCCTCCTCCTCCTCTTTGATGTCCTGCGCATTGGGCGGCGCTGCTACCCATCCTTCCGTTGTCCTGACGGGAAGTTTCTTATTCTCCTTCTGTTTCTTCAATTTGCGCGGTCGCGTTTCGTAGTCTTGTTCGAGATCCCATTTCGCAGCATTCTTCAGAAACTTCGCCTTGTGATCTTCTGTCGCGCCATTCGTACGCTCGCCATCCTCGGGAGGAGAAAGCCTTCTTCGCTTCGCAGCCGGTACGCTTCTCGACATGTTGAAGTTACTCGTGGGTCAATATGGGCGACAACAATCAGTGTTGGTTGATTGTATCGCCAGATTTTCTGAAATTTTGGCGGAGGCTGCGGCGGAGACTAGCCGCATCCGCTCCACATTTTTTTGGCAGCAGATCTCGACTTTGCGAACTTGCGCCCAGCTTCAACCCCAACTCTAAACTTCCTTACACACACACACACAGACATAATGAGGCCCCTCACAGAACCAGAGACCAAGACCCTTTTCGAGAAGCTCGCGACATACTGCGGGAAAGGCATATCGAACCTCATCGCCGATCCCACGGGCGGCAACGATCGCAATGTCTTCCGCGTCCAGGTACAAACTACTCCAACTCCTCAAACCTCTCCCCAATCACATGCACATGCTAACGGGCAACCTCAGGGCTCACGTGTCTACTATGTCCGCGAATCCCTCGCCAACTTGGCCACATCCGTCGCGCGCGACAACCTGCTCTCCCTCGGAATCTGCCTGGGTAAATTCACCAAGACGGGCAAATTCCGCCTGCACATTACAGCGCTGAGCGTAATCGCCCCCCACGCGCGATACAAGGTGTGGGTTAAGCAGAACGGCGAGATGCCGTTCTTGTACGGCGGTAATGTGCTCAAGGCGCATGTGGGACGGTGGAGTGAGGACTGCCCTGAACATCAAGGTGTTGTTGTGCTGAGTATGAATGATACGCCATTGGTAAGTCTGCCGATGCCTCGAGAAGGAAAATGCGAGGAACCGAGAATCAGACTAACATGTGATTGTAGGGTTTCGGTGTGAGTGCACGATCGACGGCCGAGGCGAGGAAGTTGGATCCTACAGGTATTGTCACATTCAGACAAGCGGATATCGGGGAGTACCTGAGAGAGGAAGATACATTGTTCACGACTTGAGCGATGGGAGGCTTGTGCGACAATTTCCTGCTCTTCAAAAAGAGCTTACTCCTTGGGACAAAGAAAACTAGAGAGCAAAATCAGCGTGGATTGCTTACACATTTGCTTCAGCATTGCGCGCTTTCGATGCGCAAAAGGACCAAAGGCGTAACAGGGCTGTATACTGTGTAGAAGACTCTAGACGAACGAATGAGATACCCAATCACCTTCACTGTCATATCACGTTCAATGTTGAAGCTTGTGAGATGAAGTAGTCAATCTGATAGCATCAAAGCATGGTACGACTAGAGTGTTATGAACCACTTCCATTCTCTTCCTGACCTGGACTTGCTCTTGCTTGTCCTATTGATTCTGATGTACATGCAGCTTTTTGTAGCCGGTTGCTCGGCAAGGGTATCAATGTTTGATCCTGTTCTTCCAGCCAAATAGAAGTTGCACCCGAAAAGTCGCATTCTGTTGTTGTACAGTTTCCCGCCCAAACTCCGCAAAGGAAGACCTGTCAAATGCTATTGCGCACTCAACCAAGCTTCTCAAGAAGCTTCCTCCTCCTGCGCTCGACTAGCTCGTTGTTCACCTCCTCGAGTGTTGGGACGCGCCATCGTATGCCATCGCCCGCGTCTCCTGGCAACTCGATCCACTCCTTGTGCGTCTTGCCTGGCTTTTCGTCCAGATCGTCGCCAAGCAACATGAAGTTGTCCCAAGCCTCCCTCTCTTTGGCCTTTTCGTAGGCCAGCAGCGTGCCATCCTCTTCGTCTAGGTTGTAGCCGTAGTAGCCCGCGTCCACCTTCTGCCTCAGCTCGCTCCGTTTTTCGCGCCCCTTATCCATGTCATCTTCCGGCCTACTCTGCCTCTCGAACAACTCCTTGACACCCGGCAAGTCTTTCGCTCGTCCAAAGTATCTATACCCCTTTCCACCTCCTGGCACCTCTCGCCCTTCCTCATCCAGCACCCGTCCACCTCTCATATAATTTGGCCCGCCCAAGCCTCTTATCTGACTCTCCCACATGTGCTTCTCTCTCATGAGTTTGTTGATCTCGTCGTTGAGGTCGCGGATCTGGTAGTCTGAAAGCGCTTCGTCCTGGATCTTTGTGACCTTGCGCGAGATCTCCTTTAGCACTTGGCCGCGCCATTTCTCGCAGACAGGAATCGAGTTGACCGAGGTTATGAGCTTGGGGCGGCGGGTGCGCGATATGTCGATGATTCCAGCTTCGGCGGCCTGCGCAGCGCGAAAGCGGAAAAGCATCGAGTGCGCCTTTTCGGAATTGCGCGCCATGGTTGCGGTTCTGAATCAGTATTACGTTCAGGTTGTTGTCGGGTCGCAGCAGCGAGGATTTCGCCCTAAGAGCGCGGTGGTTTTATATGGCGTGCGTCGTCGCGCTCTGGCCTTGCGGTGGTGATTCTTATTATGCGTCGGTCGCGAAAGTCTATTAGAGATATATAGGAAGCTGCCCGCAGTTGCAGAAGTGAAGATTAGTCGAAAACGAGATGCGCGATTGGTGGTCGTGTTGTTGATGTCGAGGAAAGATTCAAAATGACAGGCGCGTTGGCTGGAGCGAAAGTTCGGTGTTTCGACCACTAGTGCCGCACGGGCGTTGATTGCCCTGCAAGGAACGCCTTTCCGTGTGCATGAACTTCATATTCATCATGCTATTCGATATACACATCACCCCTTCACTACGTTGTCTTGCCTTGCTAGCTTCTCTTACGAGATTCGTGATATTTCCATAGAATGATAGGCAAATGCAGCAGCTATATATAGCAACACTCATCTCGACTTGCTTCTTCTTTCGTGTTCAGCTGTCTTGTATGCAGGCTTTTTTTTGGCACGAAGAAATTATATGCACGAAAAGGAAGTGATACCTGGAGTTTGGGTCTTTCTTGATTCATCTTCTATCAATTGGACTACGGCCGTCAACACTATCTTCTAAACCCAAGTAAAAAGCAACTTGTGATGCTATTATGCTAAAGATTCAACTGAACCTACGCATGTTTCAGGTTAAAGAAGGAAGAGCGAACGAGTTACAGACGGGTTAAAAAAACACTTCTAGCAGAATGGAGGGAAGCTGGGAACTAGTCCGTGTAGGAAACGTCAGGTCGTCTCAGTGTACAGCTCCAACCCCAGTCAAGAGTACTGCGCAAATTGTACAGAAAATGCTTCACCGTGGAACGCCGTGCACGAAGCTCCTTGAACCCGAAATCGAATTGAAGTTTCTGCTGCATCCGGATCCAAACCGAAATGTAACGTCCAAAAGCCGAGAGATGGATTGATAGATACATAGGAAAATGGGAACGGTTCCCATACGAAACGACTAATGCTAAAGAAAAAGAGACTGTCAGTCAGATCAAGTGACTAGTGAAGTGCCGTTCAAAACGAACACTGATGATAATATAGGAAAGGGTGTAGGTTTCAGGTGGAGATTATGCACCAGCTCCATAGTTTGCTGCCTCCATCTCAGTCTGGTGGCGCATCTGCTCGTTGCGCATCTCAGTTCGGGACTCGGTTCGTGACTCGGTACGCGACTCCGTGCGGGACTCGGTTCGGGATTGCGCGCGCGAACTTATGGAACCGAAAAGCGAAGGTCTGGAAGCTTGAGAGTTGACCTGTCGACCTTTGACTGAATGGCTGTGAAGGTGTCCAACATCGTGTTTGCCTTAAACATGTTAGCTCTTGTACATTACTGGAATCAAAACAGTCTTACCATCGCAGCATGCTCGGACATTAGGCATGAAGTCCTGGTCGTGCTCTACATGTTCATGGATATCCCGACTGAGGTCCATGTTGGAGGCACTAGGCTCTTCATATGTAGCAGACTCTGTAGCACTGGTCCTGCTGTTTCGCCGATTTGTGAACGATCCCCGCAAAGCGGAGACACTGGGTCGGAGCATGTTATTGATTCGGCTTGAGACGGACCCATGGACAAGTGGCTCGGTTGATGTCGCACGATGCGGTGTAACATGAGACTGTCGGATCGTGGGCACTTGACCATAATCGCGAGATGATGCCCGCCGGGTGGCGTATGAAGCCATCGAACCTCTTGAACGCCCTGTTTGTCGAGAAGAGCTACGGTATCCACCGTTGAATTCGTCCTGGATTTCGTCTTCGGTTGCTGCTCTCTGCTCTGAATCAGACTTTGCAGGCGACTTTTGCTGTTCACTCTCATCGACCCGTTGACATAGATAGTTCAATGCGTTGTACCACGTCTCATGTCTCTGGCCTGTCGTAGCAGTGAACTTCATAGATCGACCAGGTGTGATGACGAGCAAGCTCTTCTGGTGAAGTCCAGGAGGCAGAGGGTTAGGGTCGTCAACTTCTTGAACTGATTCAATGGCCACACTTTTAGCCTTTAGTGTCGTTTTGTCAGCGCTCTGAGGGTCTCGGTCGCTCCAGTACAATGTCCTTGTGTAGGGATGGATCCAGAAGAAACGTCGATGGCGGTTCTCAGACATGCCTTCGCGCCCAGTCTTGCGGGTGTACTTCCACAAGTATTCGCCAATCATTGTCTGAGTGATTGCCTGGATCATGCGCGGATCTGTCGCGCCAGGCGGCAATCCATTTGCAGCAAAAGACGGGCCGCCTGGGATGTTAAAGCGTTGGTCAATCTCCGAGGTGAACGACGATAGCGACGACCTCCGGCTAAGAGGTGAAGAAGCTCCGCTACGCTGCGATTGTCGGCGCACGCGGGGTGTGGTTCCGCCTGTCCTGGGAGTAAGGGTGTTGCTGCTCGTCTTGATAGTAGGGGTATGCGGTCGCCTCTTGTAGGCAGATGCTGGCATTGTAGGCGGACCCATTGTGCCTGGTGAGATAGGTTTGAGAGTGGCCGCGGCGATGACCTCCTTATGATCCGAAGGTAGTGGTGGCGGTGTTGCAGCGCGAGAGCGCATACTCCCAGAGCTACTTGGGCGCTTGGGTGTTCGGCTTGGCTCGTCTGCGTACTTTTTACTAGGTGACTCGGGTGGGGACAGCGACTTTTCCAACCCGGACGTGGTGATCAAACTGCTCCATCGCTGACTTCGGGCAAGCAGCAGCTTATCAATTTGCTGGGCAGACACCATTGTCTGAGTGCCTCCGTCTGTCATTGGTGTTCGGGGTGTCTCCCTAACACCATTGGCGTCCACAGGTGTAAGAGGCATGCGTCCATCCCTGCTGTTAACCAGGGGGGTAGTCGTCTCCGATGAGATGTCCTTGTCAGAGGGTAGTGCAGCGTCGAAGTTACCAAGCTTGGGCGTAGATACTTGCTTGTTCTCCATTACTTCTGTCTGGGAAGAAGCACTGGTAGTTACAGAAGGCGCCACGGCCCGATGAGCAGTGACAGGTCTTGAAGGAGTCAATGGTTCAGTACCCTGTGTAGCAACAGGAGATAATGTCATGGTGGGAACTGAAACACGGTTCGCTGTGGATGGACGGCTTGTCGGAGTTGGCAGGAATGCCGGAAGCGTCGGCGACTCGGGCTGAGTTTCCTGGACGGTTCGCACGTCGGAAGTACGATGTACAGAAGCCAAAGGAAGAGGCAGTGTGACCGGTTCGGTCTGCAGTGCGCTGATGACTGACAGTTGCAGAGGCGCCTGCATTGGCTGTACGGGTTCAGTGGCCTGAGACGAGACCCCTGAGAAATCGGCAGGAGTCGACTTCTCTGGTACGATTGGCTCAGTTGCCCGTGAAGACAGCCCAGAAAATGAGGACGGTGCTGGTCGTAAAGGTTCTACAGGGTGAGATGTCTGGAAGGACAGCGAAGATAGCTGCGGCGGGTCTGCTTTGGGCACTTCCACGGGGTGGGTAGAGCGAGCAGAGAAACTTGACAGTTGCAGCTGTGGCTGCCGTAGCGCAACAGGCTCCGTAGCTTGTGCAGAGAGCTGGGAAAACTGTTGCTTGCAGGGTCTCGGCGCCAGTGGTTCTGTTGATTGCGTCGATGTCATAGAGAACGCGGAGAGAACCGCACGAGGTAAACCCTTAGGCTCAGTCGCATGAGATGACAAAGAAGACATCTGTAGCAATGTCGGTTTGTAGGGTACACCTCTGGGCTCAGTCGCGTGAGATGACAACGAAGACATCTGTAGCAATGTCGGTTTGTAGGGAACGTCTCTAGGCTCAGTCGCGTGAGCAGACAAACTCGACATTTGGAGTGGTACAAGCCGTTCTCTGTGGTCAGAGTCTTGTGCAGCAGATGCTGGAACAACATCATTAGACATTGACCTTGACTCTGGTGCCAGGGTTACCTCGGCCTGCTGTGTGGGCTCCGTCGATTGCGCGTATATAGCAGACGTGAAGAGACCTGCTGGGGCCAGTACCTTGGGGGCGGGAGCTTCCCGGGGTTCAGTGGTTTGTTGGGAGATGGACGAAACGTCCAAAGAAGGAGCGATAGCCTTCTCCACCACTGGCACAATAGGGTCAGTACCCTGGGAGGACACAGTTGACACCCCAAGAGAAGGAGGGGTAACATGTCGAGGCTCGGTGGTGTGGGCAGACACGGATGACATCTTCAAAGGAGTGATGGGTACAGCACGTGGCGCTGTGTCTTGTGCGTGCAGCGAAGAGATCGCAAACAACGGGGCTAAAGGAACTCGTGGCTCAGTTCCCTGGCTTGAGAAAGACGACACAGCCAGCTGGGGTATCTTGGGCGTTTGAGGGCTGGTAGCATGACCACAAACGGAAGAGAGGCCGAGAGATGGCGGAAGCACATGCTTGGGCTCGGTGTCTTGCGAAGAGACCAAGGAGACATTGAGGTCTTGACGGGGTAGAGCTCGCGGGCTTGTATCCTGCGAAGAGACCAAGGAGACTTTGAGATCTTGACGAGGTAGAGCTCGCGGGCTCGTATCTTGCGAATGCAGGGCAGAGACTCGTAATGTAGGCAAGGGAACTGCTTGCGGTTGAGTGTCCTGGCTCGAGATGGTGGAGATGGATCTAGGTTCAGGAACATCCGCTTCTGTCATCGTGCCCGAATCCACCATAGTCGGCTTGGGAGCATCGGATTGAAGTAGGGACTTTCCAAGAACGACCTTCCTCAATGGATCTGGTGTAGCATGGCTTGAGTATACGACGCTGGATCGACTTGGTGAGCCCTCGATAGAACTGGCATCGTCGTCATCTCCGCTCAGGTCGTTCAACTCTGCTAGCAGACTCTTGCCTTGGGCTGGAGTGTTCTCGTTGCTGCTACTGATATAACCCGCGGGAGAGTCTCTCGATGCTGGTGGCGTACCTGCGAAGAAATCTAGACCTCTTGACATCGATCTTCGCGAACTGCTGTCTCTTGCGTTCAACCTAAAGCGAGAAGTCTGGTGGTGAAGAGGCGTTCTGAAGTCTGAATCATATTCATCGCCAGAAGCGGAAGCTGTACTCCGATAGGAATTGATGCGACCACCTTGTGAGATGGATGGCCGGCTACGTCGCGCACTAGACTTGGCAGGTCCAGCTTCAGTCTCGGTCAGCTGGTCGCTGCTGTCTCCATCAAGGGTCTCGGCTCCGGTTTGGAATGCGTCAGATTCAGTCGCCATGCCATCACGTTCGTTGGCAGTCTCGAAGGCAGCATCCGATGTTTCGTTCGCAGTGTCAGCGCTTTCGTATGCGCTCGTCTCTGCGGCGGAGCTGAAGCCGCTTGGGAAGGACCCTGGTACAGAGTTCGAGTGCTGTGGTGGCCTACTTGGGGTCTCGGGTACGATATCTTGTTCTTCCCACTCGTCATCCTCTACAATCTCATGCGAAATGTTACGCAATGCCCCAAGACGATCGGCTCGGAGAGGGGGCTTCTTGAAAGCATCCTTGTCGCTCTTCCTTCGCTTGCTTGCACTACCAGGTCCAACCAGAGCGCGCTGAGCGTCCACCTCATCACGGGCATCTTGAAGCATGCGTTTCAGCTCGATCTTTTCAGTCTTTTCGCGATGGATGTTGTTCTTGAGTTGCTGGATCATGCGGTGGGCGTGCTGGAGCGAATGTTTGAGTGTTTCTGATTCAAGCATACCATGACGTGGAGTAGCCTTGCTGGGAGAAGGTTCAGGCGAATGTTCGGGGGTCCGAGATTGAAGTCTCACGCCACGGTCATCGTCAGATGATCCCTCCGACCGGCCACGATGTTCTGATCTTGCGCGATAAGCGATAGCCTGGGCCAACTCCTGGTTCTTGGACGTGAGCTCTTCGACCTTGCGTTGCATTGCACCTTTCTCCGTCTCTGTCATGGCTGCAACTCGTCGCAGACTAGAGAGCTCAGTCTCATGCTGCTTGGTCTTGTTGATGTGGTCGTCGTTGAGCTTAGTGTACATTTGCTTTAGGTCTTCCAGCTCCTTCTCCAAGGTCGACCTCTCGGTACGTGCTAGGTCCAATGCATGGTTGAGGCTTCGCTCCTTGTCTGCCGCCGACTTGAATTGCGTCTCCGACTCGCGCACCTGTGTCTCAAGGTTCCAATTGACGTCCTTGAGCCGCGACTCGCTCTCGTCTAATGTCCGCAAACGCTGCGACAAGCCTTCGACCTCAATTTCGAGCTGCGATCGGTCCAGATCGGCCGCCTTGAGAGCTTCATCTTTCTCAAGAAGGACGGCCTGAAGGTCCTTCAACTGAGAAAGCAAAGATGTAGAGATCTCTGTGGCCAGCGCGATGTCGTTGATGCGGCTGGGCTGCTGGTTCCTCTGCTTTCGCGAGGGAACGCTCACTTTGGTCGGTGACTGGATCGCTTCACTAGAGTAGACGGATCCGCCCGTGGGATCCGTCTCGCCACTGGGTACGCGCGATTTGGGCAGAAAGGCGCGAGCCGTTTCCCGCCCGACCTCGTTGAACTCCTTCTCCAGTTCAGCCAGCCTCTGGCGCAGCTCTGGGCCGATATCGTTGTCTTGCTGTTGCTGCTCAACCTCGTGCAGTTTGTCCTCTAGCTCCTTCCTCTGCTGGACAAGCGCACTACCTAGATGCGACGTCTCTTGCAGTCTGCGCGTTGTCTCTGCCAAGTGTGCCTGCAGGGCGCGTTTGGCCTGCTGGGGCGATCCATTCAGATAGAGGGAGAACTGCGAGTTGTCGAAGGCGGAGTATCGCTGGCGGTGGGCGTCCTGCGGTGCCGCGAGGAAGGGGTCGGAGCCATTGTGGTGCTCCACCGAGAGCGCGCCCAGTGGAGGATTTGCTGTAGCCATTAGTAGTCCCTGGGCCCGTTTCTTATTGTGTCATCTCCTGGACAAGATTCCCCACTTCCACGTCGATGTGCCTCCGGAATGGCGGTAGGAGATGGGTTGAGCCGGCGAGAGGTAGTATTAAGGAGCGGGAAACGTGCGCGGAATGGGGGGCGGTAGGTGGTGGTGGCGTGTCGGGGTAGTATTAGAGACAGGAGCGAATAAAGGTTTCACTCCGTCAGGCGGTGGACGGAATGCAATAAGGGTTTGGTTGAGAAGGACGCGTGGGAAAGCGACTGGGGACACGGCAGCGGCTGCTAGCACTCGGTCGCGTTTCCGTCACACTAGGGAAAAGAAGCAAAGGCGCATCACCAGGCGGAGCCTCGGGATGGCGAAGAAGGAAAAGGAAGGGAATGCCGAACGGGCTGGAGGGGCTACAGAGGCGACAGAGGAGGGATGACAGCAGAGCGGACGATGTTGTGCAGAAGAGCGAAATGAAGCAACCGTGCGCTTTTGACGCTTTCACGCTTTCGCCATTGAGCCCGAGCGGATGCCCATACCACATCCACAACATCAACAAAGCTACACATGCCCCTCGGTCCGCCTCCATTGGTTCGCGCTGGCACTCGCTGCACGTCTGGTCGCTAGACTGCGCAAGTGCAGCGGGCCCCCTCACTACTGCAGCTCTGCTAGGCCGAGGGGGGCTGTTTGTGTGCGCGATTGGATCACGGCAACAAAGACGCGCATTGCCTTACCCCACGACCGCGATGCGCCATATCAACATGGCTGCGTACAAAGGGGTGGCGCAATGTTTCTGGTAAACACTGTGAAACGTGGGGAGAGGGCATCACGTTGGAAGAACGTGCTTTGGGGTCGTTGCACCGTCATCTGCTATCGGTAGGGTCACACCAAGCAAATATGCTCCCGCCTGCACGTATCGCCGTTTCCATCGCATGTTTGGGGCGGGTGTCTTTCTGTATCCATCTCTACACTCACTAGCCCATGACCCACACGTGCAGGAATGCTGCAGAAGCCTGCATCATGGAACAGCTATAAGAATCTGCCATCGCTTCCCGAGCTGTCGGGCTGTTTCCCCTCTGCTACCTGTCTGTTGTGGTGGCAGTTCGGGGCCTCTCCAATATGCTGCGCCACTACCCCGGATCGCATCACGTGGTTCTGGATTTCTCAGCCACAGCTTGGCTCGAACTTTCTGCCGCTCACTCCTACACTACTACTCATTTCATACCTCACTCCACACTCACCCACTAACCTCCCACCATGGAAGCACCCGTCGTCAAGTTCAAAAAGCGAGGTGCCAAAGCTGCGCCCCGAAAAGTCGCCCCACCGCCGCCGCAATCCGATTCAGATTTCTCGTCGGGGTCAGACGCAGAAGGCCAAGATGGGCGCGTGGTGAAGCGGCGGAAGACCAACGGCAACGCGCTCAAGGCGTCCACCACAGACCAAAAGACGAATACGGCTGTCGAGGGCACAACACAATACGCAGCGAATCGCTCGGCCGTCATAGAAGCAAGCAACGATGCGACCAAGCAGTCAAATTGGTACGACGAGAACGCCAATGACGCTCTCAGCTCCAAGAACCTGCTCGGCAGCACGCGAACCAAGCCTCAGACCTTTATCGAGAAGAATCCCGATGCGCCCAGTCGCCAAGTAGGGCCTATGAAGGCATCGACAAACATACGAACAATTACTGTCACAGACTACACGCCAGATGTGTGCAAGGACTACAAACAGACAGGCTTTTGTGGTTTCGGCGATAACTGTAAGTTCTTGCATGCGCGTGAAGACTATGCGGCAGGCTGGAAGCTGGACCGCGAATGGGAGATGTCGACCAAGGGCAAGAAGCCGGGAGGTACCGTTGTCGCTTCTGCGAACAGGGACGAGAAGCAAAAGGATGAGGACGGCGTAGATCTTGCGCTGCTAGAGAAGATACCCTTTGCCTGCATCATCTGCAAGGAGCCCTACAAGAATCCCATAATTACAAAATGTGGACACTACTTCTGCGAGGCTTGCGCTTTGAAGAGATATCGAAAGGATCCTACATGTGCGGCGTGTAGTGCAAAGACTTATGGTGTGTTCAACGGCGCCAAGAACCTCCAGAAGTTGTTGGAGAAGAAGCAGAAGTGGGAGGACAAAAAGAAGATGGAAGCGGAAGAAAAGGCAAAAGAAGAGGAAGGCGGCGACTGAGTCTAGGAGGAAGCACCAGGGCGGAGAAGTCAAAAAGACATGCAGCATAACACGCCCGGCCATCAGAACCGCTGTCCCTCATGGATGCCCGTGTTGTAAAAATAGTCGGGCACATTATGGCGGAGGATGGCATCACGCACAAGGCTCCCAGTATTGACCTGGAGACGTCTGCTCAAGTCCATTTCAACGCGACCTCCACAGCGACCCTCACACAAGCTAGCTACTATCATCCTCGGAGTTGCTGGTCCGGTAGCTGTTTTGACAGGAAGAGCAGCCACTTTCCATGCCTTGTCGCGAGATCGACTTGACAAACTACTCACCTCTCCTGTGGCTCAAACAATATCCGCGCGCAAAGGATGCAGGGAAGTACAGGAGTTGAGCAGCAAGATGGAAAGTGTATTGTTTGCGTTGGTATATATAAAACCCAATCTTACCTATCCGTCATACCCAAGCAGCTCAGTCTACTCAATCTGAGAAATTCACTCTCTTCTTCCTCCCTACCTTCACCGTCAATATCAGGGTTTGTGATCGCGACATGTGCAACTGCCGCAGAGAAATTGGACTTTTGGCGAAGCTTTATTAATGTGAAAATCGACTTCTTGCAAGGGCTGCATCCTGTGTGGCTTTGGTAGCGACCTGTATAGGCTCACGGTGCACACATGTCGATTCCAAGACGCAGACGTTGAATTAGCCCATGCCAACCTCGATACACCTTCGAGTCTCACAGCATGTGGACTGCAGCATCGCGGGCTGCTTGGCGCATGACCGATCACGAGTAGTTCGAAGGACCCGTAATGCGGAGAGGGTGCGCATCTTGGCTAGCCGGACGGCTGTGTTAGGGAACCCCTCTCCAGCCGATCACTCGACGATCCGGTGCATGTAGGCAGGACACAAGTGGTCCATCACGGGCAAAGAGCTGTAGCAGTTGCAGCGGAATCCGGAGGGTACGCGTGTTGTCGCAGTAGGGGCGGCTGGTGGTGGCATAGCATGTCGACGCGAACCCTTCTAGAACCGTTGATCTCTGCAACGCCTAAGCAGCCCACCCCACCGAGCCCTGGCCCAAACAGGCAAGGCGTGTATCCGAACAGCAGCCGGGTAGAAACCGCCAGAGTCCAACCTTGAGCGTGCCCCTCTGACCAGCGGAGGCAGAAGATTTTGCAATCACCATCTCGACGCCTCTCGAGCACGCGATTGTCCTTGGCGTGCCCGTCGCCTGCGTGAGAAGCTGACAAGGCTGTAGCTGCTGTCTCGTTGGCTCCGTGGGCTTGATTGACTCTGTCTGGCACAGCGCAGAGCGGAAGCCACAGTAGAGCCGTCCTGTGACCTCGACGCCGGCCAATCGCCCGTCAGCCTCCGAATGCGTCACTCCCCGATACCAGGTACGCGACGGGCAAGCCGACAATCGCACAGCCGGTGCTGCATATAACCGCCCGCCATGAGTGCGACGACTGACGCTGCTCAGGTGCCGCCAAGTATCTCTTCCCGCCATATATAACCACCTCAAGGCCGCAAAAGCCTGCCCCGGCCTTTGCCCAAAGCGGAATCTTCCGGCCGATCACGAGACTCACATTTCAGCGCAGTCCATGCTTCTTCACGCCGACCCGAGCCTGGCCGAGGTCCCAGGCTTCAGCAAAGAGCAGTTGGACGCCTTGGCCCGCAGCGTCGAGCTGAGAAGGCAGCAGCTCGAGGACGATATCAAGGACTACATAAGAGCCAAGCAGGACGAACTGCGCAGACATGGCGAGGAGGTAGGCGTCTACCCTCGTTCCCCGGACTATTGTGGGAGACTGATTTTGGGCCTAGCTTGTAGACCGGTACCGCTCAATGGCATGCGACCAGCAATCCGCGTCTGCAGAACAAATTTCTACCAGTAATGCGCAAGGCACTGCGTCACCGCTCGACCCAGAGCCTGAAGAGAAGATCAAGCAGAAGAAGCACACCAGAGTCCACAAGCGGGAGAAGGAGCTCTATGGCCTAGTCACGCCCGTCTTCCTTCCCTTGCTCGACGCGCGCGACTCTTCACCCGAGAAGAAGAAAAAGAAGCCCAAGACCGAAGTCGCGCACACAGGAGCGTCAGGAGATGCTGAGCAGAGCGAAGACGGCCGGAAATTTAGGAAGGGCAACAAGGCCGTCGAGTGCACAGCGCTGGGGGAGCCAGGCAAGGAACATCGGCCATCAGAGACTGTTACCAAGGCCAAGCGCACCACCATGAAGAAGTCTGCGCTGCGACACAAGGACAAGCCTAGATCGCAACGGAAGCGCGTCAGTCTGGTCATTGACGGCCAAACCGTCCTGCCTGCAGACACCGTCGAGGAACCACCCCTCACGTCGCCCAGCAGCGAAGCAACGTCCGCCTCCAACTCTACCGCATCGCTCGACGACCTGATAGATCCGCGACTTACGACGCCAGAGCCACCAGTCTACCTCGAACACCGCGACGCCGTACACCACAGCCTGCCCCTCCCCATGACCAACGCTATCAACTCGGCTGCAAAACCCCTCACGGAAACACCAAACACCATGGCCGTTACCGCCGAACACTCTCCACCACTTCCATCCCCAATCTCCCCCAGCATACCCTTTGGCTCCGCCCAAATCGCAACCCGCTCATTCCTCGATCCTTCACCCTCACTCCCCCAACAAGCCACACACTCCATTTCTGAAACCGCGGGCCCAGACCCCATCTACTCGACCGCAGCTGCCACAAGCGCTGAACTCGAAATTGACGATGTTGCAGACGACGACACAAACTTCGATACCTACGTTGGTGGTTTACACGGCAGTGGTGTGGATGACGTGGATCAGGCGGGCAGTTATGGGTACCCGAGTAGTCTGGGCGCCAGCTACATGGAGAGTTATATGCAGAATCGGCCGTTGAGCGTGAGGATGCAGGCCGCGAATAAAGCGGGGTTGGGCGAAGAGGAGAAGAGGAAGTTGTTGGAGAACAAGGACGAAGAGGAGGCTGAGGAAGACGATGATTTTGAATATGATTCCAAGCTTAGTGCGAGTACGAGAAGCAAGGCGGTAGATGTGGGTGAGGACCACTTCATGGGGGATATGGATGATTTTTGAGATTGGGGACGGGCCAGGGAACTCGGATTGGCGTTGGGTACGGGGTCATCGAGCTCCGACGGGCTCCGAGTGGGCAGTCTTGGATAAGGAAAGACTACTGGAGCAGAGACTCCGGGCATGGGGTCACATGTGAAGATTGGTCACATGGCAGGCATTTGTAGGCGTGCGGAGACCTGGCAAATCACAATGAGAAGAGGACGAGAACCATCAAACGCGTTTGGACCGTACTTTGGATACTGTTGTATACAGGAATGCTTATAGCTTTCTTTTGTCCAAGGAACCTTTGTGCATATGGGTGGCTTTTCTTTTTTTTGGTTCATCATTACGCGGTTTTGGCTCATTAGATACTGGAGATTTCTAGTATATCATGCCATATAATCATCAAATATATTAACCCTTCCACCTGGCCCGCATTCCCTTGCGTCAAACAACCATGATACACGTCAATCCCTCTGGCTAACCTGCTGGACGCGGTTCACCACCCTATCCAACAGACTGACCATCTCATCGCTCACGAATCTAGGGTCGTCTTGCTGGATAAAGTGGCCACAGCGGACAGCTGTTATAGGACCGATAGCCCTGCCTTCATCTGTGATTTGGCATAGGCCCTCGTTGTAGCGGCGCCAAGCGGGATTGGCGTAAGTCATGGTGAGAACTTTTGGTGTTTTCAATGTACCCGTGTCTATTTGCCGGGTTAGTCTCTGGAGTCCAAGGGTCGACTTGGAAAGAGACATGTACGTACACGACTGCTCAGCAAACGTCTCCCAGTCATGACCCACGACTGTGAGATAGGGGCCTTTGCCCAGGTAGCCTTCGAGCTTTGGTGCATCTGCGTATGGCAATAGTTGCGGTAGGTTTCTTCTTGATAAGCCCTCTTGGCTAGGCACATTGGGATGGAACATTCTTCTGTACTTTTCTCGTGTGGAACGTACTTCGTCTTCGGTGACACCCTCGGGCAGTGTGTGCTGGTTGAAGTCTGGCGCATCAGGGTCTGGCCATAAGTCTTGGTAGTCTGAGTTGGCCATGATGCTGTCGAGAAACAATAGTCCAGACACAGTCCCAGGATAGCATTGCGCGAACAGTCTTGCGAGTGCGCATCCGATGCTGTTGCAGACGAAGATGAGACAGGGGTAGTGTGTGGGTTTATTCATGTCAAGGTGATCCCTCCATATTTGCAGTGTGAACTGCTTGAGAGCTTTGACAGCAGATATGGCGTCATGTCCGTGCGATGGTGGTGGATGTTCGTCGTCGGGATCAGGATCTGAATCTCCTTGGCCATATCTATCGTAACTTAAGAGAGCGGGATACGGCAGACGTCCTACTATTCTCTTCTCCAAGAAACTGCGCATTGCCGGATCCCATGAACTTCTGGGCATCATGAGGCCGTTTAGGAAGACGATGAGCGTTTGCGAGAAGGGGTTCGGATGAGAGGCGTGGGGCTTGGACGCAGGATAGTACGTGTAGTGTATTTGCGCGCCAGGTTTATTGTCGAGCGCCAGTGAAGACACCTCGGCGTCCGGAAAGGGTGGCGTGTCGTCCTCGGAGGAGTTGATGCTACCAGGAAATGGGATTGCATAGCTGCGGTTGTTCATGGATGCATGTTTCCTAGCCGTCCTGATAGGATCTGCCTGGGCCGAGTTGGTACCCGGTGAATTGGCTTGGTTCATGGCGGCGGACTTGTGCTTAGTTGCGAGTCTGTCTCTTTCTTGCCTCGTCGGGCCCGAATGTTTGAATTGTGGAGAGATGTAGGGAAAGGCTTCCATGATGCGGCGCAGTGGGGGCCTTTGCAATATGCGTAGCGATTGCTAGTCTTCCAGATGGAGAAGGGGCAATGTGCATGCAAACTGGGGCGGAAGACGTCGGAATGGGGTAGGTTGGGGAAGTAGAGCAGGGCTAGAAGATTCAGGAACGTCTATGCAGCCTATGCGTCCATGGAAGTTATTTCGAATGTGTACTCGAGGCTGCGAGCGCGTTACCCCTCTTCCCAAGCAAGGCGGGAGAGAGCAGCAGGCTCGAGGTCTCGATCGGAACCCGGTCTACGCTGCCAATGAGCTCTCACGTGGAGGCGAATTCCACGTCGCCAAGGGCTGCGATGTTCAGAGTGGTTACCAGGTCGACCGAAAGGGAGAGCACGCGGTGTTTCTCGACACAATGATGTCGCGAGAGCGAGATGACGCCGGGCATGGCCACCCGCTTCATGGCGGCCAAGAGGGGCTTCATCATGATCACGCCGATCCACCCCTCCCCCCAAAGCGCGACCGCGGGTGGCTTGGAGGATTCTGCGAGGCCCGGGACGCGTGGAAAAAGGAAGCGAGCGCTGCAAGATTGAGAAAATCAAACCATGGCGTTTTGTTGGATTGTGCGGGTGCGGGTGAGGGTGTGTTGGCGGGAATGATGGTGGGCTCGCGGCGGGTATGACGTGTGACGTGTTTGTGCCGATGCACGTCGCTGCTGCCCTTTCACCGTACCCACGTTCTGCGTTGTTGTGCCCTTGTATCCACCCGCTAGACTCGTGCCCTTGATATGAGCAACGGGCCCGCGCTGTGTTTGCCAGTCCCTCTCCACCACTGCAGTCTTACGCCCTTCACTCCCACACGCGCATTGAACATCGTCGCCCGGTATCCTTCGCTGCAGCATCATTCCCCCCCCCCTCCCCGGCATACATCCGCCACGCGACCTCGTCCACGAGCCCCAAGCCACGGCGCACTTCTCTTCCCGCAGCCTGCATTCGGTGCGTGTGCTGGTCTGCCTCTAGAAGGCGGAGAAGTCGACTAACCGCCTTCTAGCCTTGATGCACCTTCATCATGCCATACGCCGACGCTGAAACTCAAACCGTCTGGGCTGGCCTCACCAGGATGGATGTTCGTCCGGACCTGCTCTTCACTGCCCCCGACACCACTACCCCGCCCGCCGAGATGATAACAGACAAGCTGCAGGGCCTTGACAATGTCATAACCGGCGCCCAGCTAGGCACCCTCGACCCCAACAGCCCCTCGTTCCAGAGCCTGCTCGAGAGGCGACACAGGCGCCCTGACATGCCTACGCGCATCTCTCTACCCACGTCGGAGCTCGACGACGAAGTCTTCCCATCCCCTCCTCCGACCCATGCTCTGTTCTCCCCGCTACCCGAAGCCAACAAGCGCTTCGCCGGTCACACTCCGTTGATTCCACGCGCCCTGTCTCCGGTACAAGACGAGCAGCCTGCAGCTGGGGAGCCCCCTGCTCAGGACCAAGACACAATGCCTGGTACACCACCAGACGATCAGCCTTTGATAGGCCCCCTCATGCTACCCACCAACCCGGTCGATGGTGCTAGTCATCACATAGCATTGGACGTGCTCGATGATGTGCTCGACAAGGTTGCCAAGGACCAAGACAGGTTCAGCAAACTCAAAGACGCGCCTGAGCCCTCTGCACCCCCTGCAACCACTGACAATGCTGAAGACGACTTGCCACTAAGTCGCAAGGCATCGGCTGAATCTCGCAATTCATGTGCCACCGAAGTTGTCGACGGTGTCAGGCTCAAGAGCCCACCACTCAACTTTGGAGTACCCATTGGGCAAGTGTAGACTACTTCGCAGCCACAATCCCGAAAGGGAAGCTCTTTAGAGTCTGGCTGCGCAACTGCCGCCGCATCTCGCAAGAGCAGCCTGCCTCAAACTCCGACGGACACTTCTCCCGACTTCGGCTTGACCTAGTGCATTTACACGGCGTTCCATTACGGATTGGATTGGATTGGATCATGGAATGGCGTTTGGGTTTTACCAAGGACACTACATCACCCAGGAGCGATACCCAGCTACATGCACTCATCAAGTGCGTCACAATATTCATCGCAGGCTATAGACTACCAGCCCAGCGTCAAGAATACATGAATACCATTACAATCGCTCAGCAGCTGGTGCTCCCGTGTCTCATCAAGCATCATCTTCCCCAATCACTTCTTCCCCACGAACCGATCCTTGTCCTCCAAAATTCCCCTTGCCATCTCCAACTGCTCATCCGTTTGCACAACCAACGTCTTGTACCTCGCATCCGCAGCACTAATGTCTGTAACCACATCCTTAACCTGCTTTGCGTTCTTCTCTTCATCAACCTTGAAACCCAAACACCTGACTCCTTGGACAACAGCCTGCCTCAGCTTTCCTCCCTTTTCGCCAATACCCCCTGCAAAGACAAGCGCATCTACCTCTCCGTCCAACTTGGTAAAGTACGGAGCCACATAGTTTAGAATACGGTCAACAAAGATGTCGAAAGCGAGCTTATCCTCCTTCCTCTCCGAAGAGCTGATTTGCCCGAAATCAGTAGTACCGGTTAGACTCTTCCAGCCGCTTTTCTTGTTGAGGATTTCCTCGGCCTGGGTGATGTGGAGTTTTTCGCTCGAACTGTGAGAAGGCTTGCCTGCGCTGTGGGTGTAGTGGAACATGAGGGATGGGTCGATGGAGCCAGAGCGCGTGGCACCGGGTAAGCCAGCGAGGGGTGTGAGACCCATGGTTGTATCGAGCGACTTGCCGCCTTTGATACAGCATGCTGATGCGCCGGAGCCCAGATGCAAGGCGATGATGTTGGTTTGATCGAGCGGCTTGTTCAAGTGGGTTGATACGGCATTTGCGATGAAGGAGTAGCTTATGCCGTGGAAACCGTACTTGCGCAGCTTGTTCTTCTGTGCCACGGTCGGGTCGATTGGGTAGGTGCATACGTGCTCTGGGAGCGTGCTGTGGAACGAGGAGTCAAAGTATGCAATATTCTTGGCGTGGGGTAGGATGTCTGCCACGGCTCGGACAATGGTTAGAGCAGGCGCATTGTGAAGGGGGGCGAGATCCGAGAGCTCTTCTATGTGGTGGTATGTTTCCTTGTCAATGACCTGGCTTCTGGGGTAGTCTCCGCCATGTACCACGCGATGGCATGTGAAGCGGATGTCTTCTTTGCGGCTGAGCTCAGGAAGACCCCCATCCTTGGTCAGGTGATCCAAAATGTACCGGAATCCGTCTTCTTGTGAGGTGACATTTTCCAGCTCTTTCCCCTTGATCTTCTCGTCTCCACGCTCGTACTTCAACTTTGAAGGTGGTGCAGTTAGGCCTTCGACAGTTGCCTCGGCCAGTTGTTTCGGTACCGAGGCGTCATTCTCAGGGGTTTTGTAGACGGAGATTTTGACGCTAGAGGATCCTGCGTTGATCGAAAGGATGATTTCAGGCATGGTTGTGACTCGCGTAGGCGGTCGTCTAGGAGTTTGACAATCTACTCCTTGCTCTGGAAGATGCCAAATGCAGCAACTCAAGCTTCAATAATCTGTCTGGACGTCGAGCACCGCTAGGTCGTTCCGATGTGGAGTAACAATGACGTCGTTGGAAACTCAGAGGGAAGCTTGGGACGTAACAATCCTCTGGGACATGTAAGAAAGTATAGAACGGTTGCAGTAGCCAACGTCTTATGTTATATAGGTATTTTGGATCGACTTCGTGAGTTTTAGCGTCCACGTGTAGGTAACATCAGGCTCGAATGATCGGAAGTCGCGGAGCTCCAGACGCAACATTTTCCTCTCTTCATTAGGACTTGCACATTTGCATCTTCGTCATACGTGCGTTAGTCTTTTGTTAGCCGCTACAGATAGGTCAAGGGTCCGTCACGGCTTCCCGTGACTACGTGTGTGTACTTCGCGATGCGCCAAATGCGGGTTCAAGTGCAACCGACAATGTGACGTCATCGTCATCACCATCGCCATCAATCCTCCCAGCATCTGTCGACATGTGCCAACGTCTCTAGCCCAGCTACAAGCTATGTTTGGTGGCTCAAGCAATTAGCACTTGTGCTTGTATATAAGTCGGACCTTGGCTCTCCAAGAGCGAGCAAATATGAGTGACGCCACCGAGGCTAGCCTCTAGTAAACATCGCAAGCATACACTATCAAAGTAGTCTCAGATGCTTCCCAGACAGCCATCGTATCTGAAGCATCAACAAACAAAAAGCAAGTGAGCTACGCTTTCGTTCCGGTCCAAAGTCGTTGACATGACCCCGAAATCCCCCTACGTGCCCTCCTACTGCGGGGAAGCTCAAGGTAGCCTACAAGTCGCATGTATAAACGACATGCCAGTCTTTCATATATCAACGCCGCGCCTTTCCATCATCACAGTTGAGTAGTATTCATGGAGAAGAGCTAAACAGCAACATGAGCGATAGACCCAAGACAGCATACATGACAGGTACCCCACGGGGTTTGACTGTGAGGAAGGGGACGGCGTATTTGGATGAGGAGAGTGAGAGGTGTTGTGATTTATTAAAGAAGAGGGGAAGGAAGCTGCATTATCGTCAGGAGCGATGGAGTAATCTTACAGGTTATAGATCTTCAGTGCTTGAGGTGGACACGCGATGTCAACGTATGCTCTAGTAGATGGCGTCACAAGCCAATCTGTTTCACACTACCCACGTAAGCTTAGGAATAAATTTTAACAATTTCTCATTTCTCTACCCCATTCCATAGAGCCCGAACCTCGTACAAACCGACAGGTACGTTCGCTCATCTTTTATCTATGCATGCCCCAATACGTTCCATGTCCGTGTTCGCAACCAGTAATAAACATCAAACTGAGCCAGCCCATGATAGAGTTTCGCAGCCTGCGACCCAAGAGAGACCAGTGAAAACAACGCTGTGATGTACCGAGATATTTGTAACCCGAAAAACCGCACCCTTGATGATCGAAAGGAGAAATTAAAAAACTCCAGGGTGATGCGATAACATGCTTGTGTCGCGCGTAGCAAAACAATAACGCCCACTAGATGAAAGAAACACAAAGCAATCTACGCAAGCGCGTGATTCGCGCCGTCGATTGTGACAGCAAAGTCACCGACGTATTGTCTGTGTGTATGACGTCCAACGGGTGCTTTTCCTTCTTTTTTTTCTTTCCCTCTTTCTTTCCAGTGACATCTCACCGTTTTCGTCTCGTGATGGCAACGTATAACTTGGCCTGCCCTACCAGTTAAAATCTGGCGTACAAGCGGGTTCTAGGCTGCTCGACCGCCAAATGCAATTTGGTGACGTATCTTCACTATTCAAGAGCCAACCAAAGCGAACGATCAAATAGTGATCTGTGTAGTTTTGGAATCGCAGGCAACGACAAACATCTAGCCACCCTTGCGATCCGCAGCATTGACGGGCAACGGCTCACCCGTGGACTTCTGGTCTGGTGCCCTCGGCTTCTTGTTCTTCCCCTTCTTACGAGGAGGCTGCTGTTGCCAAGAGTTGGGACTATTGCCTGCTGCGCTCGGCTTGTTCGTCCTCTCATTGTTCGTGGTGCTCTTCTGCTGTTGGCCAGTACGGTTTTCCTTGGCGTTACCGTTCGATCCACCCGTGAGCGACGCGCGACGGTGTTGCTGATTGTTTGGCTTGGCCTGCGACTTGTGACTATTGTTGCCATTGACAAGCTTGCTAAGATCAGCAGATCTGCTAGCAGTAGGTGAAGGCGTGCGCGTCTCAAACACGGGCGACAGCAGTGGGATTGTTGCAGACTTGATCTCTTGAGGATGTGCTCGCTGCACATTTGAAGTTTCCAGAGGAGGTAGACCATTGGTGTACGCTGGTGTGCCCCACTGATGGGGAACGGAGCGAGTTGGTGAGATGTCATCGCTACGGTCGCTTTGATGACCATTGGTGGGCTCGTAGTTTAGCCAGCCATCACCGAATGTGGGAAACGGTTGCTGGCCTTCGCTTGGCACTCGCGTCAAGCCATTTGCCTCCATTGGTAGGGAACCGTTCATTGAGCCATTCACAATGGGAGGACTCATGTTTTGCACTGCTTTCTGTCTCTCCATCTCCTGAAGAACCAATTGTTGCCGCGCCTGAAGTTGCTGGATCTGATGGATAGCTTGATCGTTGGCATATGCCCCAGGTGGAGCTTGAGATGGCATCTCTGGTGGTACCGTCTCCACTGTGTCACTTCTAGGACGAGGTTGGCTTGGAAAGGAGCCATTAACAATGACTGGGCCGTTGTCGACAGGTGAACGGATAGAGTCAATGCGTGACTTGCGCTGCTCAGTGGTTGACACATCATTCGGTTGAGCCACGCCAGTAGAATAGCTACGCATGTGCCCAAGTGGCGAAGGAGATCGCGTCACCCGTCGCAAGGCAGTGTTCAGAAGAGGCTGCGTAATCTCTGGCGAGACGCGTCGGCGACGCTGAGCCAGTTCGCTAAAAGATGGAATCGATCCAACAGCGTACTCTTGTAGCGGGCGTACCTGCGGTTGTTCCGCAACGTAGTAGCCGACATACTCCTTTGGCGAACTGGTGTCGGAAGATGGAATCGGCTCTGGCTGGGACGTTTTAGGCTTCGCTGGAATCTCCGACGTCATCTGGGACCTCAAAGGATCTTGCGAAGATCGTGCGATAGGATAGGCAGCAAATTGTGCAGGGTCAACAAGCTGGGGTACGGGTGGGTATCCCACAATGACAGGCTGCTGTCCAGCACTGCGAGGAGGCTGTGAGTGCGAACGAAGAGAGCTTGTTTCGCTTGCATTGGATGCGCGATGTACTCCTCGATGTACACCGGGAATGCTGTTGCTCAAAGACGGGGAAGAAGGGTTGGTTCGTGATCCATCTTGTGAGCCATTGGGATCGGACTGAGGCGAAGTGAAGAAGCCAGGGTAGTGGTATAGAAAACCCTGAGGAAGAGAGTTTGGAGGTATCCCACGCTCAGCCAAACGAGGGCTTTGTCGACCGTTGATATAGGGTGATTTTTGCGGCGACCCGTTTGTACTGTTGGACGCTCTACCTTGCGCTTGTGCCTGGGCAACGGCGTGAGCGTGCATCTGCGCGGCCCGTACTTGATGTGCTTGCTGAGCGTGTTGTTGGGCGGCCAATTGTGCACGTAGAGAGTTTGACTGCATCTCCAGCATTTGGTATTGCTGATACAACTGGTCGTGTAGCTGATCGTGAATGCCTCTTGGGAAGCTGAAGTACTCCGGACCAGCGCTCGCGGGGATGGGCGGGCTATGTAGGAAAGGTGGTCGACCCTGACCGTAGTTGGAGCTGCCGGAAGATCGTCTACTACCTCCATGCTGACTCTTCAGGTTAAAGCCCCCTCTACCTCCACGCGAATTCGGACCCCCTCGTCCATTCCGGTTTGGTACACTAGAGGTGATGATGGCTTTCTGCGACTGCGGCTTCTTAAAAATTGCATTCGACTTCTCCTCCGGCGGATACTCGAACTGCTCGCATGCCTTGTCGAGCTGCTGACCATCTGCAAGGAGGTCGAAGGCGCGGCGTATCTCCAGGTGTATACCGCGCCAAGCATAATCGTCCGCGGAATTACCAAGATTGCGCTCCGTGTTGAAAGGCTCCTCTACACAGAGGCGATTAACCCCCTCTTTCTGACCACCGCCAGGATGCCAGCCCTTCTCCTCTCGCGGTATTCGCTTGCCCTGCCGTACTGATATCGTGTCTTTCTCATAGTCTATTTCGTGTCCGTAGAGACGGAAGAAATGGAAGAGCAAGTGGCCCAGGCTTTCTCCGTTCTTCTTTCCATAGCCCCTTAGCTTGTCCACGTCGTCGGCGAAACTCGACAACGAGAGCTGGCCGGTTGTCTCGTCTAGCGCTCGATCGGGAAGGTCGTGCAGTGTAGGTAGGACCGGAGGATCCCGCGTCTGGAGAAAGTTGATAATCAGACATATCCATGTATACGAGCTGATTGTGCCACCAATGCCTGGATCATGTTAGTTGCGAAGGATGATGGTATGTAGCAGACTAACCAGCATCGTTCAGGATACGCCGCTTTGTCCAGTGCTTGATGATCATGGCGAGCGGTCGAACACGATCGTCGAGCTGAATGTAGGTCTTGATCATGCGCGTGTTCTCGATTGCGGCGACGTTGTTCACGTTGATGTCGCAAGAGAGTTGCAGCTCAGGGTCCCAGACTTTTACTATCCGGACCTTGGCTGCTGGTATGCATACCACGCGCTCCATGCCATCTAAGGACGTCAGTCGGAGTCAAGCTGGATATTTGTAGCCACATACGTTTGTCCAAAGCCTCTGCCAGCGGGTGCATCTCTTCGAGCCTTTTCATGGGCGTCTGGATGCAGATATCGACTGTCTCGGTTAGTGCAGACCTTGGGATGGCGGGTGGCACTTACCATCGCTCTCCGATGTCCACAACATATTGCCAGAAGAGCCGAATACATGGACCGTGATTTTTGTACCAGGAAACTCAGTCTGAAGTATGCGCTCCACTTTTCTTACAAAGCGCGCTCGCGTGTTTTCGTCTTCCTGCTTGGGCTCTAACCGATCGTACAGCTCTCGCATATCTCCGCTCAACTTGTCATCTTCGTGGGGATCCAAGCTCTTCTTGGGCTCCTCCTTGGCCTTTTCCAGTATCTCGTCTGATTGGTAGGGCATGCGTCTCCGGCCCAGCATACCGACATTGGTCTCGAATTTGCACTTGAAGGGGCGCGCGGGTCTCAGCGTGGGCATAGTACCGTTTGCTTCAGACGACACGGAACGTGGCGAATGGCTACCCAGTCCGCCGTTTGGCGAGGGAGAGCGTGAGCGCGTGGTGTACTTGCGGGCGACCTGCAGGGGGGTCGAGGGAACGGAATTCGAGTGCTGCGAAACGATGGACGGGCGCTGGGAGCGCGTCTGGGAGCCCGCCTCTTCCCGTTTGCTCGACATAGTTGGCAGACCGTTTGGTGTCATGGTGGGCGCGCTGGTGGGCACGCTACGCTGTGTATCCTTATTCCCATCTGTGGTATCTGTGTGCGCCTGTGCCGTCTTGACGGGAGGCTGCTTGGAGAGGGTGCGGCCTGAGTCCCGCTGGGGAGGCGGGCTCAGCGAGTGGGGAGACACAATTACGGCGGGAAAGGGCGTGTGCGAGGCGGATTGATGCACTTCGTCGATGCGCGCTAGCTGCAGAAAGGGATGCAGCAGCAGGTACGGCGGCACGTGGGCGTGCTGGAGCTGGTGGTGTAGGGGGTGCTGCAGAGGGAGCGGTAGGGGCGAGTAGGCGGGAGAACAGAGGGCGGGCGAGGGCACTTTAGTCCGGCGAGGGTCCGAATGAATGGGCTGGGGATGCTGTATGTAGAGATATTGGGGGTTGTTGTGGCGGCGGTCGCTCATAAACTTTAGTGGGCGCTCGCGGGCTATGGCAAGGGCGGTACTCGGGGAGGGGCTGCGGCCGCTGGAGGGCTAGTGCAGAGCGCCTGGGGGAGTCGGCAACGGAGAGATGCTTCCAGAGCAGGTGAGGGCAGAGCGTGCAGTGTGGAAAAGTAGACGGGTGAAGCTGTACTCGGGAATTCGGCGTCGTGAGGTGCTGGTGCGTGAACCCCTGCTGTGAGAGGAAGAGAGGGAGAGAGGAAGAGAGAGAGAGAGCCTAGAGCCTAGTGTGCACTCGCCGCTGCTAAATGTCTCTCGGGCGTCGACTGTGGTTCCGCCAGTCAGCGCGCAACAATGGCTAGATGTGCAGTCGGGAATCGAGGCTCTGCGGACAGCGAAAGAAGAGAAACTCGACGACAGTCTGGGAGGTGATGTGCAGTAGTTGCAGTGCGGCGGCATGCATCATGGGGGCATGGGCATTCGGGCCACGCCTAGTAGGTCCTAAGGAGGGATGAACGCACAGGGCCGCCTCTAATGCGCTTCGGGACGTGTAACTGCGACAGGGGCGCCTTCTCCAAGGACAATATAACACACGCAATTCAATCTAGTCAACGCTGCAGCGGTGCGGGGTGCGGCCGGATGTGCTGCAGCTTTGTTCCTGGAGCATATGGACAGGACACCACCTGTCTTGTTCCATCACCACCACTACCACTACCCCCATCATCGTCACCACCACCACCACCACCACCACCACCACGCCGGTGACGTTCCCCGCGCCCAGAGCACAGAACAAGAGAAAAAGCACCGCCCACGCCACACCGTCAGCCGTCATCAGCCCTGACCCACGTTGACCGTCGTGAGCCCTGACCGCGCTGACCGTGCGGAGACGGTAGTATGCAACGGGCCACTCCGTCGTGCGCAGTACGCTACATGGCAGCTTGCTCTACAGGGCCGACAGAGTCGACTTGCTGACTGACTAGCTGAGCAACTCCTGGCAACTGAAGAACATCTCATGTCAGGCTAAGCATGGGCGTCTCCTGTCTCGTGCAGGCCATGCCATAGGGGATGACGGCTGCTCGTGAGATTGTAGGGGCTGCCGTTGCATGGCAGTCAGCCCGCCCGCCACATCCTCCTACCCACCAACAATACTGCAAAGGTGTATTTCCCGACTCGTCAAATGTGTATCTGGCCGGTATATCACCGCGTGAGCAGACGCAGGGACAGCACCAACAGCGGCATTCCGTAACGAACAAGGTACCCGTGCTTCCGCGCCCAAGTATAGCCTCCTGAATGCTCATGTCAGAGGCCGGACATGCTCGTGTTGGCAAGCGATTCGTTTCGACGCGATAAATTGGGCCCCAATATGCAGGTAGTTCCCTACGGGCGGACTTGTTTCAAACTGCCCGGCTTTGCGCCTGGTCACATGACGACACTGCTACGGCAGGCGCGTTGGACGTGGGACGTTGGACCGATGGGGAAGCGGCCATGTCGTTTGTCGTTCCTTCTAGCCGAGGCACGTTCGCATGCGGCTTGCCTACACGCATCAAACACCAAGTAGGATGCCGTCTCTCCTCCCACACGTTGCACGACCAAGTGTGTCGTTTGCCTGCCGTACAACTGCCCCTCGGACTTTGTCTTCAGCCATGGCTCAGCCACGCATCGGTAGGGCGACTTAGCAATGTCTTGTGCGACCGTGGCTAACGGACCATAGCGAACCCCGCCCTCTTGTATGCCTCCACGCCAACTATCCTGTCCCCTACTAATGCCATCGCAGTATCTGTGATCTTCAAGAAAAGTTCCGTCCTGCTATATATCAATTCCCCAACGTCGTTTCGACAGCACAGAAGCTGCTCAAAGCAAGTGTGTCACCTGTTCCACACCAACACCGTCTTCCAGACTTCAACCACACACCCAACATGGCGTCCCTACGCTCTTGATCCCCCCGTATTGTCAGCCTAGACGTCTCAGCCTGGCTCTCTTATGACCTGTCGCTACGCATTGCGCCCCTCACGCCTATTGCTGACCAACGCCGTCAGGCAAACTACTGAACATTCCCGTATTCGCAACAACCCAGAACAGAGCGCGACTGGGCGAGACTTGTCCGGAGCTGAAGTTGGATCAGCCCGATGGCATCAAGACAGTCTGTCATCTTGACAAGACGCTCTTTTCTATGATGTAAGCTACAACATGGATCATGTGTGTTGCAGTTCACCAGCTGACTTGTGATAGAACACCAGAAGTCAAGCAAGCGCTCGACTCGCTCAATGCCTCCGGTCCGCTCTCCTGTATCATCGTCGGCATCGAGAGCCACATCTGCGTCACCCAGACCACACTCGACCTCCTCCAAGCCGGACACAAGGTCTATGTCATTGCTGACGGCGTAAGCTCGTGTAACAGAGAGGAGGTGCCGATCGCCTTGGCGAGGCTGAGGTGTGAAGGTGCCGTGGTCACCACGAGCGAGAGCTTCATGTATGAATTTGTTGGGGATGCAGGGACACCTGAGTCAGTGGAGAAGAACACTGCATCCGCAGTCGCGATCCGTGACAGTGCGGCATGGTTTTCTCCAAAGGCTAACAATGGACAGGTTCAGAGAAATCATCAAGGTGGTCAAGGAAACGTCGCAAAGCACAAAGGAGGCAATGCAAACTCTCTGCAAGATGTAGATCAACTGTATCTCGACCTTTTTTTGTGTGTGCGTCTACCATCTAATGAAGCTCATATCTCTTCATGTATAATGCTATTGCACATACGGCCAGGCTTTCTTCATATGCAATTCCCTAAACTACAAGAGAAACGACATTCCCCCCTTACGGCTCTCGACTATCAACTGAAGCCATGAGCGCCACGACGATGATATTCCTTGTCTTGACCGTTACGTTTCGCGTCGTCTCCGTAGTCCACCCCACATCCACATCACCTTTGTCAGCTCTCCGGCAAATGCCCTCGGCAGTTGAATATCCTCTTCATCAGACCGTCCTGCACACATGCTCTTCCATGACTGACAAGTTTATTGCAGGTCGCCGAATTCTTGCAATTCTAGGAGACATCTGGACAGTGACAAGACGGGTAGAGAGCACCATGGCTTTTGATGAGCCCAAGCTGTACATGCGCACTTTATTCAAGGTTCTTCATATCGTATGTCAAGGTAGAGTACGTGTCTGTCTTGGTGGAGGAGGGGTTCGACAGCACCGCCATCACTACCAATGCGTATCATGAACGTCAACGACACAAGCACAAACAATGGCGAAAAAGAATCGCTATATTGATTTTCTATCCAAGCCAGCTCGATTCAATGTTTTCCAAAACAAAGAGAGACAGAGAGAGAGCGAGAAAGAGTAGAAGAAAGCATGCCTGTTAAAGTGCCAAAGCTATCGAGAGTCAATTGTTGACTCCATTTTTTTCTAATGCCACTTGACGGAAGAAGAGGAAGGAAAGCATGAAGCCGCTTCAAGCAAACGCGCAGACGCAGGCTCCACGCATATAAAAGCATAGTCGATTGAACGACGCTGAAAACAAGTATAACCAGATGACAGAAGCGAACAGGTATGGGATATGGGAGGGATATCAATAGAACAACGAACGTGAGAGTGAATAGTCGTGAGAAGAAAGGAAAATGTAGGGAACCTGGGTAATTCCGGAGCGTGCTGCGCATGCAGGTTGACCACGAAGAGTGTAGTTTGACAGTCTGTCCTCCTCGTGTGGAACTCGCGTGCTCGTCGAGTTTGGGAAGCTCGGGCGGACGCAACAAAACATGAAAAGGTCATTTGGTAGAGTCTCGGAGCGGAGACAACCCATCGTTCGAGTTCAGCAAACCGTGCATCTCAGCTCTTCATTAACAATCACCTCGGCGACGTCTGGGCCGCAGCGACCTCTGCAACCTCGTCTTCTGGCCTCATCCTCAGGCCGCCCTCGACCTGAATGCCTTGCTGGACCCACTCCAGCTTCTCAACATCTTCCAAGCTCTTGCGACCTCGTGAAACCTTCTTCAGCAGACCCTCGACACATTCGCGAGCGCCAGCCCACTCTTTGCCCTTTTCGGCATCCCACTCGCCGTCTTCGTCGCCAAACTTGACCCAAGACCAATCGCATCTGGCGATGCGGTGAGCGGCTCTGCTACGAGACGCGGCCTTGCCTGGTAGAGGGTCAAAGGGTAGTCGTCCCTCCATGAGGGCATAGAGAAGAACACCAAGCGCCCAGGCATCAGTTGAACGGCCGTCATATGGCTGGCCAAGTAGAATCTCCGGAGCTGCATAATCTTCACTACCGCATCGTGTTGTCAGAAGAGGCGACTCGGGTGGAGCAGGGATACGTCGTGAGAGACCAAGATCCGTGAGTGTCGCTATGGCATGCGGATGGCTCTGTGGATGCTTGAGTAGAGGCACAGTGGACACAGGTATGTTGAGAAGAACGTCTGGATGTCATTAGTACAGAGTAGAAGTGAAGCAACGTACCACCTTGAGGCGCAGCAAAGTAAAAGAGAATGGAAGCAGTACTTTCTAGCTTGATGTCGCGGTGCACGATAAGTTGGGCATGCAAATAACGCACGGCGCTGACCATCTCGGCGAAGATACGATGGACGATATCGACAGTCAGTTTGTCGCGATGATCACTGGCTACATCAAACAGATCACCACCGGGACAGTACGTAAGGACAATTAGAGCTTGGGCGTCATCGTGATCGAAGGCTTGGAGATGTACAAGAGACGGATGCGACACGGATCGGAGCATCTCGACCTCTCGCTTGAGGCTTAACTCTACGCGCTCTTCGTCGGCACCCCCGGCAGGGCCATGCTCGACGACTTTGATGGCGACCAGTTTCCGTGGATCCAAAACGTTCTCATCGAGCGGGTCCTTGGCTTTGGTCTTCTCGCAGGTTGCCAGGTAGACTTTGCTAAAGGTGCCCTGGCCAAGCTGTCGGACAGGGCGCCAGAGCTTCTTCGTCTTCTGAGGTCCACAACGCACCACTATGTATTGAGTCTTGTCATCATCGGTCACGTCTTCTTCCTCGGTGTCGGTAACACTGCGGTTGCTTGCGTTGCTTGCAGGTGGAGTGGGAAGCCCGGCTGGCACCTTCGCGGGCACAAGGCCTCTCTGCATCGCAAGGTATGTTTCACGGTTCATGCGCTGTTGCAGGTTGGGGTCCGTTTCCACCACCGAGACATGTCGAGGGCGAGCATTGTGCATTGCATCTGGAGTGTACTCGCTAATGCTTCTGTTGCGTTCGCGAGCTGCCTCGTTCCTCTGCTGAGAGTTGGCCGCAGCCGCTTCGATGGCGGCCGCTTTCAGCCCCGAGTATCCTTTCTTCTTGAGCGAGGGCGACGGAGACAGGGTGCCCTTGGCGAACATGGCGAAGGAATCGTCGCGAGAGGCGCCCGATATGCCCCGTGAGCGAGGGCGATGGTCAGCCCGCTGCCATGGCCCCGGCGAGTCGCCCATTACCAGTGGTGACGGAAGCGGGGTTATGTCTCCCAGCGCGGCGAGTGCTGGCGACGAAATCGCCGAGGAGGGCGACAGCGAACCAAGACTAGCAGCAGACCAGGCAGTCCTCAGATAGCCGCTGTCTTGTATCGCAATCGGCGCAGTGGCCGATTGCCGCAGCGCGTCGCTCCCGGTGGCCTCCAGGTTGGCGGGGTGGAGAGATCGTGAAGAATTTGGGTTGGACGAGGCAATGGCGAGGTCCGTGTCAAGCTTCAACGCGGTAGACGGGGCGCGGACGTGATATCTGGGCAGCGGCAGCGGCAGCGAAGGATCCGTGAATCCCCTTCCAATCGACAAGTGCGAGTTGGTCAGGGTCGAGGTCGCATTTAGGTTCGCGGGGGGCTGGAGGGCAGTAGTGTTTAGCGTGGCATGCGTCTTTTCCGTCGCGTCCTTGTGCACGGCTGCCTTTTCGGCTCGAGGTTTGGAGGACGCGAGACCCGTAGAGGACGACTCTGGGCCCTCCATGGTGTTGTATCACTGCGGCGGCGGCGGGACACGGTCGTGTGGCTATCCAGTCGTCGTCGGTCTGCTGTCTGCGGGTAATGCTAAACATGGACGTGCGCCTTTCCGGTATCATTGACCTAGCGCATCCCGTCGAGGCGTCGGTCCATCGCTCGCTGCATACCTGGAGACAAGCCACAATCAGCCTTGCGACTAAAACGAGCAAGCGTGAAAACCAGGACACGACCAGTCGGCCGACCAGATAACGTTCAAAGACAATCGTTCGAGCTCATGGCTAGCTGAGCATCACGGTCGCCTTCTCGTGGACAAGGGGCCATCCTCTTTCGACTCCCATCCGCAACCGCGACCAGTCATGGGAAGGTAGTACGGACGTGTGACCTATGGGGACGGGCGCGTGGGAGCACACGCTATCGCTAGGTCTAGATGCACGCGCTTGTTCTTGCCTTTCGCTACCGTAAAACGACAACACGATAGTCCCGGTACTGCGTCCGGTGGACGTCAGATACGGCGTCTGAACGTCTGAAACCGCGTCGTCTGCGCGCGACTAGGCGGCTCCATGAACAGATGCAAGAGTCTTCACGAAGAACATCATCCAGTGACACATAATCCAATCCATGTATAGGTATCATTCGTGACGTATTTCCTCGGCCCATCCGCGGATGTCGGCAGAGTTATGAGAGCTGGTCCCAGGCACTAGAGTATGGGAAAGCAAAGGCCAAATGAAGAAGGCATCTCGTGATATCGCACAAAAGTCAAAATCTACCTCTGAGTCGTTATGATACAAGGTGTTCCCATGTGAAGCCACCCAAACAAAAGGTCGCCTATCTGTGATACTGCCTCCCCGCAAGTACAGCAAGCCGTTCCAACTTTGCCATGCTCATTGGCTTCCAGAAGTGAGTGTGGTATGCATCCTGATCTATTAACTGACTTCACTTCGCCTGACCCTGGTTACCCTGGTTGTCGAATACGAAGTGCTGATCAGGGGGGCTAAGAGAGTTGGGAGAGTAGTCGTAAGAAGAGTAGCCACCGCCATAGCCGTTGTTGTACTGACCTCCGATGCTGTGGAGGTAAGGGTTTGTGGGGTACGACGGACGCTCTTCCTTGCTGTTGCGGCCACCGTAGCCAGGACGCGAAGCCCACTGCTGACCGTTCTGATAACCGAGACGAGGGTCATTGTGACTGTCCTGGGAAGGTGCCATGCTGTGTGACATTACCGGATGGCCATCACGGACAACATCAGTATTACCACCATAGTAGCTCGGAAGTGAATGCTGAGAGCGCGGGTTATGTAAGGGGAAAGGCGGCTGAGGCATGTTTCCAGCGTTGCCCTGGCCAGTAGGTGTACTCTGTTGAACGGCCTTGGCCTCAGTCGCCTTCTGCAAGGCCTGGATGATATGCTTCATATCCCTCATCTCTGCTTCCATGCTTGCCATCTTCTTCTCTTGCTCGGCAAGAGCCTTTGGGATGGTCTCCTTGATGCAGTCGGACACGCTATTGATACTAGCATAGATGTTGCGCTGATGGTCAGCCATGCCATCTGTGCGGTCCAGGCAATCCTCCACATGCTTAGCAGTCTCTTTGACAGTGTCCAGATGGGATGAGAGTTGCTCAAAGTGAGTGTTGATCAATGCTAGCATTTCTTCCTGCCTCGCCTTTGACGTGCTCTTCTGCTGCTTGTTGAACGTCTCCAGAAGATCCCAAGTGGTCTTTCCCACCACGTCAAGGTGCTCATTGGTCATGAAGAAGTGGTCGTCGATGGTTTTGGGCGGAAACAGTGGAGGCAAAGCACCATATGATCCAACGGAAGGCATAATCGAACGCGCTAGAATCTGCGGACCAGAAACCTTGTGGAGTGGACTGGGAACGGCACTGGGGCAGTGAGGCTGAAACTCGCCATGAGACTCCGTTCGACCTGGGCTGACAGTGTTGAGCATGTCGGTAAGCCTCGAGGAGGACTGGTCAGGGTAGATTTGGCCAGAGTTGCCGTTCTTTTGAGCTGAATTTCTTTTCTTTTCTCCGATACGTAGCTCTTGCATGACGCGAGTCGTGATGCCAACGTCGGAGTGCCGATCACCTGCCTGGTTGTGGTGCTCGTTCTCATTCAACTCGTGCGCAGTCGGGGAGTTTGGATCGATCTCCTGGCGGTCTCCCTGGAACATCATCTTGATTGAGCCGTCGTTTGATTCTTCGCGAAGATGGAGGAGTGAGAGCGACCTCGGAGGAAGTGAGTAGAGAAGACGGGTGGTATCAGACTGATGAAATTGTTAGCGACTGTGACTAGTAGAGTAGCAGGGAAGGTAGGGTAATAGAAGTAAAGGCAGCGAGCAAACGGTTGAGTGGAAGATGACGAGCAGCGAGATGAGTGCTCCTCTGCTGGTGAAGGCAAGAGGGAAGGGGCAGCAGTAGACTTACATTCTTAGATGGTGTCTCGCCTTCAGCGAAGCCGCGAGCAGAGATATGGGTTGGAGAGTAGAAGCGCGGATGAAGAGGGCTGTACTTGTCTGCGTTGTTATTGTTATTGTTACTGTTGTTGTTGTCGTCGTCGTCTACCACTGCAGTCGGACGCTCCTGACTTCTACGGTCAGGATATGGAAGCTGCAACACGCCAAGGTTCGCACCTGCCATAAGAGCGGGGTGGTTGCATTCGTCATTGCTTAGCGAATCGTTACGGTAGGAATCAGGCCACTGCATGGCTTCACCTTCTATAAGCTTTGAATAGTCCCCTGCGGTATACGGGCGGAACTTTATGGGACTCGCGCCACCACCTTCAGGCAGAATGCCGGTTGAAGGAAAAGGCGACAGGTCAAACCCAGGGAATCGCATGTTTCCAATATCATCGGTGAAGGTCGAGTAGCTCTCACGAAGATCGCTCGCTGGCGCGGCCCTGCGAAGCGGACTGGCTGGCCTCTGGCCTGCTGGAGGAGTATCCTTTGCCGGTGGAGGAGGCGGGTTGAGTGAGTCGAGCGACGCATTGACTCCAGGTTCTGGAGTAGTATGCTCTACGTCAGAAGACTGCTCCCTCGGACCACCTCTGCCAGACGAGCCACGGCCACTCGAGCGATTACGACGTGATGACCCATTGCCATGGCGACGGGCGTAGCTGTCAGGATTGACAATCTTTACGGGCAGCGATTTTGCTGTGTCTGAACGGGAGACTCTTGTAGGCGTTGTTTCTTTTGGGCGCGCTGGCTTGATGGGTCGAACTGGGATGGTGCGAGCCTGGCGTGTTGCTGTTCCCAAAATCTGCGCTGCTTTGTTTGGCATTGCTGGCGGCGGTGCAGCACCGGAAGATTTGGAGAAAGTGTTACGGAGGTTCTGGAAGAGTTTCCTCTTGGGACTCTTGGGTGGCTCGTCACGGTCTGGCTGTTGCTCTCCACTAGCAATTCGGCACTGTTGTCGCAAGTCTTGAGTCCTGATGTAGACGTCATCCTCGTTGGCAGATTCTGTAACACTCAGTATAAGAGAATGAACATGCTGCTTTGTACTTACCGGCTGTTGGTGTAGGCGGAATTTGACCTGTCAACTTGAATAAGTTCTTCTCGACGCGAGATTCCATCTTTCCTCTAGCTGTCTCTTCGTCGAGAGCTTCAAGCCGGGCCTGCGTTGCTGCTGCATCATGTTGACTACGTCCTGACTGCCTAGAGTGTGCCGTTGACTCAACATTGCTACCTGTCCAGGATCCGTGGCCGTGGTCTGACTTGCGTGGAGACGAGACACGTGCCTGGTCAATCAAGTTGGTGAACGTGGCCATGGCGTTACGAGTCCTGCCTGAACCCGAAGCTGGAGGGTGCGACTCTACAGGCGAGACCGGCGGCGTAGTACCGGTAGAGCGCGGGCCTTGCTGGGCTGCATTGGACGCGATCCTGGTATCGTGCCGCCTCTGCTGGTCGGTGGACGCGGCCACTGGAGGAGGTCGAGGTGGCGGCAACGGGTTCGGAATAGCAATCGGGGGCGGGCGCTTCCTCTCATCGACATTTCGGTACGACATGGCGGCAAAAGATGTCGTCCAAGCGGGGTGATCTGCTCCAATTGTCAGAGGTTGAGTGGGTGAAAGGGCTCAGAGGCGACCAACTGGGTTGGTAGTAGCTCAGAAAGCGTAGAATGCTCGAGTTGCCTATCTCGACACAAAAGTGTCAGCAGCCCAGACTTGTTGCTCGCAAAGGTCACGTAAATCCAAGTCCGGACCTAAAGAACAGAAGAAGCTTTGGCGTTGCGCAGGTGTCAGAGTAGAGGGTCGTGTGCATACATATCCTTTCGTTTAGCAAAGACGCGGCCGTGATAGCTATAGGCAACAATATCAACAACGACAACAACAACAACAACAACAACAATAACGACAGCAAATGCGCTGCTTGCCCACCTCTTTTGAAAAGAGGGGCAAGAAACACGGGAAACTAGACTTGCAAGTAGCACATGGAGAGAATAGAGCAAGACACAGTATCCGCTGTAACCCGTCTCGATACCAAATGCGCAATGCTCCGTTCCAGCTTCCGCACTATTACTGTCTCTCGTCAATAACCACGACGTGCCTGTTTGCTGTGTTCCGATCGGTATGTTGCAATTAGCCGAGACTGAGAGAAAAGACGCAGAGTGGAAATGAACAAGTTGATAGTTGATGAAAGAGAACGCTACCCACAATGGCGCCCGGGTTCGAGAGGTATCCAAAAGATTCACGCCTAATCAAAGAATATCTGCAAAGCAAGGCTCCCAGCATGCAATCATACGCAACTGCAGTTCAAGCATCTTAAAGGACAATGCATTTCTTGCCCTTCTTCCTCTCCCCACCCTCTTTCTTCGCGGCGGGTGGCTCGAGTGCTGCTACAATGGCCTGCAAAAATGTTAGCCTTCACACCAGCCCATTTCGAACACATGTGCCTACCTCATCAAACACATCCTTGAGCTTGTACTGAGTCAACGCCGAACACTCGACATACTTGACCGCGCCCAGCTCTCGCGCCATCCTCTCACCATCCTCCTTCTTTACAGGTGCCATTCTCTGTTTTGAGAGCTTGTCTTTTACTGCAGCGTCCTCCCTAAGATCTACTTGTGTGCCGACGATGAGGCAGGGCACGCCCGGGCAGTGGTGATGTACTTCGGGAAACCATTTCTCGCGGACGTTCTCAAAGGAAGCGGGCGAAGTTACAGAGAAGCAGACGAGGAAGACGTCGGTTTGGGGGTATGACAGAGGTCGCAGGCGGTCGTAATCTTCCTGTCCGGCAGTATCGAAGAGACCGAGGGTGTATGGCTCGTCACCGATCCTTCGAAGCAGTCAGCAGCTGCTCCACCAATCACGATTCCGACCCTGTATCCACCGAGGATATACCACTACTCCAAGTTTACGAAGAGCAAAGGGAAGCTCACATGACGGTCACGGCGTAGTTGTCGAAAACAGTAGGAACGTATTCCGAGGGGAATTTGTTGGTGGTATAGCTGATAAGAAGACATGTCTTTCCGACCGCACCGTCGCCGACGACGACGCACCTGTAGGCAGTAAGTGTTAGTGTCTAGAGCATTGCTGTTGCGAGACAGGCATATCGGGCTTCGCATACTTGATTGTCGCGACGACCATGGTGAAGGTAGACTAGAAGTTGTTTCGAGGATATCGATGTTTGTTTGGAGAGACAGATTCAAGGCCCAAATTCGTGGAAATGGAGCGGAGATGGAGCTACGCAGACTCGGGGTCGTTGGTAGTGCGGAGATGGGAGCTATGGGCTCTAACGAGGGGTTCCAATGAGCGGGGAGAGTCTGGCAGGCAGATCAGTCTCGGTTTGCGTGGGTGGATAACAAAGATCCATATGTATAAGAACTCGGCTATGGCAAAAAAACCGACAGACTCGGGCAGGCGTACCTATGAGTCCTCGTGCAGAAGGCGGCGGCGTGTGCTACGTGGATTTGGAGCGTGAAACACCACCCGTTAGACTTGCTTCCAGGTTCGAGCGGGCGGTGGGCGAACAATGCGCGAGCGATTGAGGCAGTGCTAGCGGCAAGGCACGCGACCGGACAGACACAGGACAGGCGCAGCAGTGGCCGGCGAAGATGCGGGTATCACAGGAGGGCGTGGAGAGGTTTGAGAGGGCTTGAGTGAGGTTGCGATCTAGCTATGGTAGCGGAGGCCCTTGAGCTGGGAAGACGCCAATCAATGAAAGCGGCCTAGGGCTGTTATCATAACCTTGCATCGGCTCCTGCCAGTAGCTCGGAAGCGGCTTATTATGTACTGTAGGGTCTGCACAATTTGAAGCCTTGTTTTGCCGCGTTCGCTGGCCAGACCGCGAGGGGGCCGTATATTAATCCAACGCGTGGCAGCCCCGTTGCTGCCGTGCCGCAGACATCCCAGCCGCAGCACACACACACACGCACACACACTGACGTTGGCCTGCTAGACACAACAAGCAAGGCACGGCATTATCATATACAGTTTCTCTGGGATCCAACGCTGCGTACACGGCCCAGAACAATCCCTGACAAGCTCAGTGAGCCCCAGATTTGACAACGAACCGTGCACCTGAACAACGTGGCTGATCGTCCTCTAACAGTATGACCCGGTAGTGTTTGCGCAAAAAGCCGGCTGGAATCATGCACAGGAGTAGACTGTGCTGCTGGCATCTGCAGTACCTGCTCAGCTCTCTGCAGCCAAAGCTTGTACATTGAGCCATAAGCGTGCACACGCACATGTACTCGCCCAAGAGAGCGCTCATTTACAGGATATGCGAGCCATGTGCAGCTTGGCCCGGTGCCGATTGAATTGAATTTTGGGATGCTGCAGGGCAACCTTGGCACTGTTAGCAGTCCGCGTTGGTCCAATCACCGCGCACTCCTGGCGCGGGCTAACGTTTGTTCCGGAAGCTTGGACGCATCCCGCTCCGTCTGTCTCCATTTGTCTCATCTCACGACTGGACCACGCACACGAGAGCGGCACTGCGCATCACCCAACAGCCGTGCCCCAATCATGACAGTGTCGCCATGGATGACCTCGAAGACGAATTGGACCTCCGATTCCACAAGGGCCTGAACCCCGAAGTCTACTATCGCTGTCCCACATCTGAAGTAATATGATCTTTGCAACCCGTACGAACGTAGCTAAGCTGTCATGCATCAGTCACTTGAGGGAGCTCTGCGCAATGAACTGGACAAGAGCGCAGCCAGCTTCATCCCCACAGACGTTGTTACAGAGTTCATCTTTGCGACAGCCTCAACCATCTCCGTCTCCGTGACGCAGCAACCGAATCTTGATGTGCTCATACAACCAGCCGACCACCTGCAGAGCATTGCTGTCGAGCATGCCTTGTGTCGAGACATTGATGGTAAAGACAGGCTGAAGGTGCAGCGAGCAATTGCAAGGTACCGGAACCTACACAGTCTGCATAACCACCGCTCATGCAACACAGATCCATCATCGAAGCTATTCAAGACACCGATGGCTTCAAATACTCTGAGCGCTCGGTGCAGAACAAAGAAGGCGGCGACGGTGCCAGGTTCAAGTATGTTTGCCAAGACAGCCTTCAGAACAGAGACCGGAAAAGCAACATGAAGAAAGAAAAGTCACATGACAGCGACGCTGGCAACGCTGAAGTCAAGAGGCACAGACCTGCTGTGTTGCCGACTTACGACTGTGGGGGTGCAATACACATCAAATTTTCTCTCAAAAGAGACGCTATCAATGTTGTGTACAAGCATAATCCGATACACACCGCTCGCAAGAATGGCGACAGGTACGTCTTGTTAATGGTCACGTCTACGAATCACACTTGGGCCTGGCACTTCACCCAAAAGTCACTACTGATGTTGTTCCAATAGTTTACCCGCTCTGGTCGCTGCAAACGGCGTGGCCGCCACAACCGACGCTATGGAAGAAAAGAAACCGCGCAAAAGGAAACGTAGCAAAAAGGTTGAGACCGAGGCACAGAACGATGCCAGACATCCGGGCCTTGACATATCCACGTCTCCAGAGGCTCCAGAGTCATCAGCAAGGAAGGAGAGCAAGAAGAATGGTGCTGTGGCCTCTCCCACGACATTGCAAAAAGCACCTACCAAGAAGAGTAAGGCCAAGTTACCCGCATCACCGACCGAGTCGAGGAAGATGGCGCCTCTCGTCGAGGGATCACCGCCGTCGATACCTGTTCGTGGTAAAGCCTGCATCCGCTGTAGTGGAAGGAAGATCAAATGTGACGAGGCAAAACCCACATGCAATCAGTGCCGAAGAGGGCTATGGACGTGTCAGTACGAAGTTCTAGGCAGCAAGAAACGCTCAAAGAATGGGTGTCTCAACTGCAAGCAACGGAGACGGAAGTGCACAGAGGAGAGACCGTCATGTGCACATTGCTTACGAGTGGACGATGACTGTGAATATGCCGAGAACTCTTGAGACTCTTGGGTTTGTCGGAATATTCCAAATCACTCGAGAACCATTCCCAGATTCAGTCGGACATCAGGCTTGGCATTGAACGCGCAGTGTCTCATGACAACAGGCGGGGTACTGCAGTGGACGCGTATTCCGACATAATGCCAACGTCTTGATCATGTAGGTGTCTGAGACATACATTGGAGTATCGCTTCTTTGACAAGAGGGATAGATCATACAGCATGTCGTGCAATGAGGGATGTGCTACTACCTCACAGTGTCCGTACCGGTGGAAGGAGAGAACTGGGGAGCCTGCATGAAGATGCGCAAATATTTCCAGAAGGACACAGACATAGATGGCCGTCCTGAGCGACAGTGTCTGCGCGCAGGGAACGTTTATCTTATCCGAGAGTAGGTGTATACTACGACACTGGACGCAATACAGCGCTCCGTACAGCCAAGGCCCGTCGGCAAATAGTAGAGGCTGGCTGTCGTTTGATCAGACTACTCGAATCCATAACCATCACACGACTGAGCCGTATGTTCCCCACAGCGTTCGCTGCGCACATTCAACGGTTCAGTGATTGTGCTCCCGGGCCTCGTCCGTTCCGGCTCGACTCGTGATGCAGCATCACGAGATTTAATTCGCCGCGAGCCCCAGTCACCGGCTGTTAACCCAGGGTCAACGGCCCGCCTCCATATATTCCTTCCCACCACCTCGTCTAATCCAGCGATCACTACTCTACACCGCACGTCATATGGCTTGTGGTTTTCTCAGGTTTGGGGTCTCCAATAGTGCATGCTCTGATTTTGCCAAGAGCCAATTTTGACAAAAAGGAACTGCCTCAGGCTTGTGCGTTGCGCAGCATGGACGATCCGCGGGTACTTAATAGGAGACGCGCCCGGATGGTAGGTTTTGTTCGCTTTCCAATACAGATTCTAGGAAGTTGAGCCATTTTGTATTTCACGATGCGTTCTTGTCTCTTTCCGTTGCTGGCTACGGCTGTATTGTCGCAGGCTTCAGGTACAACCAACTCACACGCAACAGCAGATTCTTTGCTAACAAATACAGCCATTCCATCCGATCAGACTCCTTCAAAACGTGCAGTTGGAAATTGGGACGATGCCTATACGAAAGCAACAGCTGCGCTCTCCAGGCTGTCGCAGAACGAGAAGATCGGAATCGTTACGGGTGTTGGTTGGCAGAAAGGTAACTGCGTCGGTAACACTAAGGCGGCTGGTTCGATCGGATACCCGTCGCTTTGTCTGCAAGGTAAGCAGTCTTGTTTCACTACTTTCGAGCCGATCCGTGTTTTACGAACGGGTGGAGTGGGTGGTGTTGTACGAGGCAATCAGGACATGCTGTGACCTTGATAAGCATGTTGTGTTCAGCATCTTCGGTGTCTGGATCGTCAGGCTTGGAAACAGCAAACATGATGGCTTCTTTGGCACATGCGTACATGAAGTTGAACGTCTTACTAACACATTCAAGATGGACCCCTCGGCGTTCGCTACATCCAAGGTGTAACTGCATTTAGTGCGGCTATCCATGCCGCCAGCACCTGGGACCTGGATCTCATTCGCGAACGAGGTGCCTTCCTCGGTGCTGAAGCAAAGCAGCTAGGCGTTCACGTCCAGCTTGGACCTTCAGCAGGACCGCTCGGCAAGCATGCAAACGGCGGTCGAAACTGGGAAGGATTTGGATCGGATCCCTACCTTCAAGGCATCATGATGGCGGAGACCATAGAGGGTATGCAAGAGTCGGGTGTTCAGGCGACGGCCAAACATTGGCTTGTTAATGAACAGGAGCTTAACCGGGAAACTATGAGCTCGGATGTGTCGGATAGGGTACTCCGCGAGCTCTATGTCTGGCCATTTATGGATGCTGTTCATAGCAATGTTGCGGCGTTCATGTGCAGGTACGAATGCGATGAGCGCTACAGCGTATGAGGATGAGGATGAGGATGAGACATGCTAACTTGCTCCAGCTACAACAAAATCAATGGAACATGGGCTTGCGAAAGCGATGGTATGATGAACAAGCTCCTAAAAGACGAACTTGGCCATCGTGGATACATCATGAGCGACTGGAATGGTATGTCGCTTGTACTGTTTGTATCTGATACAATCGCTCACACTATTCAGCACAACACACAACCACCGGTAGCGCAAATGGTGGTATGGATATGACCATGCCCGGCACCGACTTCAGCAACGGCAACGTCTTCTGGGGTCCTCAACTTCAGACAGCCATCAGCAACAAACAAGTACAACAATCCCGCCTCGATGACATGGTCAAGCGCGTGCTAGCCGCGTGGTACCTCGTCGGCCAAGACAAGGGTTATCCTACTGCAACTTTCAACTCCTGGACGATCGGCAAACACCAAGTCGGTGGCAACCACAAGACAAACGTCCGTGCTACGGCTCGGGATGGTATCGTCTTGCTGAAGAACACGAATGCTGCGCTCCCTTTTAAGAAGCCCAAGAGCATTGCTGTTGTTGGTAGCGACAGTATCGTTGCGCCGAAAGGAGCAAACGCGTGCGTTGATCGTGGATGTAATGATGGGACATTGGCCATGGGATGGGGTTCTGGATCAGTCGAGTTTCCCTATCTGATCGCTCCTCTTGATGCTATCAAGACACAAGCCCAAAAGGATGGGACCTCCATCACTTCTTCGCCAAACGACAACGCGCAGCAGGGTGCTAGTGCAGCACAAAATGCCGACATTGCGATCGTCTGCATAAACAGTGATGCCGGCGAAGGTTACTTGACCGTGGAAGGAAATGCTGGTGACAGGAAGAACTTGGACCCATGGCACAACGGAAACGAGTTGGTCAAGGCAGTTGCTGCTGTCAACAAGAAGACCATTGTCGTAGTCCACAGCGTCGGACCCGTCATCATGGAGCAGTGGATTGAGAACGCCAACGTTGTAGCTGTGGTATGGGCAGGTCTGCCAGGTCAGGAATCCGGAAACGGCCTTGTCGATATTCTCTACGGCGCAGCCTCACCAAGCGGCAAGCTCCCCTATACTATTGCAAAGAAGGAGTCGGACTACGGTACCACAATCGCCAGAGGTGACGACAAGGACTGGGACCTCTTCATCGACTACCGCCACTTCGACGAGCAGAAGATCGAGCCCAGGTACGAGTTTGGCTATGGTCTTTCCTACACCAACTTCACCTACTCCGACCTCAGCGTCTCAGGCAAACCAAGCGCTGGTCCCGCAACCGGTGCCAAGGGACCCGGCGGCCCTGTCGATCTCTTCGAAACCGTCGCAACCATTACCGCCAAGATTAGCAATTCTGGTGGCGTTGCGGGTGCCGAGGTGGCACAGCTGTACCTAGGCTACCCTTCGTCTACCAAGTCGCCACCGAAGCAATTGAGGGGTTTCACGAAGCTCAAGCTGGAAGCCGGTGCTAGCGGGACTGCTACGTTTAAGCTTAGGAGAAGGGACATGAGCTTTTGGGATGAGAGTAGTAGGAAGTGGAGTGTTGCGACTGGCGAATATCAGATCTTTGTTGGATCAAGTTCCAGGGATGCGAGATTGACGGGCAAGATCACAGTGTAATGATTTGGCATGGGGATGATTCGACGGGGGCTGAGGCGAAATACAGAGAGTACATGAAAATCGAATTGCATCAACGCCGTTGGTAGCATGATTCCCCGCCATTACATTTTTGCCATTTTCGGTGAATTATAATTTGTGTGCTCTACTTGGAGTGTCTTATGCGCCGATTGTGCTGATGTACGGGGACATGTTCGGCTAATTGGATGACGCTTCGGATCGTCAAGATGCCGATGTCGGGACGAAACAAAAACTATGACTGTCACCCGTCCTTTGCGTGCGGATACCCGGTACACCTCCTCGGAGTGGTCGGTTTGCGATCGACATGGACAAGGCGTCGAGTTGGATGAAACAATGTTTTTGCAACATGCGCCGCGCAGTAGCCCGACACACACTTGGGAGCGCAAGGCCAAAGTCATTGAGCAGCTGCAGGGTATGCTAATGCTACACAGCATGGCTCAAAGGGACTTGAGAGCGGGGCCGCACACTGGTCGTTGTGCTTCCCCGGACGTTTGTCATGGTACATGGGCCTAAACTGAGGCAACTTTGCAAGTCCAATCGTTATCGTGACCGATATTTTATTGTAAAGGCCTCGATTGGCGCGTGCGTGTCATGGCGCCTTAGCGTCATCCGGCGTTGCAGAAAAGCCCCTCCCCGATTACTTTGTGTCCTCACCTCACGCACGCTCACCACTCTCAAACTAGCACATGCAAGCTTCGCCTCGGATAGGCATCCTCTTCTGACCTCGCCTGGCTCTACTACCGCGCTTATGAGTGCTGCCCCGACACTCTTTACTTCCCAGGTACGTTGTAATTACGATGCTTGATGGACCCTTATCTGGGCGTGCATCGCACACCGTCAATTCACCGCCGGCCTCTTTCTGCCTTTTGGTGGCTTGACAATCGATGCATTCTCCTCTAGACTTTTGCAATCCTCTCTTCTACTGTGACCATGGCTAATTGAGTGCTGCAGGATTACATCTCAGGTATGCTGTCGCCCACAGACATACGCGTCATGAGCGTCAGACTGACTCCATCCGCAGACCACCTGTGGAAGGCATCAGTAAACTGAACGCCTACCCAACAACCTGCTATCAAGCAAATCACCACATCACCTCACAGCTCCGCTCATCATGCTTTCGCAAATGATCAAGCCTTCCACCATGCGGTCCGCAGGGTTCCTGGGACGAATGACAAAGAACCGTGTACAGGCACGCTGCCTCGCGACTGTTGAAGGAAACACACGACGTGCAATCCCTACTCCCAGCATGCGCAGGGCTACAGCTGTCTCCAACGAACCCGCTACTTTCACCATCAAGGTGCGTAGAGTCATACCGCAGCTTGGCACGTCACTGACAGGTGTCTAGAACGGCCCTATCTTCGAAGGCAAGTCTTTCGGAGCCAAGACCAACGTTTCCGGAGAAGCCGTCTTCACCACTTCTCTGGTCGGTTACCCCGAGTCTATGACCGACCCTTCCTACCGTGGCCAGATCCTCGTCTTCACACAGCCACTGATTGGCAACTACGGTGTTCCGTCCAACGCCCGCGACGAGCACGGCCTGCTCCGATACTTTGAATCCCCACACATCCAGGCCTCTGGCATTGTCGTTCAAGACTATGCTCTGAAGCACAGCCACTGGACTGCGGTAGAGTCACTTGCAACATGGTGTGCTCGTGAGGGTGTTCCCGCCATCTCCGGCGTTGATACCCGTGAGGTTGTAACATACCTCCGTGAGCAGGGTTCCTCTCTTGCTCGTATCTCAATCGGAGAGGAGTACGATGCCGATGAGGACGAGGCATACATTGACCCCGAGGCCATCAACCTCGTGCGCCGCGTATCCACCAAGGCTCCCTTCCACGTCAGCTCTTCCCTGGGCGACATGCACGTAGCTTTGATCGACTGCGGTGTCAAGGAGAACATCCTTCGTAGTCTCGTCTCTCGTGGTGCCAGCGTCACCTGCTTCCCCTTCGACTACCCCATTCACAAGGTTGCCCACCACTTTGATGGTGTCTTCATCTCCAACGGCCCCGGTGACCCAACTCACTGCACAACCACCGTCCACAACCTCCGCAAGCTGTTTGAGACTTCTCAGGTCCCCGTCATGGGCATCTGCATGGGTCATCAGCTCATTGCTCTTGCTGCTGGTGCGAAGACTATCAAGCTCAAGTACGGTAACCGTGCACACAACATCCCGGCTCTCGACCTCACAACGGGCAAGTGCCACATCACCTCGCAGAACCACGGATATGCGGTCGACCCCACTACCCTGTCCAGCGAGTGGAAGGAGTACTTCACCAACCTCAACGACCAGTCCAACGAGGGTCTGATCCACACCTCCCGTCCCATCTTCAGCGCCCAGTTCCATCCCGAGGCCAAGGGTGGTCCTCTTGACTCTGCCTATCTCTTCGATAAGTACATGGAGAACGTACAGCAGTACAAGAACCACCAAAACAGCTTCTCCGAGAAGAGCAACAAGCCCAGCCCCCTTCTCGTCGATTTGCTTAGCAAGGAGCGCGTCGGCTGCCACCCTGATGCGCCAGACTTTGAGGGTCACGCAGCGGGTATGGACAACCAAGAAATCACGGTTGGCGGACCCATTGCTCCTTCCTACCAGCCCATCACCCAGAAGCCCATTGCCTCTGCTGCTTAGGCTGGTTGATTTTGTAGGTCTGATGGCTTTGCGTCGGTTGTGTATCTTGGGAAATATCAGCGGAATGGCTAGGAAGGCGTTATGGGACATGGAGGATAAATTGCCATGAGAGATATTCTGGACTGGAAGGTGGACTTTGACTACGGCTTGGACATTTCAGTAGTAATACAAAGTGTGTCGAAACATGTTCAACTGGTTATTGATGACGTTTCAACGGACGATTACGTCTGTCTGTGTTGTATCTATACTTGCGCTGGAACAGCATGGGGTATCTTTCCCTCTCCACTTGTCCATCTTCGCTCCCCCCTCCCCTCCCTCATTCAAGCCTTTCCAAACCCAGGTTCCTCTTCCAGATCCTCCTCGCCCTCTCCCTGCGCCTCGGTAACCTCGTCATCTTTCATAGACTCCCCAACCTTGGCATCACCAACCTTTCTCTCCCGTCTTTCCTGCTCCTTCTTCCTCGCACCAGCCTTCAACTTTTCCCACTGCTCTCTATATCTACTCAGCACCTGTGCATTCTTCTCATTCTGCTTGGCCAGCTTCTCGTTGTTACTCATCAAATCGTCGACTTTGGCGTTTTGTGAGGCTAGCATGGCTTCGAGATCGGCGATGCGTTTGGCGGCGTCGGCGTCGGGAGCCGAGGAAGGTGGGACTTGGCTGGGAGATGTGGGTTGCTGCTGCGCTTGGCCTGGCATAGGAGGAGAAGGGAGAGTGGGGAGATGATTGATGCCTTGAGCAGCGAGGGCCTGAGCAAGCGCATTGGGGTCGCTGGAGCCACGTCCCGGGCCCCGGGCGCGGAAGGACTGTGCGAGGGCGTTGAAGGAGTTTTGGGAGTTGAGTTCCCACATCTGGATGCGTTTGGCTTGTTTGTCGATGACTGTTTTCAGCGTGTCGTTTTCTAGGGCCAGCTCTTCCATGGTCTTGAGACCTGAACCCCTGCCGGCTGGGATTGAGCGTTGCGGCGTCACGGTTGTACTTGGGTTTCCGCGAGAGGGAGGGCGGCGTGCTTTGGTGGGTGACGGTGGGCCGACATTCTCCCTTGCATCGACGAATTCTTCATGTGAACTCCCCCTCAAGGACCCCGAGCCTTCGTCGATTGCATTCAGTTGTGCGTTGGATGGCGCATTCGGTGCGTTCGGATCGCGAAGGACACTCGCATATGTAACTCCCCCGCTTGATGTTGGCACCAAGTAGAAGCTTTCGTTGGGCCCAGGAGCACCATCCTCTCGCAGGGCGCGAAGTGCAGGCTTGCTTATCAAGGCAGCGAGGTCGGGTACAGAGGACTTGACGGTCCTTGATGCTTCTGGAGAGTGTGACCGGGACTTGGTTTTGGATGACTTCTCTTCCCTGGGTATTTCGGACACGGGCGTCGGCGCAGAAGGGTTAAGGGGAAGGGAGGTGAAAGCCAGTGGGGCACTGATGGCGGATATGACACCCCCGAAAGCTGAATAGAAGCGGCTGAAGTTATCCTCGGCGGGTGGAGAGGCAGGCCGTGATGAGGCATCTTGCAGCTGCTTGGTCGTATCTCTCGTGGTACTCGACTCTGTCTTGCGCGACTGCTGCGCCAAAAGATCCCGTACCGGTGTGGGTGGTTGCTCATTCCGACCAGCTGTGACTCCTGGTACGTTTGCTGAAGCGCCACTGGTGGTTCTCTTCGCACTGGGTATACCTCGCTTCTCGGCGAGATTGGTGGCTATCGAGGACTGTGGGAGTCTGCGGCGAGAAGTCGGAGGAGCCGGAGAGGATGTGTTGAACGCGGATGTTTGCGACGACGAAGTATTTGCGGCAGGAGAGAGGGTGGAGGACTCGGAAGGGTGATGGATAGCATCTGTCGTCTTCTTCTTCTTCCCCTTGCGCGGCGCTTCTTTAATCAGGCCGGCGAGCTTGCGATGGTGGTCTTCGAGGAGACTGAGGATACGGCGGGCCTGGGTCTACTTAGACGGGCAGGGTAATCTATACCGGACTACATACCTCAGCATCGTGGGTATCTTGTTGGGCATGGTGGAAGGCGGTCGCAGCGAGGTCATGCTCCTGCCCCGCAGTTGCGACGCTGTTGGTGCTGGTTGCGGTCGCGGCAGTGCGGGCGTGATCATGAGCCTGGATAAGATATGCAGACTCCATGGTGGTGGCAGAGGCGAGGGCTGGACATGTTCATCGAGTTGTTGTGTCCACAGGCAGTAGCAGGTGCGCGTGAAGGGCCTCGGTCACGCCGACAGGGATGCGAGGGAGGCTCCACCCCCCATGTAACTGCGGAGTAGATCATCAGGCTAAAGACCAAAGACCCGCAGCTCGAGGCGTTGGAACCAGAACACGAGCAGCGCGCCCACCTGGTTTCACCTCTGCAGCCTGCGCCGACTTGCTTGCTTGTTCTCCCCTCTGAGGTCGCTTGCAAGCTCTTCTCAGCCTCGCATAACTCCTCGTTCATCATGTGCCCCATTGCAGCTGCGACCCTGCGGTAGTTCTAAGCGCTACCTACGTAATTGACGGCCCCCCCATCCTACGAAGCAAACACCCCTACTTCGCAGCGGCGCAACATCGATATGCGGGCCTGAGACAATACCGAGACTCTGTAGCTCCCCATCGTGCCTTGCGCTCCGAATCATACCCTATACAATTCACAATGGCCTCTGAGCGGCGGAGGAGCATAGGCTCCATGTTCGGCCAGAAGGACGTGAAGGACAACACACTGGCTGCACCGCGGGCACAGTCAAAGGGCCCGGACTCATCCACTGTCTCCATTGCGAGCAGCGACAGCAACGACGACTTGCGCAAGTCGAGCGACGGGACCGTGGACCGCTTGAAGAGTCGCCAGAACTCCGAAGACGCACGCAGCGACGTCTCATCGTCACATCGCCGGCGCATGTCGAAGCTCTTCAAGGGACGCAAGAAGAGCAAAGGCTCCCTCAGCCAGGACGACGTCTCGCAAGTCGATCCCAATGAGGTTGTTCCTCCCGTGCCTACAATTAGACGTCCGAGCATGGGGCACCCGTACCAGAGCGACGACTCCCTCGGCCTCGCAAAGAGCGTCGCGAGCAGTCTGCTCACTGACGACTCGGACACGGAATCGTAAGTCGTATATTGTTTCTTTTTCCTTCTCCCCTTCTCTGTTCCCCTATTTCTGTGTCTCAGACATAATTCCAGTTGCATTTGCGACGCGTCCATTGGAGCGGAAGGTTTGCCTCGTGGCATTGGCGCCGTTCAGCATGGACTCCACCGCGAACAAGCATACGTTCTGGCCTCAGCTTCCCCACTAGCACACCACACCTCGCACATCATCGCATCCGTATTCCAATACGCACTCTTGGCCTTCGCTGTTCCATTTGTTTTTTCCCTTCAATCCACCCCTCTTTCGCATTCCTTTATCGCATACGTACCCACTCGGCTCCTGCGTTCCGACTAACCGACTACAGCCCACCACCACTCAAACGTCCCGGCATATCACCACACCAGTCGCATGCCGGTCTCTTGACGCTGTCCTCGCCCCTGATCGCTTCCCAGACACTCGACTCTGCAGAGTCTACCCATGTCAACCTCGTAAACCCTGAAGCCTCCACGGAGGACCCTACCACCCGGCACCCGAATACCAGCGACGTTGCTGTGAACAAGCGGGGCGTGTCTCCCGTTGGCAAGCTCAAGGAAGCTTTCACGCCTAATCGAAGGTCCACGTCTCCAGCTCCTAAACCCGGTGCTAGCCCTGAGCCTGCACGACCGAGTACGAGCGGAGGTGGACTAGGAGCGTTGTTTGGAGGGAAGAAGCGTGAGACGAGGGTATTGGATGATCACATCCAAGCCTCACCACCACAGATACAGATACACACACACGAGGAGACAAAATCTACGCCATCGCTGAGATCCGTGGCCCCGAAGCGCATCATCACTTCGCTCCCCGCGACGCCTCCCAATCTGTCTGATGCACCCACGACCTTCATAACTCCACCCACACCGACCGACGGAAAGGCTTCTTCTCCAACAGAATCGACTAGCTCCAAGAATACTGTCAAGCGCAACAATACTGAGACAAACCCCAACGTGCTCGTCTCCCCTTCGGGGAATATGATATCGCACAGACGCGTACGATCAGCCACCAATCCTCCGAGCAAGCTATCGCATTCGTCAATACCACCCCTTACCCCTCATCTTGAGGAGACAAAGACCCCTGGAGGGACTGCTGTACTTCCATCATCCCCTGGCGGGCCTGGTGGATTCTTCGCTTCCATCTTTTCTGCAGCTCAGAACGCTGCTAACAACTTGGGCGACACCATAGCGAACAGCACAAATCCAAAGAATAAACCTAGCCAGCAACAGCAGAAAGAGGAGGACGATACTGCTGACGGCGGCGAAGAAGTTATTGGACCTGAGAACGTTGACACTACCACAAGCCAAAGCACTGAGAAGCGTAGACCTGCCATTGAAACACTCGGATCTGGAAATTTGAGCTTAGCTCAGCTTGGCATTGCTGAGAGCAACGAGGTCAGCCCCATGTCTTCCGCGACCAACGTCACGATGAAGGCGGATGAAGCTTCGGCCAAGGTCGAGGACAAGGCTGCTGCACAGGCCGTTTCTGCCGCTTACGCAGGGGAAAAGCCTCCGTCGATTGCCAGCGAACGTCCACGATCACTAACTGCTGTTTCTGGTCAATCGGGAGCGGGCGCAGCCTCTCCTCCACGGCAACCTGAATTAACTGACTCACCAGCATCAATCGGACGGCAAGGCAGCATACGCAGTCGTATAAGTGGTGGCAGACGGAGACGGCATAGGGGCAGCTCCGCGACTACCGGCAATACTCTGGGTGGGGTCATCACTGCGAGCACAAGTACATTGGCCCCAAGCGCAGCATTGAACAGCCACCGTCTGAACGGAACTGGATTTGCGGTTGCACCTCCTAGGCGAAATAAGGATTTCCATGCCCTGTTCAAAAGCGTTCCTGAAGACGACTATTTGATCGAGGACTATAGTGCAGCCCTCCAGAAAGAGATACTGCTTCATGGACGTCTCTATGTTTCCGAAGGACATCTGTGCTTCTCCAGCAATATCCTTGGATGGGTCACAAACTTGGTCGTCAGCTTTGATGAGGTCGTGTCCGTCGAGAAGAAGTCTACAGCCGTGCTGTTTCCGAATGCCATAGTTATCCAGACACTTCATGCTCGCAATGTCTTTGCGTCGTTCTTGTCGCGAGACTCCACCTATGATTTGATTGTCGGCATATGGAAAATATCGCACCCCAACCTCAAGTCATCCCTGAATGGTGTAACTCTAGACGGTTCCGGTGGTACGGGCGACAAGACCGAAAAAGCAGAGTCCATTGGCAGTGACGACGCCTCTCTCCAAGACTCGGACGATGAGGTATACGACGAAGATGCGGACGACGACGAAGGTACTGGCAGCTTCACCGAACCTGGCGAGGGTAGCATAGCTGGCAGCGAAGTTGGCTCTGTGGCAGGCGAGACCACCCGGAAGGTAAGCGGCGCAATATCACAAGCCTTTGGCGGTGGCGGTGAGACGGCCGAGGCCGCCAAAGCAGCCACAAATGGCACTGCAGCTGCCGGACAAGACTTTCCTGGTTCGGCAGCACACGCACCTACTGAGTGTGGTGATAGCGACCAGCATTACGACAAGCTGCTCATTGACACGACAATTCCGGCACCCCTGGGCAAGGTTTACAGTTTGATGTTTGGTCCCGCTTCTGGTGCGTTTATGCGCAAATGGCTGGTCGATGACCAGAAGTCCTTGGACTTGCAAATGGAAGATGACAAGAAGGGCTTAGGTGAAGATGTGAAGACATTCAACTATTCCTACATCAAGCCGCTAAACGCACCTGTCGGACCACGCCAGACGAAGTGCAACATTTCCATGAACCTGGAACAGTACGACCTGGAAAAGGCCGTGAGCGTGCTGTGCAGCACAGCAACGCCAGACGTACCTAATGGCAGCATATTCCTTACCAAGACGAGGTACTGCTTGATGTGGGGACCCGGAAACAGTACACGCCTCATCATGACATTCACGGTGGAGTGGAGCGGAAAGAGTTGGCTAAAGGGTAGGCAACAGTAGTTGTTTCAACTCGAGAACTTTATTGACATTCTTTAGGTCCCATCGAGAAGGGTGCGAATGACGGTCAAATGTCGTACGCCACCTCCCTTACCGCCGCTCTCCGCACTGCCGTGAGCACCGCGAGAGCTGGCCCATCTCGATTACCTGGAAAGGGCGGAAAAGGAAAGAGGCGCTCGAAAGGCAATCTTCTGGAAGAGGCTCCAGTTCCTGCCACCGCTCCTGCCCCCACTAGCCAAGCAAAGCAAAGCAACTGGGGATTGCTGGAACCTTTGCGCAGCCTCCTTGGCCCATTCGCCGACATTCTGGAATCTATCTTCACACCGCAGATTATCATCTTCATCATGGGAGCCCTTCTCATGTACACCTGGTTCTTCCGTGGTGGATCGGCAGTGACTGGTCCGAACCAATGGTCCACTGTTCAACGTCAAGTTGCGTACGAGGAGATCTGGCGTCATGAGGAGTCGGATCTATGGAACTGGCTCGAAGAGAGGGTTGCCTTGGACAGAGTGCATAGCTCCGTCGTCGGAGCGCGGGTCCAGCCGGAAGACGGAACACAGAAGCCCTTAGCGCCCCATAACATGCAGGCGCGGGAGATGGATGAAGCGATTCGCGTGACTGAAGAACGGTTGAAGGCACTGAAAGACGCCGTGACTCGCGAGCGATCCAGATCCCGTACTAAAAGCCCAAAGGAGGCACAAACATGACACAAAAATGCTGGATACATAAAAACGGCCTTAGGAGGCTGCTGCGGAGGAAAGATCCTCCACGACTCCGAAGGTATCCATGAACGGGTAAACCCAAACTGTAGACATGCGCAACATCTGCATGGCGATGGCGTCTATTCTTGCCCTTTGTGATTAGCTGGGCGTTTGGTGCATTGAGACCCAGCTGGACTTGTATGGCGAACACCTGTCATACCATGGCGTACTAGCCACATTGTTTCGTATGTATTTCGGTCTGTTGTATTGGGAAAGAAGCGGATTTTACAATTTGATTGTCTTTGCATATAATTTTCTTGACTTTCTTACACTACAGTCCCAGTGTGCCCCACTGGCGACTTGTTCTAAAACTTGCTTCTTATTCGAAAAAGTCAACTCCTCATAGACTTTTGCTGCATGTTGCTCTCTGGCTACGCCATCCGTACGAGAACTAAGAGGATGATGTCTGGATGAATATCTGGATGATTAGGTCTCGCCGGTATGCTTCGCACGGTTTCAAGGCCTGGTGACCTGTAGCGGTGGTCGCCTCGGAGATTTACCTGCACGGTCCCATAGATCCTGCATGAGTTTATGCTAAACATCCAGCTTTTGAGTGCAGAGATCCTTGCTTGAGAGCGGCAATTTGATTAGCTCATCCCACGGACGGGCTTACAAGGTATCATTAACAGCTTGGAAGGGAAAGCAAGCCGGGAAGATGCACGGTTTCCAGACCAACCTTGCCGCCATGTGAAGTAACGACGATGCTCTGAGCTTGTGTCTAGCCCCAGCCGCCCATTCTGTAATCGAGCAGTGCGCTTCCAAGTCTAGCTAGTATTCATCGTTGACATTATTCACGACTCAGCTACCCGCGATCGATCTAGCCGCAGTCAAACCGTCTCATCTCCAGCGACATCTCACACGCCCTTCCAATATCCCCTCTTACCGTCCATGTCGCGGATTTGCGCCATATCGATTCGGCGGAGTGACACGTCCGTCTTCTTGGATAACACCGAATTTTGGTTCATTTGTGGCACGGTACTTGACAGTTGCGGCCATCGGTTTGCCGAACAAGTGATGGCTCCGAGGGCAGCTTTTGAGCTGGACAATGCTCCAGCTTCGCAATCGTAGACGAACAGCTACGTGCTCCACAGAGGTGCAGCCACATACTGTTTGGTGCCTGACTCTATGTCGATTTCCTCAACCGCCACCGCGTCCTGTTGAAGGCCTTTGGATGGGAAAGCTAACTTGGTACCGATAATCGGCATGGTCTGGCTCATGTGGAAAATAGAAAGGTTTGGTCTTCTAGGAGCTAGTATAAGGTCCTTACCTGGTGTACGATGGCTGGAGGGATTAGCCTTCAGTTGCGCCTGTTTGCCTTTTCCTTTGTTTTCGACATGACTGCTTTGCTTGTTGGAGATTCAACTTCGTGGTATTTGCGCCAGTGCACTGGCTCTCAAGATCTTCTTCACGCACTACTTCAAGATAGTCGCGAGTATGTATAGGGCCGGTCGCGGTACGGCGTCCAGTGTCAAGAAAGACGGCTCATGGTGGAGATTGACGGGTACAGGGTCAGCGAGTACGGGGACGATGGTGTCGAAGCCAGAAAGGAAAGGGCATCTTGAGGAGCCGGGAATGAGGCATATGGTGGATGAAGAGGGGATGATTGTGCTGCAAGAGGAGAATAGGTTTGGTAGGCAGACTGAGAATAAAAGGCATGATGGCCGAAGGGGAAGTATCGAGACTTCCATCTTTACGTGAGATGGGATTTGGGAAGAAGCTATTGGACAGACAACCGGCTCGATGCATAACGAAGGTATCGTGGATAATCTCCACGACTATACTACTGAGGGCGGATCATGATATGCCAAGGAGTACGAAAAGATGGGTATCCAACCTCGATCTTAACCCCAGCTTCAACCACAAGCTTAATCGCAAGTCAACGACCTACACCCACCCCTCAAGCCCCTTTCTTCCTCAAAGCCTCCCCCCTCCTTGCAACGCTCTTCTCTAAAAATTTAAGCTCCTTCTTCTTCCTGGCCAAGCTCGTGCCCATCCTATTGATAATCCTCCCCTTGTCCTCCACCTCGATCTCCCGCCGCCAAACTGTATTCTCCCAATCTTCTACCTCATCTTCTCGTCGCCTGAGGGCTTGCTGCCGCTCTTCTAGCTTTGCCTCGCATCCAGCCATAATGTCCTCCCGCTTCTGCATATTTGCTAGCAGCAGCATCGGCGTGTCTGGCTTCTTGGTGTACTTGTCGGCATTCTCGCCCGCGACAGCTTCGGATGCTGTAGCTCTATTAGTACCGTGTTTTTGTTTTGCTTTAGGAAGTTTGAGTGAGCTTATGCGCACCTCCAAGCCGAGTGACTGGCGCACCAGCTATAAATCCAGTGTTATAGTGAGCGTATGCGCAATCGATATCCCGCTTGCTGCATCGTCCATTTTGGTGCCAGAAGTGACAGGTCAATGGCTTGGGGAAGTTCTTTGGCAGTGAGGTGTCAAGCTTAGTATGCGTGTTGTTGAGTGAGGAGCGTCGACTCGATGGTCGCTTGCCATTGTAGGAGCTTGAGGGCGATGCGGCACTTCGAATGAATATGCTGCTAAGAGTTGAACATCGACGTAGTGCATCAGATTTACGTTGATATACGTGTTCACGGTCAGGTACGTAGCGATCTATTGTGCCGCCGTGCATCTTGTTTAGTTTAGTATCTATATATATACCGATATTTGCGATTAGACAAAGGGACGAGGAAGAAAGAGCTCAACTATGGTGGTTGGCATCGTCCGTTTGTTTGTTACCGTGCAGAAGAGCACTGACCCCAACGGGCGTTTGCATACGATTCGACCTGTCATCTTGTCTGAACTACTGCATTGGTATGATCATTGGTACGTTTAGAAACTTCCAGAGGCGTTTGAAGGATTAACTTTCATAGTTTGGATCTGGGGTATCATAGTCCTACAGCTTGCTCTCCCGCACATGTCGTTCTTCGACAGGCAGCGCTCCACTCATCATGCCGAACTCGTCTTCTCTTCCGTAAAGCACTCTTTCCCGACCACCTCTCGTTGTCCACCAATTGACAGCAACACCACTACGTTCTCCATCCATCTCGCCACTGACTAGCACTTCCCAGTACCGCGCTTTGACATTCTCCCGCATCTCGTCGTCGTTGATTTGGTTGAGAAGTTCAGCGCACAGGGGCAGCCACTCTTCGAGCAGATATATAGGGAGGAAGGGCAAGACATCGATAAGGGTCAGCGCGAGCACTGCCTGTTCCGAGAGGGCGGGAGGTGGTGCGTCTGACCCTTGCAAGGCCAACGCAACCGAATCCGGGGGTAGTGGTTGCGTAGGAGCGTTGAGCGCGCGGTGGAAGACGAGCTCCAGTAGCGTAGCTGGAAGGTCTGGATGAGTTGCTGATAAAGTAGAAGGCGGAGCCGTGACCCGCATCAAGGTCTTGAAAGCTAGGCGGAACTGACGTGGTGACAAGTTGTGAGGGAAAACGCTGAATAACGCGTCTATGTAGAATGGGAGGTGCTTTGCGGTAATCTCGGCAGATTGCGGAGCGGACAGTACAGCCAGCATGACGCTGTGGGCGGCCTCGAATACTGGCAGCAAATGACGGTTCTCGCCAGCTGCAAGGTATGGCACAGCTGAAGCAACAAGCAAGTCCTCGTTTGTTGCTGGCGACAGTACTAGAGTAAAGTGTTCTGCTGTGTTGAGGAAGTAGAGGTCCAGTATGCGATCAAGAGGATGGCTTGGTATCTGCCCCAGATGTTGAGGCGCGATAGTTTTGAGAAACTTGTCGACGTGGTTAGGGTATGCAGAAAGTATGTCTATTGCTGTGAGGTAGACGAAGGTATGTTGGGAAAAGGATGCGGGGCCGAGCCGAGAGGTGATGAAGTAGAGATGGCGCAGGATTTGTAGGGCCTGCGATGCTAGCATAGGAGCGATGGCATCTCCAGCAAGTGCTTTGTCAGCCAACGTTCGTGTGAAGACACCTCGCAGTATAACGGTAGTAGCGAACAGAGCTGCCTTCAGTAAGTTCCACAGTTGCGGGGTGGTCTTGTGAAGCGCCTCCTCTTCCAGGTTAGCTGCCTCTTCGGAAGGTTCGACATTGGAAAAATTGGTCTGCCGCCATTGCGTGGTAAGAGCGCGAGAGAAGCTAGCCAGGTCGTCCATCATCGTCTGGATGATCCAAGGGTTCTTGACGTTCTCGACAGAATGCGCGATTAGGCGTGATAGGGGACCCATGGACGATACTAGCGGCCTGTTCATGATGACCTCGACCTGTCTATAGGAGCTTGAGTGTGACTATGCATGGTTAGTACGTATCTTGACTAGAATTTGCTGCCACCTACACTCCAGTCCAGCTTCCCTGATTGGGTCGTCCGCACATCGAGATCCAGACCGCCGAGGAAGTAGGCCGACTGGAAGCCTTCATTCGAGTAATATGCCGTTCCAATGAGGACTGGTAGTAGTAGATCGTAGTCGATATGTGTCCTTTGCACGTCCCCAATGCATCCAAAGGCGTGGTTGAGGGTTAATGTTATTGTCTGGCCTCCTAAACCATCTGCCTCGGAACGTTCCCGGACTTCCACCAAGGCGAGGTTCGTCGCGCGAACCAATGCGGCTTCGACCCTCTTTCGTATAGATGATGCCCAGTAAAGGTCCATGCCCTGCTCTTCAAGACTCCCCATGCCGATCAACAGGCCTGCAAGGACAACCAGGTGCTTCCATCGTCGGCTCCGGTCGTCGGCTCCTGCGACGACGGCGCGTACCCATTCATCCAGCGATAGACCACCCCCTATCGGCGTCTGTCCGGGCGCAAGTTTGGCTGCTTTGTTATATCGGATGTCGTTGTGGTGATTGACAACGGTGGTGACGGCAGAGTGAAAGACGGATAGCATGCGGAGAGGCGTTCGGACGCCATCGGGGCGATCCCATAGCGCAGGCGCGGTAAGGAGATGCGAAGTAAGGAGGCTGAGGTTGTGAGGATTGCCGAGAGTCGTGAGGAGTGAAGACGCGGTCCCCAGTAGCCTGTCATCGTCGTTGTTAGCATGCGCATTGCGGATAGGGACTCGAGATGGGTACCGTGGTGTGTCTTGCTGGTCTGTGTATGTCTGCAGCGAGCGCAATAGCGTGGACAAGAGGCGATCGACGACCATGGTGAGAACCCGAGAAGCCCGCGACAGGCTACGAGGCGATGCGCATGGAGATGTTGGAGACGCGATGGCTGGCTGGTGTTGATCCGCTCGCGTCCAGCCGAGGTTGAGCTAGGCTCGGGCTTTAGCGCCGTTAGCATTCACTCGGACATGGACGTCACAAGCATCAACTCCAAAACACGGCCTTTGACATCGTACAATCCTACGACTCTAGTGTTGCGCGCGCAAGACTATACAGAGCGCTATCTAGCCATGCCGCATCGATGAGGTAAGCCCTGTTGGAACCCACTCTGCATCCGCCATCTTCTCCTTCCCCTGGCCACGGCCCCAAACTTGACATTTGACTGAGCACGATCCTTGCCCACAATCTTGTCTAACAACATCTTGCCCAGCTTTATTCAACGCGTCGACTCGGCCGTCCCGCTCGGCTACACTACGCCGCCCTTCCCCTCCCTCTACTGGCCTCTTCCCGCTGGCACGACGCAGTCCTTCTACCTCTACCGCCCCGACGACATCCTCCGCTTTACCGTATATTGGACACTACTCCTAGTCGGCGGCATACACTTCATCACTGCACTGTGGGCATGCGTAGTCCAATGGCGCAGCTGGAAATTAATATGGATTGCCCTGCCCGTCTTCATTTTTGTAGGAGGTGTTGAGGCTCTTGTTGCGGGTGCAATTGTTGGCGGACTGTAAGTGATAGTCTGCTCGACATGTCGATAGGGTCACGTACTGACTGCAATCAGACTAGGAGGCGTATATCAGGCGGGATACTTCGAAATGTCTACCTGGATACCTTTTGTCTGGGCTGTCATCAACACCCTGGTACTCATATTGTCTTCCTTCGCCATCTACGGCGGTCTTTGATCTTATGCCTTGGATATGCGCTCCAAACCGACCAGTTTCGTGTCTCAGCCCAAACCACCATTGCCTTTGTCACGACTTTCAACGACTCAATCGCCTTTCCTCCACGTCCTCGACGACACCGAACCCTTGCGCACTGGCGTGCAATCGGTTGACCGTACGTTACTCTCGACGAAAATGCATCTGAGGCGCTTCCGGAGTAGCACGTGGGAGACGCGACGTTGGAATCCAAAAAGACGTTTCCATGATGGGCATGAGTCTTGCTCGCATTGCGCCATGGGTTACGGGCTGTCTTTGGCTCAAATATGTTTAATGTTCAGTAAAAGCGAACGTACCGCCCTCTGCACCACCTCTGCCCCCAAAGGCCATACGATCATCGCAGGGCTAGAAGTAGGCCTAGAAAGAGAGAAAAAGAACCCTCAGATAGCAACTAAAGCAGTTTGTTATTGTTTCCATTAGGTGGAGACTTGGGCACATTGGAGCCAGCTTGCTCTGCCTTGTACCTATATCAGTTGATGCCTAGGTGTCTACAAGTATCACCGCCTTGATTATATCGTAAACTTCATACAACCGCCTCACCCAGTATGTATCTTGAACCTCTGCTTCACTTGCTTCCTACACATGGGACACTTGGTCGGCCGCGCTGGTATATGACCATGTTTGATCGGAACCACTACATCCGCGCACCACTGACACATGACCATATGGCCACAAGGCAGCACGGCTATATCAGCGACCTGCTGGTAGCACACTTGGCATGCTAATACTTTTGTCATCTCCTCTTCAGTCTTTGGGGCTGGCCGATCAGGCTGGTTGTCAAGCGACAAGGGTGGAGGTGACGGCGGGCGGGCAGCGCGCAGGAATGCACGCGCCTCTGCAAATCGACTTTCAAGCCGCATACCGCGCATTTCGCTCAGTACTACTACAGGGTCCGATGCGTCAGCCATGTTATCCACACCAAAAGAGTGCAGCTGGGAGAGTAATCCAGGGATGGCTGTTGTAATGTTGGAAGCAGCTTCAGGATTGGCTAACGTGGACTGTGCAAGACCATCGTTCTGCGCTCGATGAGCTTCGTATCCTTCCAACACAACGTAGTCGTCGTCCTCCTCATCCTCAACATTTTGCCACCGGGGTGCATAGCTCCAGACTTGGCTCGCTGGCTCTAGACTCTCTGATAGTGACTGCGACTCCCGCATCACGCCCCATAGCAATTGCTCTTCAATCTCTCGACGATCTTGTGGTGACAGACCATCGAGTGGAGGCGCGGTGTCAGTGCCATCTGCTCTCCGTTGATCGGCCTGACGTTGGCGGTCGAACGCCCGTGTGTACATTTGTGTAAGCGGCGACTCGTAGTCGTCCTGCTCTACATCCTCGCGGGAGCCGAAAACGCGCGCAAAGTGTTCTCGCCGACGTTGCTGTTGCGCTTGCCGTTGCGTCATCGGTCGCGGGGGCTCTGACGGATCTTCTTGTATCTGGGGTGTTACCGAAGCTCGTGGTTCCGTCGAGACCGCAGGCTCTATGGCGGAGACTTGCTCGACCTCTTGCAGAAGAGTGTCTAGCGCATCTTCTAGACTCTGATGTGGCTGCTCCGGTCGCTCTTCCTCAGAGGACAATCGTCTTCTCTGAAGCCGGTTCTCTAGTCTGCTGGCATCGTTCTCGACACCCGCCCTCAACTGGTCCAAAGTGCGCGGAAGGAAGCCAGGGCTGACGTCCCTAAACGGTTCCCCAATTACAGGCATGCGTTGCTCGGTACCGTCCGGTAGTTTCGCGATGCGATATCCTTGGTGAAACTCCCACCATCGTTCTAAAAACTCGGTCTGGTCAGGTATCTCGGGTATGCGTGTCTGGGAGATGTCGAGAGGAGGGTCGGTCGCGGCAAGGCGGTTGGTCCAGAATTCTGATTCCATGTCAGTTTACAATCTCACAATCGAGAGTCTTGTTGGGTAGAATCGTACCTTTACAGAACCAGCAGTAGCCTTGCCACCTTGTCCCTTGGTTCACAAAGCCCACTCCATCAATGTACACGCGATATGTCCGCGAATGGACTCTCTCGTCGGCACACGCGCAGCAATTCGGTGTTGAGGTTAACCGGCAGCTTGTGGCAAGCTTGTGCGGGCAGTGCGTATCCAAGCGCAAACAGTCTGCTGTTAAAGTGCCCATTGTGAGTAAGCCGTAGGGTCAGAAAGTTGAATGCCAGATCTAGATAGGAGAGACTGAAATGCCTAAGAGCAAAGGCCAAGGGAGGCTCAACACTTGAGACACGTTGTGAAGGAACAAGCAACTGCGCGAAGTTTGTGGTGGGTGGCGCGCATCTACTCCGCGTTCCGCGGTCGGCCCTTGCAGGTGCATGATGCTGTTAGGGTGGGGTTGAGGGCCAACGCCAGCGGGTCGTAGCGCGAAGTTATTCCCGCGGCGAGACGCACCTCAAGATACTGACTGACTCTGACTAACAGCTTCTCCAAATGCAAAGCTCGGCTGTTGAATGTTTCGTTGTGATGCTTGGTGATGCGATCCATGCTGGTCACACAAGAGGTTGTTGTACATGGCCAATTGGATGCTAGCGCCAACAGCCCATGGCTCAGAGCTGTGAATGAATCGCCCTCTTTTCTGCAGAACTTCCAATACAGTTCTTCACATACTCACAAAGACGGCGTCAGACATTATGATAGCAGATGTCTACGACGGGAATCTACCCCCATCAAAGAACCGTGAGAAGGTCCTGACCATCAACAAGTTTAACGGCAAGACCTTGACTCCACCGGTACCAGTGTATCTGCCATGGAACCTCTCTACGGAGCAGTTCAAAAAGCTTCTTCCTGATACTCCCGAGGATGGAGAGCCAGCATTCGGCTTCCCATCTCTGAAGAACTGGCTTGTCAAGCTTCTCAATACCCTGGATGCCCAAGAAGACGAATCGCATCCATTTCATACAAACCCCTACCGACTAAGAAAGCTGGATATAGAGGCCGCGGACTGGTTCTTTGAAGGAAAATTAGGATTCATAAAACTCCAAAGCGAAATCAGGAACAATGACCCGGATGAGAATAAGAACTGGACACCAGGGGCTGTGTTCCTACGAGGCGGTAGCGTGGCTGTCCTCGTGAGTCTAGAGCCAGCCGAGACAGCTAGAGTCAACTAATTGATCTGAAGTTTATTGTACAACCCGAAGGTGCACAAGGAGAAGACGAGAAGCAAGTTATCCTAACCGTTCAACCTCGGATAGCCGCGTCATCCTTGGCCTTTGTAGAAATACCTTCGGGTATGGTGGATGACGACAAAGGCTCGTTCGCAGGAAAGGCTGCAAAAGAGATCAAAGAAGAAACAGGACTTGAAGTCGAAGAAAGCGAGCTCCTGAATATGACGAAGCTTGCGCTAGAGGGAGTACCGCCTGCTCCTCTTTCTGTGGCCGAATCACTGGATAAAGCGATTTATCCCAGCCCTGGCGCTTGTGACGAGTCAATCACACTCTACCTCTGCCAGAAACGTCTCAAGAGGGAGCACCTGAAACATCTGCAAGGTAGTGCAACAGGTCTGGTGAAGGAGGGAGAGAATATCAAGCTCAAGTTGGTGCCGCTGAGTAGGTTGTGGCGGGAAGGTGCTCGGGATGCGAAAGCTCTCGCGGCTTTGAGCTTGTACGAGAATATCAAGAGAATGGGCATGTTACCCGATATGCCTAACAACCTAGATGAGAGGTCGAAAGAGTGGCGTCCAAAGGAATGAAAGTGATCGAGACATAGCAGTAGCATGTAATCCGAAGGGATGTTCAGCTACGATAAATACTGTCTAATCCTCCAATCTTCCATCACAAAACCACTTTAAAAAAAACTTGTTAATCATCGAATTCGCGTTGGGATATGGCTTCATTGATATCGTTGTTGAAACATTACTTAGTGATTGACTTTCGAGACTCGTAGATAATTTATTATGTTGCGATATGTTCTGTTTACACAGGAGTAAATCCTCTCATTGTATTGGCCGGACCCGAATTACACCATGGTGACTCGAAATCAATACCAGCTATACACACAAACTCTTCTCGTCGTCCTCATACAGTGGAGGTTGTCCGTAATCCTCAAGTCAAGCCGAAGCATCTTCGCTTCGTGATTGCGTCCTTCCAGGTCTTGTATGAGGATGGCCTTTAGCGTTACACGCTTCGCACTATGTCCCAAGGCGAAATTTCCGTCCCGATGGCTGTTCAGTCACGGAAAGCCTGCTTGTATAGTGACCAGAAATGTATGTTGCAGGCACGTGCAAATCTTCGCCGTGATGCCTGTGGGCAGCCACCCTGTTGGTCTTGTTCTCGATCGGTATAGGACAACTCGAGCACTCCTCCTCAAATACGTAAGCATTCCGTAGAAAGAGAGTGATAAGAGATCCTTAGCGTCAGGAGTTTGGAGTTGGAGGCATCTCTCGGGATCCGCGATGAACCATGTCGACATCTCTCGTAAGCCGAGATTGGGTTTGTCGTATATTTTCCGCAGCGGACGAAGAGGACATCTGAAGAGTCTATTAGGTCCATGAGAAAGGAAATACGGGATTCGCATGCAGTCGCAACTAGCCGGAGGTCATATTCTTACGTCGCCTTGTTGAAGCTTGTCGGACCAGTCTGGCCTATACTTCGTTTTCATGTGTTGCATGAGGTCGACCAGCGACGCGGAAAGAGCAGCGGAGCTTGGCCATCTCCAGGAAGAGAGTTCGAGAACGAGAAGGGCGTTGGAATACAATTGGATGAGGTTACCGCCAAAGATTGCAGGAATGTTCTGTATGAGCACCGTGCCCGCTCGGTAAACCCAATGTGGTGTGACGAAGACGTGGATGCCACCGAAGCTTACTACGGCCTCTCTGTTTGTGACTGTCAGCATTGGATCCTCCTGGATGTGTAGACTTCACATACAGCACATGCCAAGCACTCCCCCAGCAAGGATTCAGCAACAGATGTGTAATGTGTAATGTGATGCGTATGACAGGAAGCAACTCGTCTTTCTCATCGAAGAGCGGGAGTAGCTTCTTAACCTCCTCCTTCGCAGCGTCGTTACCCTTGCGAAAACGATTTTGCATACGATACAGGGAGCACAGATACTCTGCGGGTTTTTCTTTATCGAAACATAAATCTTCTTCCTACAAATGATGAGTCGTTGGCATGCGCTTCATACCCAGGGAGACTAGGCTTACTGGTTCTGGGAACAATGCAGGCCTATCGAGTGTAGATGCAATCTGGTTTTCAAGGCAGAATATGGTCATGTGCATGGCTCGGAGCAGTTCGACATCGCCCGGGTCAAGCTCTTGTAGTGCCCGTTTTGACTCAAGATCGAATGCAAGACGGCCTGCGAGAGCTATCTGCTGGCCAATGTTGCCCGCTATTGGGTCAAAGGAGCTGTTGATGGCAAGCAGAAGAACGGAACGAATGGTGCCGATGTTCGGCTCCAGTGTTGCTAACTCAAGGTGCTCCATGGCATCAGCAAAGTACTGAGTCGCAAGGGAGCGGTATCTGATGGAATTGGCGTGATGATATGCGAGCCTACCTGTGGGGTTCCAGTCTTGGTCCGGTGGTTGCTTTTTGCGAGTATTGGGAATGATATAGCATGCTATGGAATAGATCATATACAGCGAGAAAATGTCAGTCGACGTCAGGTCGCTGGGCAGGTCGGGTCCAAGATAACGTAAGGATGGGTCCAAGATGGGATAGATAGGCTGGACTGTCTCAAGAAACAGCTGCATCAGCTCATACTGCTTGTCGGGCGAATGCTTGTTCGTATAGTGCCAATCGTCGAGTTCTTCATCATCTTGCTCGCGGCGGACCTCGTGCGCAGTATGCAGTCTGGGTGATTTGAGGAGGCAGGATTCCGCGCCCAGATATCGGTAGCTATTTCCGGCCTCGGCAAAGTGATGCTCGTATCGAGGAATTTCAGACGCGATCAACTCAGTCTTGACCTGCGTGCCGAACGCGCCATGATCCACAAGGCTGCCCGAAGCTGCTGGCGAAGGGTCTCCGCTCGACAGACTACGCACACGATCTACCAGCTCGCTGATATAGCTGATGATTGTGTTTAGTCGGAGGAAGTTGGGAAGAGGGCACGTCTGCTCACCTTCGCGGCAGTAATTCATTGCGTCCATGGTCGTAGAAGACGCATTCGACGCCGGCTTTTGTGCATTGCCTGACGCCGTTAGCAAGCCGCCTCGGGTAGAGCAGAGGGACGATGTACCTGCACTTGGGTAGTAATGTATCGCATCCGCGGCGACACTCTCGGCATCTCTTACATGCGGGGAGACTCTGGGGAAGTATAAGTGCACGATGCCAGATTGCGGAGACGGCCGGCGTTACCTGAATCAGCGCATCTAAATCAAGCGTGGGGGGGATTGAGCTGCTGGCGGCGGCGGCGGCCATCGGAGCGGGTGTTTGCAAGGACGTGACAGCTACGGATCAAGGTCTGGCAGCTGCTTGATTCTGCACTGCAGTTCATCGCGCGCCGTCGACTTGTCCGAGACGATGGTCTGAGACGCGATGGGATGCTTGGGCAGGAGGATGGCGAGTGGGGGACGATGTCATGTGCTAGCGCGACCGGATGCAGAAGCGATTACCCCGGCCACCTGCATCCCGCGTGCCCACTGCCCTCTGCCCTCTGCCCTCACATGCCAGCATCTCCTTAGTCCTTCTTGAACTTTGACCATCGCCGCCACACCGTCCTTCATCTGCGCCATGACAGCTGCGCCGTCGTGGTACAGACGCCAGACGCCCGAGGTTTGCCATGCAGAACCGTACCAAAGTCCGTCGCCGTGTGCTGGCCTGTGCCCGCTGCCGAAAGCGTAAACTCTCGGTACACGCTTTCTCTACCCACGTCATACATGTACTGACTTCACCAAGTGTGATGGCAAGGTCCCTGCCTGCACTCGTTGTGTCGACGCCAGCGTTCAGTGTGTTGGCTTCGACTCTTCCACTCAACGAGAAGCCCCGCGATCCATTGCAGATTTCTTGGAAGCGCACATTGTTCGGCTCGAGGGCCAAACCAGCACCCCGTCAACGCTGCAATCGTTGGGACAGTCGACTGCTACTCTACCATCCCCAGCAGACTCCCATACTCCAGACTCGAGGCCGGGCCAGTGGCGTGCAGAAAAATGTGCCTTTGCCGACAGCCTCGTCAACCAGGTCATGGAAGACATCACCCCTTCATTCCTTGGTGTCTGCAAGGCCCGGCCATTCTTGCAGTGCGTCATCAAAGGCACCAGGCTGCCTTCGAAAAAGGGACCCGTTCTCTCCAATGATTTGAACGAAAACCACCCCAGATCCATTCTGAACCCTCAACAGACTAGGGGACTCTTTTACGACCTCATGCCCGATGAGGTTGGCGCCAACAAACTACTCCGAAACTATCTAGATCGCGTCATCACGCAATATCCCATATATCATCGCAACGACGTGACAACTGCCTTCAACGCCATCTACCACAAAAAGGCGGCAACTCCCAACGAGGACTCTTTCCGAAATCGCTATATAGTCTGTATCGTCATGGCCATCTCACTAACCACAAGCGCGCGGAATAACGTGCAGAAGGCGAACGATCTGGCTTACCAGCTGGTTCGACACGCCATGCAATGGATTCCAGAAGTTGCGACCAACGACATTGCTGGACTGCAGGCTATATTGCTTCTGACCCAGTACATCTTCCTGAATCCCAAGATGGCAGACCTGTGGCTCATGACAGGCCTTATCAGCCAAGCAGTCATCGACCTTGGACTTCACCAAGAATTGCCAGATGACGCCAAGGTTTCTGCCTATCAACGTGATATGCGACGGCGTATATTCTGGTGCGCGTGGGAGATGGAGGTTGGAGTCTGCTGCATATTCTTACGCCCTACAAGCCTCCCAGTTGGGCGTATAGATGTCGCTTTTCCGTTGGAGATTGACGATACCGCCATTACACAATCTAGCATGTCGCCTACTGGACGTGTGTCAAAGTTCACGCAGCGTATAATTTGTCGCTTTCGTCTTATTGAAGCCGACATCATATCTGTTCTGTGGCATGGCGATCCGATATCTCAGGAATACTCTTCGTTGGAGCAATGGATGCAACATTGCATCGATGCCATGGCAGATTGGCAACGAGATATATATTCCGCTTCAGAGGCTAACAAGGATCGTAGCTTGAATGCACGATGGACTGAGATGTGCTTGTACTCCGACATCGCATGTCCCTACGTCTTATCCTTGTTGCATCGCTCCTCTCGACGAATACCAAATCCAAGCAGGAAGCAGATGATGGTTGCTCTGGTCAATGCTGTCAAGGTTGCTGATGGCTATTTCCAGCAATCAGAAGCAGAGGCTGGAAAGATCAAATATGTCTTTCATCCGTGCCATCATGTCTTCAACTGCGCGCTCATATTTCTGCAGGGATTGCAGCGCTGCAAGAAAGAAATTGCGCAAAATTACTCATGGCAGCAAGTGGAGGAGTGGATGCACGTCTTCTCCAAGTGCTTTTTGTCCATCTCTGAGCGATGGGCAGCCGCAAAAAGGTGTTTTGAAGAATACGAACGACTGCTTTCCCCAGTCAAGAAAGAATACCTCGAGTTTCTGGAACAGAGAGCGAGCTACCGTCCACCAACGCTCCATCAGACGGTATCTGATACGAGCACCATGTACGATTACCAAGTTCCGTCTATACTTACGGAAGTTGATGAAGCCTATCAATTCTGGACAATATTCAACCCCACTACCTCAACGACTGATGCCGCGGATCCGCTTGGTGCCTTTTCGTACAACCTGCCGCCTTCCGACTGGAACGCGGAGTTTTCCTTGAATGATAATATGGATATGATACCGGAATTGTAATACTCTCTGGCGTTTTTTTCTTGCCGCATTTTCGGTTGGAGGCAATGCAATACCCTTGGCGTCAATGCGAATTAATATCTCCTTCTTTGGCACTTTCATGCTCGAGTCTCCCCTTCTAGCTCTTGGGAAGCAATTACCAAATTTCGAGAGCCCTTATTGGTCATCAGAACCTGCAAATATGCGTACGACCAAGTGTCACTGAACACGTTTTTAATACACGACTGACTGACGATGAGATCACACTCGCGAAAGCCTAGTGGCTTATTCCCGCGCATCCAATACGTGGGTCTTCCGACACGGGAACTGCCCGTCCACTTTTACCAACGTGTCAGGTTTAAGTTGAGGTCGCCAAGGGCACTGCACTGCCAACACACTCATCGAAACCCCCACCCCAAGGTGGGGGAAAGTCGAGCGAGGTACCCGCTGCATTGCTTAGTTCGTGACAAAGACCGCCTCGACGACAGATTTACTACAAAACGCTACATGTCCATGCCCAGGGCTTGAAACTAATCATACAAATGCTTCGTTTGCATAAAGTCTTTGGTGCACCTGACCAGCAGAAACCTTTCTACAGGTTGAGAAGTTGAACAGCTTTCTCATGACTGAACGAGGGAGTAGTGCATTTACTTCATAGCTCTAGACTGACAGTCTCTTGTACTTCTGTGGGCCTGCCAAGCTGCACCACAGCTTTCTTACTTTTCAAATCCATCACTATGTTGAACAACGTGCCACTCCCACTCTCTTCAGTCTCGAACCTGCATATCGCGCCTGGAGCATTCTGTTCGTCTTGGAACAAGCGACTCACGCTCTCCCAACTTGGTTCTTCACCCAACTTTCTGCTATTCTCAGCCATTGTGCAAACCCGGTCCAAGGAATCCTTGAGCCACACAGTGTCCGTCTCGCCAGGGTGCTCCAGAAGCAGATGGTTCGTGTGAATAAGTCTTGAACTGGAATCTGGTAATACGTGGGCAAAGGTGCTCTTGGTGAACTCCAGACCCAGAGACTTGTTCGCATCGCCTATCAGGATATGGGCCGAAGAGGCCATACCGAAACTCTCCAGCTTGCGGACTGCTTCATCGACGCTTTGGCTTTCCAATGCCATTCTGAGGCCAAAGTGGGCGGGCATTCGGACCGAGTCGACGCCATGGACTTTTATAGCGTTGAACAATGTACCCACGCCGCTGCTGTTGAAGCCAATCTTTCCGATTATCCCTGCCTCCGTTACTTGAACTATAGTAGGCTTGTTCGCTTGCGTAATCTTGGTAACGATGAGATTCTGTTGCTGCTCGGCCATCCACTGTGTAGGGTTAGCACATGATCACGCTCTTCCGCTCGTTTCACGGTATGGTTAGTACGTACGTCCCAATTCTGCGCCAACCATGCCCGGTTCTGAGTATGCCACGCGAGCGCAGTGCAGCCATCGCTGAACAATCCGAAATTGATTTCAGTCCTGACGTTGATTGCAACAATGTCCAGCAATTCGCGTCCCGAGCCGTCAGCGATACCTTGCATCTCTTCATGGAAATGGGGCCATTGCGCCTTCGCTCGCTGTTCAAATCTTGACGCGTGTTGGAGGACTTGCGGCCATCTCTGCTTGCAGTTTTTGAGGAAGAGACAGGCGTAGAACTCGATGCAGCGGGCTATCTGTAGCTTGGCGGCTTGACCGTGTTGGTAACCAATCTACGCGAGTCATCAGCAGAGCCCCCGTGGAGCATCTTCTTGCTGTCGCGGTCCTTCGCGGTGATGGGCAGCGATGACGTCACGCGTCACACTTACCTCGTAAGGGGTTCCGTTGCACTCCACGAACAACATCTTGCACCGACGACCTGATAGATATCAGACGAGAGCAAATGCAAGCAGTGGTCTAGATTACTCTTCAACTAGACTGCCTTGTTTCTTAAGGTCTACCTCGGTCACGCCTTTCACGGCAGCTTTCTCGGTAACCCCACGCATGCCCCGCTTCGACCGCTCAATCCCGTCCTTCGTCTCCAATTCGTCGTAAGATGAGTAATTCTTCACGAAGTGCGCTGCACGAGAACAAATGCTGTTCGTAGGCTGCTGCAAGCTAGTTCACCCGGCATTGCAGTCCTGCTGCTACCTGCTTGTGTGTACCTATGGTCGTTTGTCTAGGGTATATGTGCCGTGATATTGCCCTCTCTCTCGTCTTGCATAGCCGCCATGCACGTGCTCTCCACCATCGTGAACCATACTAACGGGTCCGGAGCAAGGCGCATCACACCGCGCGACGGCGGCACTTTTCAAGCGTGGGTTTAGTGCTCAAGCGTCGGCTTGGTGAAGACGATATATTTGAGTTACCATCTCCCCACTCCCCACAACCCTGCGAAGACTTTCGGGCTTTACTATTGCATGCTTGTTTATACCTAGCATACGCTCCACGAGCTGCGCGCAAGACTTGTTCGCTCCAGTGTACTACCCTCCTCTACTTGCATTTCCCACTGCATAGCCCTAGTCAGATGTGAAGAATCTTATCCATCTCCTCTCATATCTCTCCACCCACAATCCCCCACAAAACCCCCCAAATTCGCCATCAACCAAGCTCATATTCATAAATATTCCACCACGTCGTCCGCTTATCCCTAGCCATCTTATCCGCACTCATTCTTCTATTCACGTCCTGATACCTCCCCCTCCACCTCATTAATCTCATCAAACCGATGCCGAGTTGAAACTAGACATTGTAATCATGTGCTTACCATTCACAGTCATGTGACGACTACTGTTTCATCTCATCTCTCGCACTTGTATTCTTATTTGTATCTGCCTACGATTGCGTAGACCACCAGTACAGCCAAGCCACACTAGGACGAAGCCCTTCTGCAGACGTCGCTACCAACCAAACGCGCCGCGTATGGCTGTACACCAAAGCAGCACAAAGAGAACTAGCTTTTGTGAGGAAGCTATCAGATGAGCAGGCATAAGCGGAACTAGTTAGTACATGTCACACACGATGGACAAGGCGGATATCGGAAAAGTTGAATGCATTAGGTAGTAAGTATCTCTTTCCTTTACTCCCAGAACACCGTACGCATGATTACTATCAAACTCTCTCCACGTTACGGGTGCCTTAGTGACCACCGGTAGTGGGTAGCTGTTTGAAAATTAGCTGCACGTTCGAGTACGCGTAGATGGGAACAACTTACGCCGAGGTAGACCTTGAAGGAGTCGTAAATGAGCCATTGGAACGCAGTCAAAGTACCAATCATGAAGATCCGCACCGGTAGTCCGTTCCACAGACCACCGAAACCGATCTTGCCGTATATCCTGCCGATGGCCTGACCGGCGCCCTCGCCAGCCTTTCGGTCGTTGTTGAGCTTCGAGACCATGACATCTGTTGTGCGTCAGCTGTCTATTCGGCCCTCGCTTCTCGTGCAACATATCCAACGTACCTGCGGGGTGTGAAACAACGGCACATCCAACACCAGCGATGTATCCACCAAGGAAGCTCACACCGGTTTGCTGCAAGCTTCCGTACGACTCCTTTGGCTTTCCCAAGAAGCCGTAAATCTGCTTGACTGTCTCTTCAAATGTCGCAAACTTGACCATGGTGTATGGGATTTGACGCGCCCACAAGGGATACAAGCCCTTGTACAAACCACCAACACCCTCCTCCTTCATCACCTTTGACCAGCCTTCTCTTAGTGTGTTTGCGAATGGCGGAATGGTGGTCTGCATGCGGACCTTGATCGCCTCCATGGGACAGAGCGCAATGTCGGCAAGGAACTCGGCGGAAGCAGAGGCAGCGAGGTATACAATCGTTTGCGGGGCGCCGGGAGCGAGCTTCTCGCCATACAAATACTTGAACACTTCGTAGAAACCGTATTTGCCAGCACCCTGCATCGAGTAGCCGATAAAGGTAGGTGTCCAACCGAAGAAGACGCCACGCAGACCTTCTTTGGAGTAGATCATCTTCCATGCTTGCGAGTTGGACTTGTAGAGGTTGGAGTCGACTTGACGGCGGCATTTTACCTGAGAGATGAGCTTTAGCGAAACTGTTCCCAGAGGCATGTTCAAGTACTTTGGCGAGTGCAAACTGCAATTGGCACCACAGAATATAACTCACCAGATCCAGCGGGGTAACCATGGTATGCGTGGGTCCACACGCGATAATACCACCCATCGTACACGCCGCAAAGTATGAGCCTGAGAAGAGCTCAATCTTCCTCTGCGGCTTCATCGCATCCAGTTTGTTCGCCATTATGAATGTAGACTCTGTTTAATCGCTCCAATCGCTGTGTTGGTCTCGTTCCTCGTCAAATGTTGTTTCGGCGCTGGAGTCTGGCCCGAGGTTTGTCGCGTGCGTGTTCGCGAAGATGCTGCCGCAAACGAATCAAGGCCAGAAGATCTGGAGGAGGGCTACAAGAGGGAATAGGAGTTCAACAACAGCAACTACAAAGCCGACCGGATAGCCTTGTTGTTATGACGGCACAGCAGGGTAGCCCAGAAAAGAAAGCTTGTTCGCAGCTTCCGCGTACTTACCTCGTTATGACGTCGGTTCTGCGGGCACACTGACGAAAGTTAGCCTGTTGCTTATCGATATCGTTATCTCCGACCCTCCGCTGCGAGCGATAGGATTTCACTCTCAACAACTGGGCAATTCCGTTCTACTATGCTGACGGTAATTGTTCTAGTATAAACCTGGCATGGAAACAAAACCCGTCTCGATTTCCGTGCGACGCCCTCGGTGCAAGATCGTGCTCGCAGATAGTTCCACTACTCGGGCAGTTTTTGCGCATTATGGGCAAGATGCTACAAGTATGACGAGCTCTCGGCAGATATATTCTCCATTGTGAGGATGTTACAGTCGTGAAGCGTGATAGTCATATCCCAGTTTCCAGTATGCAGAGGTCATCCCGTCTAAATACGCCCAAGCACCCACGCTATGCCGCCCGGACATGAATAGTAAAGACTGTCCCGAAAAAAACCAAAGTCCAAACCCGAATGCCATGGTGCATCAGGTGCAATCCACATAGGGCCTTCAGTTCCCAACAATAACTCCGTGCAAAGTCAACGCGCAAAAAAAATATCAAATCCACCAAACCTGCTCTTGGCAGAGCCATGGGCTTGTCGTTACCCTAGAAATTCGTTGAGATCGTGATTTGTTCGTCACCGACATGTGTAGTCTTCGAAGAACGGGCTGGAGAACCGCCGCTGACGCCGTCCATACTGCAAAGAGGAGACATCGATGAGTCGGAGCTGGGCGGGCCATCTACCCTCGCATCGTGGGTCAATAATCATACATCATTATCATATGTCTCTCCGCCATCGGACTCACTGCCAGAGTTCTCATAGAGATCAGCCGCTGAAAGGCTATCATCTTGTGGCCATGTCTCCAGTCTGGGCTCAATCTCCGTGGCCCACTGTTGCATCCGAGTGATGTCGTTGGCGTCATCCCTATACGGGTCCAACTCGGGATTCTCATCCTGGTTCAGCTCGTAGAGCTGCTGAATGAGGAATTGGCAAATATCGATGAGTGAGGACATATGGGTTTTCAGCATGCCAGAATCTTTCTCGTACACGATGCGCTTCATCATGTCGGTAATCGTCTCACGGAGTGTTCTCCATCGAAATTGCACCAGATCCACAGGCCATCCTTCGCAGGTCTTGTAGAGCTCGCAGACGAGCATCTGTGCACCTTTTCGTACATCTTCCAACTTGTGTAACAATAAAGGAGGTGCCCAGATGCGGCTTTTCCCTATGACCCACAAGAAGAACATGTATTGGTGCTTCTGTTGAAAGATAGCCTCGTTCTTTGTCTGCAAGAGGCCGCTAAAGAAATCGAGAGCAGCCAAACCGCCAGGTGCGCGGTCCTCTTCCATCCGGCTTGTCGATGCAATTGCCTTTGCAATCGTAGTAACGATCTTGTTAACGTTGTCCATCACCGGACAGCCTTCGCAGTAAGACAGTGCCGCTCTTATGTAAGCATCGCAGAAGGGAGGGTCGAGCGAGACGATGCCTTCGACAAGGGTCTTGAAGAGGTTGGCCTGAGCCTGAGGGTCCTGCCAGCCGAGCATTGATTTGACCATGTCACCAGGATAGAAGTCGTCCGCCTTCGAATCGTCGAATATTTCCAGGGCCTTGTCTAGGACCGAGATGGCTTTGAGATCAGGATCCCACCAATACAGCATATTCCGTTCCAGGTTTGTTAATGGAAACATCATGGTCTCTCGATCGAGCGTGGCTAGGCGGTCACCCCCAAGGCTGAGCGTTGGCAGACGAGTGTCCATCCGTAAAAGCAATTTCGATAAGAATCCGATGAGCTTATTATAGATTCCTGACTTCTTGCTCACGACTCTCCATAGATCGGGGTCATCGTCCTGGAACCCCTTGTATGAGTGCATACAAAGCAACTTCAAGCAGAATTCTAGGAAGCCACCGTCCAGTAGTACAGCGGTCTCCAGCTGACCCATCTCGAGCATCTGTGTCAGTGTGAGATAGAAATCGTCCCAGCCTCGTATGGCCATGTGAGTCTCGGTTGTGATGACGCGTAATCTAGTCGTGACGCTCGAAAGTATCCCACCTGTGAGTATAGACGAATCGGGATCCATATCGTTCTCGGTGCTCTCCAGACCATATAGAAAAGGTTCCTTTTCGCGCGAAACCTTGAGGCACTCAATGAGGAAGCTGCGTATCTGAGACCGTACTTTGGCATGTGTGCAACGAAGCAGCAGATTAAGCAGAGTCCACTCGTCGGCAGCAAAAGCCTTGAGAGTAATGTTGCAGCATGCAGAGCACGGAAAGACTGAGCGTCGTAGCTGAAGTAGGGTTTCGGAGAAGATCTCGGAACTCGTATGACGCCAGACAATGTTGCCGAGGTGTGCAAGCACTATCTTCAAAGAATGCGTCTCCTGTCAGATGTTAATACGCTGAAGATGAATGAGTTGAATGTAATATTCCGTACCTGTGAATGGCCTTCAGAGCAGGACCCATGGTTGATAGTACGTGACATGGCGTGAAGTTGTCGCACAAACTTTGTATGGTTTGTATCGAAACGGCAGTATTCTCGAATGAATAGTTCGTTGTTAAGATCAACCTCATTCTTGAGAGCTGGCGGCATAGGAACTTTGAGCGTTTTTCCGTCTGGAGAGGGCACCCAATTGCGCTGGTCGTTATCCACGGCAGTCCGGCGTTGATAAAAGAGCATGTATGCGGAGTATTGTTTTGGTATGCGGTTGTAGGCATCGTCCGTCAACCCTCCAAAGGCTCGATACGCAATGTCTGCAGGATCGAAGGGTGCGACATTGCTATCGTCAAATTCAACCCAGGTTGGTGCCGCATTTCCTGTCGGACAGGGTCGCTCACGAATGTACGAATAGTAATGACCATGTTCGCAGGTGCCTGTGTGTACAAGTACACCAACGAGGTCGAACATGTCTTCTTCTCCTGGTTTGCTTGGGTCACTAAGATGGTCGACATGGTACGTGCTGATGTCGATAGATGGCGGGAACTCGAAGTGATCGTAGACCTTCCTCCGGCTAAAGTCGGCCAGGTCGAACTCGAAGCGCTTCAGATGGAAGATGAGGTTGTCGGGCACATCCTTGAAGCAGGTACTTGTCTAGTCAGCTTCGCTCGATATCAAGTTCAAGTACAACTTACCGCTTGACTGCGTCGACGTATTTACCGCCGCAGCTCTCGCACTTGTACTTGTTGTCGCCTTCCATGACATCGCCTCTAACGAAAGCCTGGAGACTCTCTTGAAGTGTGGACTTGCCTTGGACATCGCATTGTACAGCGAAGAAAGGCTCCATTCGTTCCGAGACATGTTCGCACTCTTTTGATTTGATCTGGTTCAAGGTTTGTCCCCCGTAGAATGAACGGAACTGCTGCTTGTGTTCGTCTTTGATGAGCTGGCGTTCCCACTGGTCGAAGAGGGAATTGTAGAACTCATCTGCGTCCATCTGAACGCTGATATCTATGGGCATAAGCTCCGCATTCTTGACACAAGCTGCGAAGCTGCGTGGGTCTGCAGACCTGCGAAATGAGTGCTGCATGTTTGTAAATAGTCTCTGTGTTTCAAGAAGAAGCTGTTGAGAACCACTGCCTTCTTGAAGCTCCAAACCCAGAATGAACTTGCGAAAATTCAGGTTCATGAAGAGCTGAGTAAGGAGGGAGTTTGCATAGCAGATGGCGCGCGGGTTGTACAGACCCACATAGCCCGTGCCAGAGCGTATTTCCATGGAGCGATCGACGGAGATGGTGGCCAATGCCGGCTCGTTTGCCTCCTCTTCTACATCTCCTGCAAGCTTGATGAGGGTATTGTACGTATTGCTGTCATCGACCAAGGCAAGCATGAGATCGTACATCTCATGCCTCGTATGTGACTCTAGTATCGGAACAGTGGCGAGGTCAGCCTCTGTAGTAGAGGAGCTGGTTCAAGTCAGTATCTTGTCGCATCAGAAAGGTAGCAAGACAGTGCAGTCTTCCAACCTCCCGGTAATGCTCTGGAATGGTTTGCACGACGCACCTCTTTGTGAAAATATACTTCTTGAAGATCTTCTCCATTATGTCGCCTGCATTGAGAGGTCTCTTAAACGACTTCAGTGACATTATGCAGCTTAAGATAAGCTTTGTGAGACCAAAGACCACATGGTCAATCTCATCTCGGCCTACAAACTCTTGATGCTTGTGATCCAATAGTAGATCACTCCATCTCGTCAAGTCCAGTCTGAGTGAGGTTTCGTCGCGTTCGTACTCGTCCTTTGTGCGGAAAACATGCTCAGCAATGTAGAATAGTTGATGAGATTGTGTAGGAAGGTGCACAGAATCTGGCAGGATCGCAGAAATTGCTGCCCAAAACTGACTGGCAATCTCGCCCTTGGTTAGCGGACACGTGGATGGAAGATCACCACCGCAGACTGAAGCAATTTTCCGAGCAACGTGTTCCCGTAAAGACTGCCTGGGGTCTTTCAGAAGTAGTGCTTGATGCAATCGCGGAACTTGGGGATGTTCAATAAAAGCCTTCCAGATGACTCGAGAGTGAAGTGATGCTTCTAGGATGGTACCATAACAATCTTGAACCACAGTAGCATCTTCGTTTGTTTCGAGTGCCATGGACAGGATCGACACAAGGCGATTTCCGAGCTGTGCGCCATCCGAGAAGTAGGTGGCCGAGGCGTCGGGGGAAGGGCGTTCTGTTTTGGATGAGACATAGGCAATCGTTTGAAAAGTAACAACACAGTACTTGCCTCTAAGAAACTCAAGCAGGGTTGCTACGAGGACAGCCGCTAATTGCAACTCTTGAAAGCTCGATATTGTATCGCTAATGAGTCGAGGATTGAGAAGCGCTTCGTTCAACTGGCGTATGGCATTGCCTAGGAACTTCTCCTCTACATTTGACTTCTAGCTCGTTAGTACAATGGTTTCAATGAGGATTTCTCAGTCACCATACATTGCGTATCTGCTCTCGCAGTCTAGCCTGGAGAGCCATAGCCGCGTATCTTGCCTGATAAAATTTTCCCGGTGGAAAAAGATCCTCTGATTGTGCTGCGCCCGCCATGACACGGTCCGCAAAAGTATGCCGAGCTGGGAAGAAGCTCAAGTAATCGAATACCTGGGGTGAATTAGCAACGTGTAATGCGATCTCGTACAGATACACACCATTTGACTGATGTTATCATCAGAGTCCATGATTGAGAACAGCTCATCGAAATACTCGACCACGGTGGATTCAAAGACAGATGATCCCATACTCTGTCCCGACAAAGGGCGGGTGACATCCGCGTCCGGAGCCCTCTGCGCGAGGAGTTGTCCTCCAAAGTCCATACTGCTGAGTTTCTCACTCGACCTATCGGCGACGTTGAGCCGCTGACCTTTCGCGAAGAGGTTGATCTTGGTATATCCTGATACATGACATAATCTCCGGTATAGATCTTCTACAGTATGATCCGCGCCCATCATCACGACTTGTCTGTCGTCGCTACCGCACTGAAATCGTATCGCGATCGAATTGCCGTAGGGTATTTCTGTTTCGTCGACTTTGGAATCCGCTCTTCGACTGCGATTGAATTCTGGTTCCTGGCGTATTTTCTCAAGCAGGAGCTTTTGGAATAATATAATTCTGCGACAACGCCCCTCATTTTCATGTACCATCGTGTGGGATACGGTAATGTCCATATTTGCTGGGTCTCCATCATCTGAGGACTGACTGCGTATAAACTTGCAGGTTGAACGCATCTCCTGCATGCATTTCTCGACTAGAACAACATGAGCAGCTTCCACATCTGCTAGCATGACTCCCTCGGCTTCGTTGATCTGCACATAACGACTCGCAAGAAGACGAGCAGCGCGGTCTTCAATAGTGCCTTCTGGTGACGACAGAACCATAGACCATAGCACGTCGGCACCGGGAATCTGCAATACAGTCTTTTCCTCTTGGTCAGTCACTACGAGCTGCCGCGCCATAGGAAAGTCGTAGTTCGCGACGAATTCGAACATGCCATTCGTGTACATTTTAGGGTCCATGTTTGCCATGTGGGAAGAGACAAGTTGCCTACAGTAGTCGTTATCCGGAGTGACCTTGAGTGTTTGAAGTAGTTGCACCCATGCCCAGTCCCGGGCGGTGTTTGAGAGTGCACATAGGCCAATGGTGTGTTCCCATAGCTGCTCGTACATCTCAATAGGTATGGCTGGTCCAGCACGACAGATCACGAGTGCCAGAAGCTCCAACCTACAACGGAGCGCTAGTTGCTGGTGAGTCGATGGCTCAATGTTCTTCTCTGTGTGGACAAAGGATATGGTCTCGTTCAGAACTTGGCGGGTCACATCCTGGTTGTTTTGGAAGAAGAGTCCATCTCCAAAAGGAATTGGTGAGGCGAGTGAGAAGATTACTTTTGCACTTCCAGTCGCCTTGGCTGAGTTGCTGCCAATGTAATTCGCACAATCCCTGTAGATTGAATGCCGCTCTTCGATTGAGACACAATGTGCGAAAGTTTTGAGGTGCTCAGCAGCTTCACAATATAGATCCAGCATGTCTTTGTCTGCCGCTTTCTGAGACATTATGTCGCGGACGAGGCGGATGCAAACATTCCACGGCCTGGCGGTGTCTCCCCTTGTGACATAGTCTTCTGGTGAGGCCTTCTCCGCGATCTTTAGGCCCAACTCTTGGAAAAACCGGAAATTTTCCATCGTATAGCTACTGATGGGCATTTCGTAAAGCTTGGTGCAAAAGTACAGATGATCAACAGGCTTCATCAGATGGGTGATTGGCCTAAGCATGGACATGGTTGCAGTAACGACCCGTGGGTCAGGATTTGTGGCGACCGTGTTCCATATAGCGTCCGCTTGGGAATCCGTCCAACGCTGGGTCACGATGAGAAAGCCAACAATGTTCCCGCTGCGCGCGATAAGTTGCGGATGCGAATCCACACTAACGAGGTAGTCAACCACTTTCCCGTCGAGGAGAAAGTCGGCTAGGAACCGCATGACAGGATGCTGTCCTGTCGCGTCAACCTCGTTGTACTGTTTCCAGATTTCGACCAAGCTTGTATCCATCGCAGCTATACTCATTACACGTAAGTCCATTTTGCCTTTAGTAAGGTATCGGCGCAGAATCTTGAACTTCCAGGCGTTGGTGATTAGTGCTGGAAAGTACTGGGGGTTGCTGCGATACTCGTTCTGATTTCCAGTGGGACTGCTTTCGATGGAGGACGAGGTGGTTGGCGAATCGACGCTCCGGAAGTCTAAGAATTTGTCGACTAGATCTGACTCTATCTTCTTGTCCCAGAGGCATAGCTCAAACAATAGCGTGTAAAATTGTTGAATCAAGTCTCGGGCAACGGTCGCATCGGTGGTTCTGTTCAAATCAAAGAGATCGTCCATGTACTTCTCCAAGAATTGTAGGGTTCCACGACAGAAATCAGAGCGATCACCATCGCTCGAAGGCCTAGGATCCTGAAACATCGACACGCCCAATGAGCCCAAAACAGGAGCAGTGACGGCTGCGATGTGGGCTTGCGTGTTCAAAGGTACGTGGTGGAAAGCCTCGTTGGCCAGTTGTAGCAGATTTTGAGCACCGTTGGCGGCCAGAAAATCCTTCTGCAGTAGCGAAACCATTTTGCGGATATCTACGGAGTATTCTTTGCTGACCATGGAGAATACAGGCGCCTTTTCGGGGCGAAGAATGGTATGCCAGTTCCGCATGTGCTTCTGGCTAAGGAGAGGCAGATTATACATCTCGCTAGGACGTGGTCGGGAGAGCAGGCGGGCATCGGCAAGTAGGAGGAAGGAGCATATCCTGATGTATGCACTCAGGAAACCGTAGAACATGTCGCCCATGCGACGATCGTCTAATTGGTGGCCAAATGCAGCCCTGCGTGATAGCAATTTGTTGACGAGCAGGGAAAAATCGTCCCAGAAGATGGCCTTGCTGGTATAAAAGCCGTACAAGTCGTCTGAGGGTTCGGGTAGGTCGGTCAGCCATAGCGAGAGGCCAGGAAAGAAGTCGAGATCGAGATCGTTGTCGACTAGTGTTGTTAGAATCTCAGGCGGTCAGTGGACATGAGACACGACTTACTTCCTTGGACGTGTTGTGTCAAGTCACAAACAACGGTGGAGAAGCTGCCGTGCTGGGAGTAAGGAAACCGGCGAAAATAGTCTTCTGCGTCCAGCTTTACAGACAAGCCGACTGCGTCGTCCTCGTCGTCAATTATCATGACGGGAGGACTGCCGCGCTCGTCTTCACTGCTAGTGATGAGTATTGGCGACTGGTCTGGGATAGGTGAGGGGTCCTCGAGGAAGTCGTTGGCGTTGCCGTGGTCCTCACCTCCACCGTGTACCGGGGACGAGGGCGGGTGTGAGCGTATGGTCATCTCTACCTGCTTCTCAGAGGGTGATGCGGCGGTCATGGCGGGAGCCTGGGCATCGCTAGACATGGCGCACAGGCTGTTGCTCCCGCTATGTAAGCGGGGGCGTTTGCGGGTGTAGCTGGCGTCGGCGTCTTCAATGGGATTGCGGCGCGGCGGCGGGGCAGAGGCGGTGATTGCTGGCTCGTCTGCAGCGACAGAGTGCAGTATGTCTTTGTCCGGCGCGCTCATGACGGCCAGAGGTGTGTGTGTGTGTGTGTGTGTTGCTGTTTGCGAAAGGGACTAGGCGTGGCCAGCGACTCTTACCACGCGTGCAGGCAGGTGAGGCCAGGCAGAGGGCAAGCAGCTCCCACGTACAGGCAACAGCAACTCCTCCCAGCCTTAGTGGCCAACAGCCTCGCACGGCGGTAGGGAAAGCGCGGGGGGGTTGGATCTCATCTGCGTCAGCGACAGGAATGAGCCGACTTGGGGGGTAATGCAATGAGAAAGAATCGGCTTCTAGTTGGCAGGTAGAGCTTCAGATATTCCGACGCGTAGCTAAGGAAGGAACCCCCCCACCATCGTCATCCTGGTTCGTTTCCGCGGCGGAGTTAGCGTGCCGCTAGCGAGGGTAGTCTAAGCCTTATCGGACCAAGATCGAGAAATCCTCCATCTAATGCAAGGCACGCCGGTCTACTCCACCTTACAAGTCTCACGTATCTAGACCGAGTACTGACAGGGTGTCGGGCGCACTTCGGCCAGCTTGAAAAGTGCTGCTGCTCTTCGACGTGGGCAGATATCCATCGCAACAGCTTGGTATTGGGGAGCAGTTGGAGAGGCCAGCTTGGCAATGGCACCTACGAAACAGAACGCGAAGCCCGTCTTCAAAACATCGTCGCCCTTCACCGAGACCAAGTGGTGGGCATGCACCGGATCTCTCAATAGACGTTGCTGATGTGCGCAGGCCGGAGGTATCGCGCGAGGATGAAGAAGTCATAGTAGAACTGCTTTGCAAGTAGGTACGCAGAGCGAAGCCTCATACTTCCTACCACTTCTTCTGGTCTTCGCGCCGGAGCTCTGATGGATTCTTATCGTGAGCATCTTGCTGTGACACTCGAGATCATACGATGCTCTCCTTCTGTCCGACGACTAACAACATATTGTAGTCTAACCACACCGCTGGGCGACTACCGCAGAACCCACATCCACCTATCCAAAGGCAAAAAGAGAAAACGCAACGCCAGACCAAGCGAGGACAGTCCGACGACAGACGAGAAAGCGCCTCCTGTACCGGACATTGGGAAGCATCTACTCATTGGCCTGAATAGTATAACGCGGCATCTGGAAGCTTTAGCTGCCAAGAACGCTCCCTCTACAGCACCTGTTGCAGATCAAAAGCCTACCAAGGGCTCAGCCCAACTGAATCTCGCCGTAAAGGACAGCAATGGCGCAGAAGAGACGGACACGTCAAAAGAACATCTTGAAGAAGCCCTCAAACCGCTAAGCATGGTCATACTAACGCACCCCAAACCCTCTCTGTCCCCCGCTCACGCCCATCTTCCAACACTGGTTCACCTAGCCACCCGATCCCCACTATCCACTACGTCAAGCACATCCAAGATAGTCACACGGCTTATCCCAGTCCAAACCTCAGCCGAGTCCCGACTCGCATCCAGCCTGCAGATTCCCCGCGTTGGTGCCCTGGCCATTTACAAAGACGCCCCAGGAGCCAAGACATTAGAAAAGTATGTCTGCGAGCATATTGGGCTGACAGAGTGCGAATGGATCGATGAAGCGATGAGCGCAGAGTGGAAGGGCTTGCATGTCAAGAGGGAGATTCCTGGGGCAAAGTAGATTCAATGTAGGAAGAATACTGATATCAATTCTTTCGGCGTAAACATATATCATTTATCGTATAGCTCCAACAAGCGCCTACATTGCATACATTCGAGTCCAGTGACCCTTTCGGTGCAAAATGTTTGAATTAGAAGAAAGAAAAAAATGTTGCTTTGGAGTAACGCGCTCATCCTAGGAAGTTTTGCACGGCACCGCCAACGTTCTGAAGATCAAGAAGGAAAGTATCATGGCCGAACAAGCTCTTCTCCTCCCCAAGCTCAATATGCGTGACGTTCTTGTTACCAGTACGCTTGAGTGTTGCAGCTATCTCCTTCTGCTGCCAGGCCGGGAACAGGATGTCACTGGCAACACCCAAAACAAGAGTCGGCGTGTTCGCGAGAGGCTTCAGGCCAGCCACGAGATCGGCTGGGGGCTCATTTCCGTCCGTCTGGGCCACAGAATCGATATCGGCGGGCTGCTCCTTTTCCTCGTATGGCTGATCAGGCAAAGTCAAGCTGCACACATCGCTGCTGGCGTCAGACGTGATGTCTTGACCATCCAGATAAGCCTGCATCTTCCCGCTGTTCGCCTTTCGCACCTCGTTGATGCGGTTTCGGTGCGCTTGTCCCAGATCGAAGAGGTCCATAGCCTTGGAGACGTAGAGCAAGCTGTTCGGATCGTACTCTAGACACCATTTCTCTCCCGCGTGATCGAGGTAGGTCTCGATGAGGAAGTCGGGGCAAAGAGCCGGTGGCCGCGAAGGATCTGCCCGCCGTCGGCCAAACCGCAGCTCCCATTCTGGGCCACTTCGATATGTGACTGTGGCAATTTCTCGCGCAAGCTTCATGCCACTATGTGGAGGGACACCGTCATAGTAGAAACCGCGATTCCAGTTTGGGTCCATCATGAGCACTGCAGACAAGTTAATGATGGCACATGATTCATCTCCACTGCTTGTACTAACCTTGCCGTTGGGTGTGCCTCATGGCGATGCTGTACGGGTGACTGCGCGCACACCCGCTGATGCTGACGAGACGGCCCACGCGTTCAGGGAACAGTGTTCCAGCAGCCAGGCTCTGCATACCACCCATACTCGATCCCACACTCGCATACAGCTTTTGGATGCCGAGGTTATCCAGCAGTCGGAACTGCGCACGTACCATGTCCTCCATTGTAAGAATCGGAAATCGGGTCGCGTATCGTTCGCCGTTGGCAGGGTCGATCGAGGATGGCCCGGTCGAGCCGTAGCATCCTCCGATTACATTCGTGCAGATGACAAAGTACTTGTCTGTATCCAAAGGCCTTCCGGGCCCAATAAACTTGTCCCACCATCCCGGCTTCGTGTTCATCTCTGTGCTGTGGGCATGACTAGAAGCGGATAGCCCGGTATGGAGCAGGATAGCATTGCTCCCACTCGAGTTGAGCTGCCCCCACGTCTCATACGCAATGTTGAACTCGGGCAGTATGCCGCCCCAATCGAGCAGTATAGGCTGTGTTGAATGGAAATTCAGAGTGTGTCCAGAGGTATATGAGGGTTCGGGTCCTGAGGATGCTCGTTTTCTTGAGAGAGACACAGAACGAGCTTCTTGGGCGTCGAGACATGGGAAGGAAAGGGCTGGGTTCGAGGATTCGACTTCCCGAGCGGCATGTTGAGCGTTGCGCGGGATCTGCTGGTGTAGCTTCCTAGTAGCTTGGTTGGATTGTTGTCTCGCGAACAGCAGCGGAGGCTGTGAGGGTCTCTTGGCGAGACATTGCGTCGTGGTGGTTGCGGATCGTGATGCTCGCGCGCCTGCGAACAAACTACGGGGGACGCTCATTGCTGCAGCGGTTGCCCAAAGCACACGCTGATCGAGGACAGAGGTACGCGAAAGTGGAGACAAGAGGTAGTACAACGTAGAGACTCCATGATGGCACTATATGCACGATTACAAACGGGCTGGACTGTTGACAAACCGTCGTGCGAAAAATGATGGAAATGCGACTGTGTCGGATCCAATGACGTCGCGGGGAAATTGCGTGCTTTCCTCGCACGTCTCCCGTCCTGCCAGCCTGGTTTGGGTAAGGCTGCGCCTCTACCCAGCCACGTCCAGGGCTGGTACCTGATGACATAATCACACTATGCTGAACATGGCCGCATGAGGAAACATGTATCAAATACACGTCCATCGCATTCATGGCACATTTTTGATTTTGTGCAGCCTTGTGTGCATCTCAACCCTGAAACCCTGCCTCAAACCAACCAGATGATGTCTGCTCCGAGAGTGCTGGAGCTTCTACACCCCTCGCACTTTATCGCGGCCTCGCCGACGACGTGCCTATATTTGGGGTGTTGATCAATGTCTGCAGTACTTTTGCCGCACAGGGCTTGGAGAACACAAGAAATGTGCTAGCAGTGTCATTCGGGGCGCAGGAGAACATGTAGGCTCATAACGTATCATCATCTGGAAACGCATACATCATCGGACATGACATGGTTTGGCGCGTCTGAACCTTGGAAGAGTACCGAAGGAAAAGGCGTTTGAGGCTTGGAAACATCATGGCGAACCTAGGGCGATCGATCGAGCCTTCACGACGGGAACCGTGCACGCCTTTCAATGTGTTCAGATTGTGCTAGCTAAGCACCGAGTAAAAAGGAGGTGCAAGCCGTGACCGCCGTGACCGCCGTGACATGCGAGGTCTTGAACAGCGCGTGACCGTCGTGACTTTAAGCGGCATGCAAACGGGTGCTCAGGTGGTCTTGTACTGTGCCTGAGGCGTACAACAGCGCATCCGCCTGGGTGACAGGTGCTGGCGGGTCAAGGTACGTTGTCAGGTAGCCAGACGGCTCGGTGCTACGGAGTACTTACTTTTGTTTTGCGCGTGTTGGAGTCGAGGGAACCATGGCGGTTTGGCGTTCGCGAAGACAATGCAATGCATGAAACACGGCCTGCACCTGACCCCCTGGGGCGTTTGACGACGGGCGTCTAATTATGGTCTGCGCTCACGATGCTGCACAGGAGATTTTACAGGCAAACTAGGCCCAGCCGTGTCAAGTGCATATGCAGGGATGGTGAGGTGAAGCTTGGAAATGGACGTCTGAGGTTTCCAGGGCTGAGTGATGTCTTGGCCGGCCGCCGGCGTCACCCAGTCGCGCCTACCCACTCGAAACCTCCCGCAGACCTCCCTCCCTTTCTCCAGGTGTGATTCCCACAATACCCGCGCCCGGTTGGACGACACATCGACCCGCCCGCCCAACTGCCCTGTCCCTCTTTCATCTGCTGCTACACACGGGGCGCCGTGCCATACCGGGAACGCCATACCGCATCCCAACTCTGCAGGACCGCCGTCATGGACTCGTCCGACTACTTCACGCCCGTCCGGGAAGATCGAGATGCTTCGGGGCCGCCGATTGAAGACTCCGACACCGACATGGCCGCCTCTGCCACGGCTACAGCCTCCTCTTCGCGATCCACCATGTACACATCACCACACCCGCGCAAGCCCGGCCGCATGTCTCGATCAGGAGCACCCCGGCCCATAACCACACCCACAAGCCCCCTGAGCTCGACCATACCGCACAATCTTCTCCCCTCGGCGCCTGCTTCGCCGCCTACACCGGCGCCGAGTCCCACACCGACCCAGCGAGTGCCCGACTGGAGCACCGCAGCCGAGCACGAAGATGGCGACATCAAGAGCATACGAGCGCAGTTCGGTGACATGAACAGGGCGGAGCGAATGCGATTGCTGGGGGAGCTGCTGAATTTGTGTGACAGTCAGGAGTTGAGCTTTGTGGCTGAGTTTGTCAGTCCCAGGTTAAAGAAGGACCCCTTCATGGTCCTCCCTACCGAACTATGCTTGAGGGTGGGTTCCGTACCGAGTAGTTGCATCGCCGACATGGCTGACACATGGCACAGATTCTAGAATGCGTAGATGACCCCACTACCCTCGCCCGGGCGTCGCAAGTATCTAAAAAGTGGCGCGAACTCGTCAACGATGACAGTGCCTGGCGGTTGCTGTGTCAGAAGTATTCCTTCAGGGCGCTCTCGAAAGAAGAGAGGATGGAAGAGGATGGCGCAAACGATGACATGGACGACGCCGACGCCAAGTCATGGTGGCAGAACGACGAGCGCACACCCAGGATAGAGGGTGTTACTGAAAGAGAGCACCTTGAAGTTGGCCCATCAAATGGCGGCGCCGAGGGTCTCCGGACCCAGAGCCTCGACCGAGCCGCCGCGAAGCGGAAGCCCTCCCAACGAAGACAGCAGGCTACCACATACCGGTCGCATTTCAAGCAGAGATACATGGTTGAGACGGCGTGGCGGAACGGAGGAGTATGCGATGCACGGCAAATCACCCCGGATCAGGGCGTAGTCACCAGCCTACATCTCACCAACAAGTACATTGTGGTTGCACTCGACAACGCGAAGATCCATGTCTTCGACACTGTCGGCGACCATCAGAAGACGCTCCAGGGACACGTCATGGGCGTGTGGGCCATGGTGCCTTGGGGCGATCTTCTAGTCAGCGGTGGATGCGATCGCGACGTGCGTGTATGGAATCTTGCGACTGGGTACGCTTTCTCCGCCATCCACTCGACAGTGACAGCTAACGGATTTGCAGCTTTCCTCAATTCACCCTCCGCGGTCACACTTCGACAGTGCGGTGCTTGAAAATGTCCGACGCGAACACAGCTATATCCGGCTCAAGAGACACCACACTACGCATCTGGGACCTCAAGAAGGGCTTATGCAAGCATGTGCTCATTGGCCACCAGGCGAGCGTCCGATGCCTCGAAATACACGGCGACATCGTTGTGTCCGGCAGCTATGACACCACCGCCAAGATCTGGAGCATATCCGAGGGCAAGTGTCTGCGCACACTCACTGGCCACTTTAGTCAAATCTATGCCATTGCCTTCGACGGCAAGAAGATTGCGACGGGCAGTCTGGACACCAGCGTCCGGATATGGGATCCTAATGATGGGTAAGTCCGATCATGTGGCACAACTTCATCGAAAGCTAATTCCCTCGTGTAGCAAATGCCTGGCTGTGCTACAAGGCCACACCTCCCTCGTCGGACAACTTCAAATGCGTGAGGATATCCTTGTGACTGGTGGATCAGACGGCTCGGTCCGCGTGTGGAGCCTCGCGACATATCAGGCTATACACCGACTAGCTGCCCACGACAACAGCGTTACGAGTCTACAGTTTGACAACACCAGGATAGTCAGCGGTGGCAGCGATGGCCGTGTCAAGGTTTGGGATCTCAAGACTGGGGTCCCTGTGCGAGAGTTGAGCAGCCCTGCAGAGGCTGTTTGGAGAGTGGTATTCGAGGAAGAAAAGGCTGTTATCATGGCCAGCCGGGGCGGTCGGACCATCATGGAGGTAAGTTTGCTACGCCCAACCAATACTGATACAGCGTACTAATGCGATTAGGTGTGGGACTTCTCACCACCTGCCGAAGAGGACCTCGACTCGCGATCCTCCACCCCCGCGAGCATGCCCGATCATCTAGACGTCGAATACAACCGACCGCGATCAGCCATTCTTCCTGCGACATCACCACTGGTTCAAGATACTGGTGCTGGTGACGTGACCATGGCCGACGCAAGCGATTCGTAAAACCCGACCGAAGTGGCGGAGCACTACAAGTGCAGTAAAGGCTTCCAGGTGCTGTTCTGGCCCTCGGATGCCACAGCCGTGGCCGACATATGGCCGAGTGCAATGATACTGGAAAATGCCATGGGAACCGCATGGGCAGCACTCTTCGAGTTGCAAGTCGCCCATTCGAGCATTCACAGTCAAGGCGGAGCGGTAACTCTGGGCTCACAATATGCCCTTTGGCGGCCACAAATACAGGAACCAACCGACCTATTTTGTTGTTTGATTATACCCCCCATGAACAGTTACGCACACAAGAGGAAGATCGATGACCGACTTGCATATAGGGCGTCTTGTTGCATCCATAGCCCATATTCGGCATGTAACGGGGGGAGGGGGGAGCTTGGATCTTGATTTGAAATCTTTGGAAATGTAGGCATGATATAGGAGCGCGGGCCTTTCAATGACTTGGGTTGGGGAATAGGTAGTGGAGTTTAGTGTGAATAGGTTATCAATACTTCCCAAATGTGGCCAATGCACATTAAGAATCTTGCAAGCATTGACTATTCACAAGCAAGTTGGATGTGAGTTCTCCCTGCTACCAAACTAGCATAGCGACGACTATATTAGCAATCTCGTGTGGGAGGTCATGTCTTCCCAAAGTGCTTGCTGTTGAATTGATCAACGATATCCCTTGCCGCTTTCACAATTTCAACTGCTCCAGGTGAATCAGAGTGACAACACAATGATACCTCGTGTTCGCCAATAGGAAGTTGCACCTCCTCGCCTGTGACCGCGGTAACAGTTGCGTTCTCAACCTGACTCTGAACATGCTTTCTCGTCTCATCTGGATGCCATGGCCTGTATGATATCAGCATATTGGCTTAGATGTGTGTATGAAGGTAGCGTACTTCTTCTTCCGGTCAATGACAAGCGTCCCATCTTTGCTATACTTGACGTCCCCATACAACTCTGCAACGAACGGCAATCCAAGCTCTCTCGCAACCTCCTCGTGCAAAGTACCCGCAAGGCCAAAAACTGTCGTTCCCTTGGGTACACCGGCATAAACCGCTCGACACACCTCCTTGTCCCGATACATCATTCCATACAGCACGCCGTGCGGTTTCACATGATGCAACGGCACGCCTTCTGCATCTAGGAAAGCCTTTAGGGCGCCGACTTGGTAACGAACAGCCGCTGTCAGTTCCTCGGGTGACATCTTGATTTCTCGTCGACCGAAGCCTTGAATGTCGGGAAGGCCGGGATGCGCGCCAATAGCTATGTTGTGCTTCTTGCACGCGAGTACTGTTTGATGCATAATCAATGGGTCCCTGTAGGCTGCAACGTTAGTAGAGTATGTAGTTGCCAGGTATACAGATATGGATGGAGTGTCACGTACCCGGCGTGGAACCCACATGCTATGTTCGCATGGTCGATGAGTGGAATGAGCTCATCGTCTGGACCACATTTGAAGTTTCCGTAGCCTTCACCTAGGTCTACGTTGATCTTTACTGGCCATTTGATAGCTGGCATCGTGGAAGTTTGCTGTGAAGACGTGACTGATGTGAGCAGAGCACTTTGATTGGAGTACCACGTGTCTTGAGTTGTATGCCCAGGATGACCAGACGTGACTAGACGCGCTTTCAGTACCTACCCAGGTAGTAGAGGGCAGAGTTGGAGTAGTTGGAGTAGCTTGCTCGGACCAAAAGTCACGCTTTCAAGCTACTCGGCGATTTTCCACCGTCGTTTGAATCGGCTGCCCACCATCTCCACAGTTGTTAAACGCGCTGCACGCGTAGCGCCATGCCCCAATGCTTGTTATCAATGTCGACCCCGCCTTGTGAAGCTCCACGGTGACGTCTTTGGAATCGGCGACACCCCGGCAGGAAACGCGTCTACCAAATCACCAATGACAACGCCTTCGCTCCAACGGGTGGAGGTGGGATATCGGCGTGAAAGGAGAATGGCGGAGAGTACAGAAAGTGTGGGGTCATGATACGCTACTGCACTGCCTCCAACGCTGAGCTTCATAGAGGTCGCTGGTCTCGCGGATGTTTCGGATGAGATGACTGTCGTGAGGACCTTTTGCTTCAATGTCTGGAATACAGAAACTGCAAGTGCTGTTGATCGCGAACCGTGGGGAGATTGCCGTACGTAGTTGACGCCGCGGTGTGGTTCCGTTATCGATACCTGACTGACATCATCTGCTCGGACAGGTGCGCATAATCAAGACTGCAAAGAAACTCGGCATCAAGAGCATCACCATTTATTCGGAGGCTGATGCTGCGTCGCAACATGTCCGCGATGCCGATGAGGCCGTTTTGCTGCCCGGGAGCAATGCTACTGCGTATACGGACGAGGAAGCTGTTCTGCAAATAGCCAAGGACAAAGGCGTGGATGCTATCATCCCAGGGTATGGGTTCCTGTCGGAGAATGCGCCCTTTGCGCGACGAGTACGTGATGCGGGCATAGTATGGGCAGGGCCATCTCCAGAGGCTATTGAAGCTTTTGGTGTCAAGCACACCGCTCGAGATCTCGCGGCAAAGGCCAATGTTCCCATCGTGCCTGGAACAAAAGGCCTGGTGGAGAACGAAGAAGCCGCCGTTGAAGAAAGTGAGCGCATCGGCTTCCCCATCATGTTGAAGGCCACCGGCGGCGGTGGTGGTATGGGACTCATCACCTGCAACAGGGTTGAGGAGGTGCGCGAGGGGTTCCGAATGGTGCAATCAAGAGGAAAAACGCTGTTCAAGAATTCTGGAGTGTTCATCGAAGCCTTCTACCCTGCCAGCCATCATATTGAAGTCCAGGTGTTCGGTAATGGCCAAGGTCAAGCAATCCACTTTGGTGAACGCGAATGCTCCATCCAAAGACGACACCAGAAAGTCATCGAGGAGTGTCCAAGCCCGTTTGTAGAACGGCATCCAGAGCTACGAAAGCAGTTGGGAGACGCTGCAGTGCGCCTAGCTGAGTCGATCAAATATGGTTCTGCAGGCACCATCGAATATCTCGTAGACGACAAGTCCGGCGATTTCTTCTTTCTGGAGATGAACACGCGACTCCAAGTAGAGCATGGCATTACAGAACTTTGCTACGATGTCGATTTGGTAGAACTTATGCTGAAGCAAGCAGACGCAGAACTAGCAGGCAAGCACGGGCTCGACGGCAAGACCTTGAAAAGTATGCAGCCGTCAGCTCCCACGGGATCGGCTATTGAAGCGCGAGTGTACGCCGAGAATCCGCTGAGAGACTATGCACCCTCTCCTGGACTATTGCAGAAAGTGGAATGGAAGGATGTTCCTGGAACTCGCATTGACACTTGGTTATTTACTGGAGTTCGTGTAACTCCCAATTACGGTACGACACTTTATCCTTCTTCTTCTTCTTCACCCGTAGTACATGGTTCTCATTATGAGACCAGAGCCTAGGTGGATTCGGTTGACTATGTGCTAACGATTTCTAGATCCCCTAATAGCGAAAGCGATGGTTCACTCCCAGTCCAGAGACGAGGCTATCGTGTCGATGAGGAGGCTTCTTACCCAGTCTACCATAAGCGGTCCACCTACGAACCTCGAATTTCTCGCCAATATACTGGACGATTCACGTTTCAAAGAGGGTAATACCATGACCAGCTTTCTCAAAGACTTCAATTATACCTCACATGCTATTGATGTCATCTCAGCTGGCGCATATACCTTGATTCAAGATCTCCCTGGGAGGCCGACAGTCGGCAAAGGTGTGCCTCACTCTGGGCCGATGGACCCAATAGCGTTCCAGATTGCGAACATGCTGGTCGGAAATCCACGATCGATGGAAGCTCTAGAACTTACGCTGAGTGGACCGGAACTGAGGTTTGTTGGTCCTGCTATTGTGGCTTTATGCGGCGCTCCCATGGAGGCAACACTTGAGGATAAGGATTTTCCTATGTGGGAGAGCGTAAAGGTTGAGGCTGGTCAGAAGCTCAAGATTGGAAAGACAACAGGTGGTGGCTGCCGCTCCTACTTAGCAATCTACGGAGGCTTCCCGTCGGTCGCAGAGTACTTCGGCTCAAAGTCAACGTCGCCACTTGTCGCGATTGGAGGCTACCAGGGCCGCGCACTTGCCCCCAGTGATCTACTACAGATAACGGACAAGCTTCCAGAAAACTTCACCAGTATCTCGCTTCCGGAAAGGCTGCGGCCGATCTACAAGTCAAGCTGGGAGATTACGGCGATGGTTGGACCCCATGATGAAGGCTACTTTGATCCAAAGTTCATTGAGGAGATATACAACACTGAGTGGAAGGTATCTCACAACGCATCGCGGAGCGGAATTCGACTGATCGGGCCGGTGCCAAAGTGGGCGCGTAAGGATGGCGGCGAAGGTGGCGCACATCCCAGCAATTTAGTAGAATACGGATATCCATTAGGCACCTTGAACTGGACCGGAGACGACCCATGTATCTTTCCAGTAGACTGTCCAAACTTTGGCGGTTTCACTAGCAGTACGACCGTCATCAAGGCAGACTGGTGGAAGTTGGGACAGCTCAAAGCAGGCAACACTGTGAAATACATTCGAGTTGGACTCGATGATGCACTGAAGAAGCGAAAGAAGAACGACAACTTCCTTGACGCAATTGCTCAAGCCGTTAACAATAACAGCGGATTCGACAGCATTGAGAAGTTGCAAGGTGCACACTGCGACTTCCATGAGGGTGACATTGGTAGGGCCATCGTATGGGAGAAGGAGGGGAGTGAGGGTACTCCACAAGTCAGATACCGTCAAGGAGGTGATGACCATCTTCTGATCGAATACGGCAACGAGAACTTTGATCTCAACCACCGTTGCCGCGTGACTGCCTTGGAGAACGCGTTGCATTCAAAATCCACTCCCGGTATCATCAAGTCCAATCTCTACAACACCGTAGGATGCTGTACCACGCTGCTTCTTCACTACAACGGCTCTAAACTACCTCGTTCGGATCTCATAGCACACCTTCAGTCCATCGAATCAAATCTTGGCGATTTACGAAGTACCAAAGTCCCTACGCGCGTGTTCAAGCTTCCCATCTCATTCGAATCGAAACTCCAAGACGAAGCAACTCAACGCTACATGACAAATCAGCGACCCCACGCACCCTATCTACCCGATAATCTGGCTTTTGTTGCAAAGAACAACGCATTCACCCCTCAGCAACTCAAAAATATATATCTCACAGGCCAGTTCATGGCAGTAGTTGTTGGCTTCTTCTGCGGCAACACCGTCTCACTCCCCGTAGACCCACGTCAGCGTCTCTCGGCCCCGAAGATGAACCCAAGTCGCGTTTTTACACCAGAGGGTACCGTTGGCTGGGCAGGTAGTTGCATGTCAATATATCCAGTCGATTCCCCGGGCGGTTACCAAATGACTGGCCGAACGATACCATGCTGGGATTACTACTCCTACAAACCTGGTTTCGATTCCAAGCCTTGGATTTTCCGCGACTTTGACATTCTTACCTTTTATCAGGTTAGCGAACAGGAACTTGATGATTTGCTTGCCAAGTTCCGCGCGGGAAAGTACGAGTGGGAGTATGAAGAGGTGGAGTTCGATATGGCGCAGCACAACCAGCTTCTTCAGACGACGGGTGATGAAGTGAAAGAAATTCGGAAGAAGCAGGCTGTTGCGCAAGAAGAGATGACGAAAGCAGAGAATGAGAGTCTGGAACGCTGGAGGAAGGAAAAGGCCGAGAGTCAGGTTGATGAAGGAACGGTGGAGAAGCTGCTGGACGACCCGATGATCGTTGGCGTTGAGGCGCCGGTCGATGCGAACGTGTGGAAGGTGGAAGTCAGTGAGGGTGATGAGATTGGAGATGAGAGCGTGGTAAGTAAAATAATGCACATGTTCATCTGGCAACGCTGATAGGACGCAGATTGTTATTCTTGAAGCGATGAAGCTGGAAATTGCGGTCAAGACACCAGACTCAATCACGAAGGCAGCAAAACTGAAGGTTGAAAAATTGTTGGTCAAGCCTGGAGATACTGTGACGGCTGGGGGACATTTGGCATTGCTACGCAAGAGCTAGTCGGGGAATGCGTTTTCAATTAGTTACCACTTACGCGTACTTGATTCCGTACATGACAGTGTAGCGTGCACTATGTTAACATGCTTGCCAGGCGAGGTGTAACTATTGCCTCATGCTACATAAGCAATGCCTCATCTCTATCGAACTCACGTCGCCTTGAAGCCAGCTAGAAGTCCAGTTCATTCAAGTTGAAACCAGTACCGCAGCTAACCTCCTTGGCCGGCTTCATGTCTGCCCTGCCCCAATCATAGATGCCTCCCCGCTCGACGAACGAGTTCTTGTCCCAGACGATCTGCTCCATGGCCTTCAAAACGCCAACATCCAAGATGGATTCACTTGTCGTCATCATACCCTCGCCCTTATCCATGAAGCTCATGTACTCGTCGAGCAACAGATAGCTACTAGCCATGGAGTTATTGTCTTCAAGTACGTAGCATGCAAGGTGTTTGTGCCGATCACAAAAGGTTCGCCATTGTTTGTCAGTTACCAGAAACTTCCTTGCATCTTGCTTCCGGGTCTCGTCGTCGTTTTCGCCTGCGACAATGAGGCATTGGAAGACCTCCCATCGGAATGGCGCTAGTTTCTCGATATTGGCGACCATGTCTTCGTTCCAGTTGTACATGTTGACTACCGTGTTAAGCTTGAACTTGACATTGTAAGTCTTGCACGACTCAGCGAGCTCGAAGAGTCAATCTGCGTTTTTCCCATCGTCGCCACGGCCGATCTTGACATTCGTTCGCGCATTGAAGGAGTCGTATGAGATAGACAGGATGTCTAGCCACTGGGAGTTCTCTCGCATCCAATTTTCCGTAATCTTGCTACCGTTGCTGACAATGCTGATGCTTTCAACGCTCAACTCTTCCTTGCAGTAGCGAATTAGACTAGAGAGAAGCTTGGGATGAAGGAATGGTTCTCTCCCAGCAATGTTGAGCTTGCGCATGCCCGCTTCTTTCAGCAGTCTCAAGCCTTCGCGGGCTTTTTCGTCGGTTAGAATGTAAGAGTTGGTCTCAGTGTGGAAACAGAAGCCGCACTTGTAGTTACATTCTCGAGACGGGAAGTAGTTGACTGAGACAGGAGCATCCGGTGGCTTGGATGGGTCCAGTGCTTCTTGTGGCTCATGAACGACTGGTGCCTCAACGGCTTGGCTATCGCTATGAGGCTCGTGAACGATTTCTTGATGAGCCAAATCCTGGGCAGACTTCAATCCGGACTGATGATAGACGACATAGGCGCAAGTTGCGAGAATCACAACAATGAAGAGCTGGAGAATGGGCACCTCGGATAGCAGTGATAGGAGAACCATGGCTGATGACTGTGTTGAGAGGATTTACTCAACTGACAATGAACGCTGCTGAATAGCTGGGGTCTTCAGAGAGAATGACGAGTAGATTGGAGCGGTGCGTATTAATTCCTAATGATGGTTCGGCTTGACAGAAGTACCAATAAAATTCGGACCTTTTGACAGGGACAAATCGCTCTCCCTGTTTGCTGACCACAACTTGCTTGACAGACGAAGTGGGGCGCTTGCCACAAACCGCAATTAAAGCTAGTTATCAATGAAACGGCACGGGAGCGATATCTTTGGTACTTGCTTCACGATTCCAAGCATGCTGTGCCGCAATCCCATCTCGCATAGGAGCTACAGGCTATCTGTGTATCGTAGCCGACTGCAAGTACTATGGAATCCTTCAATCCCCGCGGCTTTGCTATCGTATTTGTCCTAGGTATACCTCCCAACATCACTACTTTAACTTCTTACCTTGGTAGTAACCCATGTCTAGGTGCACCTGGTGCGGGGAAAGGGACTCTCTGCACACGCATAGCTCAAACCTACAACTTGATACACTACTCCATTAGTGACAATCTTCGCAGCTGGGTGCACGAGAATTGCAACACTCCACTCACAGTCAAGATCCAAGACAAACTCGACAACCAAGGCGTTCTGACTTCGGAAGAGTTGAATCCATTCATATCGAGCGCGATCAGAGATGCACTGGCTCAAAGCCACGCAAGGCAGGTATCCTAGTCGATGGATTCCCACGAAGCACAGAACAACTGGCATCCTGGAGCATGTGGCTATTCCCTACAGATTTGCCAATCGCAGGCGGACCAAACACCCACGCAAAACCAGACATTGTATTGACACTACGCGTCAGCAAGCAAAACGCCAGTGCTAGATATTCAGCTCGGGCCCGCGATAGAAACGACAGTAATGAGAAGTTTGAGCGACGTTTCGCGGAATACGAACGAGAAACCGTACCCGTGGAAGAATTCTATCGTCAGTGCGGCATCTTGATCGATGTAAGTAGTCAACACGTTGCGAGGCGCTGACCGCTAAAACATTCAGATCGACGTGAATGGGCTAGAGGAAGAAAGTATCACAGAGATGACAAGGAACTTTGGAGAAAGCGAACTCTGGGAGAGGGTTATGGTCGAAAGACGTATGGATACGCACTTTCTTGATCAGTAACGACAGCTGTTTCCATGCCAGCACGGAACTATGACGCCTTTGCGTTCTCGCACAGATTCATGTCGCATAGTCATGAAAGTCGCTTTGCGAGTATGAACATGTGTTAGGGACATAAAACAGTACATTGGTACTACTAAAGTATATATATTAATCCGTTAGACCAATTACAGTCATCTAGTATCATCGAAAAAAAAAAGTTCGTCCCGAGTATATCAACTACCAATCATTGCTGACTTGTCATCTAAAGCTGCAACAAGCTGTCAGCAAACGTAGCCAAAAGAAACGACTAGTACCAATGATCTAGACTAGACTGACTTGATCATAGGAGCAGCGTTGGCATTAGGCAGCTTGACGAGCGGGCCAGAAATGTTGGGGAGCTCAATTTCGGGACTTACGTTGAAGTCATTGTTGTTGCCGACGGAGTTGCCAGTTCCAGCGGATTTTCCGTTACCGTTGCCGTTTCCGGCTTGGTTGTTGTTCTGTGAGAAGTGTTAGTTCAGAATGAAGACAGGGAGAGTTGGAGGGATACTTACGCCATTGCCCTGACCGTTGCTGTTGCCATTGTTGAGGAGCGAGTTACCGCTGCCGGCGGCGGCACCAGTGACGGAGCCAGCGGTGTTGGAGAGGGTGCCAACAACACCGCTGACGGTTCCAGTGGCACCACCTAGGAGGTTGCCCTGGCGCTTCAAGAGGCCACTGGTGAGGCCTCCAGTGGCTCCAGTGACGGGCTTGACGGTATCAGTGACTGGCTTGGTGGCTCCAGTGACGGGCTTGACAGCATCGGTAACTGGCTTAGTGGCTCCAGTGACACTGTTGGTCTGGAGAGCGCTAGTGACTTGACCGAGGAGGGAGAGAAGCTGGGGCTGGCTCAGCTTGCTGACGTCAACGCTGTCGGTGAGGCCACGTCCAACAAGGTTGTTGACAAGGGGAAGATCCTTGGCGAGAGAGTTGGTGGTAGGGCCAGCGGTGACACCGTTGAGGAGACCACCCTTGCCGTCAGTGAGGCCACTGGCGACGGGGCCAACAGCCGGGACGCCCTTGACGGGGTCAAGGAGACCACGCTTGGAGTTGCCTAGGATGCCACCAAAAGGCTTGAGGTTGAAGGCGTTGCCGTTGCCAGCATTGTTGTTGGTACCGGCCTGGTTGTTGTTGCCGTTGGCATTGCTAGCAGAGTTTCCGTTGCCGTTGTTCTGGCCGTTGTTGTTGCCGTTGTCAGAGATCAAGTTGTTACTGCCACCGCTGGGGTTGGTGACAGAGCCGACAGTGTTGGTAAGACCACCAACAAGGCCAGAGAGAGCAGCAGTTTGGGGCGTAGGGGCTGCGAGAACCGAGGCGGAGAGCGCAAAGATGGAGATGGCGAATGTGGAACGCATTTTGATTGTGTTTTGGATAGTTGATAGTCGACGAGGAAGGACGATTATGGGAAGCCTAAAGTGAACGGAGGAACTGGAAAAGAACGAAAATGAATGTGATGATGAGTTGGATGATGATCATTTGGTGGACTGCAGAGGGTGGTTTATATGTCCATCCAGACGCTCACCACTTTGATATAGCGATTAAGTTTGTCTGGTCGATCGACAATCCACTGTACGCTAAAGCCTCAGGCAAGCTGCAGCCGTCATCGTGGGTCCAGACATCCTACACCAGGCTACACCATGGTGAAAAAGCTAGAGCTACAGCTTGTCTAGTCATGCTGTACGCATCGTGCATCTTCATACGCCTGCTAGCCGATGTTGCCATTCCCAATGAAGCTCTGGCACGTCAGCCGCCATGAAAGCTTACTGACATTTGTGAGGAGTAAGATTTGATGTTCTAGTTATCGGTCCTACGTGCTGGGGTAAAGGAGAATTATGGCTTCATGTTTAGCGCACTTCTCTGGGTGGATCCCGGCTGTCAAGCTTCGGGGTCACTGCTTAGGAGGCTCAAGTATATCGGTTTACGCCACGGATGTCGATGTACTTCGAAGTTTTGGCGGGGGACTCGACTTTTAGGCAAGGATTTGTCGCCGTGGGCGACATTGCCAAAGTTCGTGATAACCCTGACGATCTGCATCTCTCGGGAGATGCACTCCAAGACGTCGTCGAGCTTGCGTTTTCGGAAGATATGCTTCAGGTCATCGGCAGATCCTGTCTAGCGCGTCCAGTGCCCAGCCAAATTCGGACTACATGATCTACGCTGCTAACAAGACTGGGGAGATCTGCCTCACTAAAGTGTATCTAGCGCAGGCCTCTACGGCAGAGCTATTGGTGGAGCGCAATACAGTTCGCCGATATCCCACTTCGCGACGTTCTGGTCTTCTACGCGAGCGCATTCCCGTGTCGACCGAGAAAAGTGCTGATGGGAATTTCGTCGCTCCGTCTCGTTGCCGGCAAGATCCTGCCTCTCTCTCCCGGACTCCTGCGCGTCTTATCGTCGACCTGGCTGTTCAGGCTCGAGCAGCGCAGGTACCTTGTTGCCCGACATGAACACCTGACCATCTAGTAAACACTACGAAACACCGGGTCAGGGGTGCAGTGAGCTATCCTGCACCGAAACCATACTTCCAGGGGTTACGCACGCCAGATCACACTGCTCGCCCTGAATCACCGCCCTTTGATCTTCCAGACTCTTTTACACATCTTGGAAGTTGCGGAGTTTGCCATGATGAAGTTGAGGCTGCATTGCTGCAGGTGTGGCTGTGTGCTGAAACACCCCAGGCGCGCCGTTCGTGACGCAAGACGGTCAATGCTTCCACGCTCTACCCCTCAGCAACTTCCTCAAAGTTTTGAACCCCCACCGAGATGAGAGAGAAGAACCTAGTTTACAAAAGGACATGGAAAAGGAGGGGACCAGTGATGAGACGGACTGGAGGTTAGCGCGAGATCATTCCGCTTCCTGTGTTACTTTCCATCTCGGAGTGTTGTCCTAGCCTCTTCTTTGCTTTCCATATCAATCAAGGCCCATGCGCTTTAGTATGTCAACAGCCTCGTCAACTCTAGCCATCAGCCTTGTCTTTACTTGTCGTGTCCACCTGCTGGAGTTGTTCGGATATGTGCGTCATCTTCAGGTGAGGAGTCAATACATTGCAACGGCTCTGTCCAGCGACATACATCCACACTATCAGCCCACGAATGTAGTTTTCATGATAGAGATATACGACAAGTGTTTCGGAAAGATGGTGACAGATGTGGCTACCGAAGGTTTCTTGCCGATCGCGGTGGAGAGGACAGTCTGGGATGCTGAAGTGCTCCAGTTTCTCGCTTGTTTGTACAGATTCTAGTGTAAGGGAAAATTTCCGCTGGCTATCATAGATACGTTGCCGAAGGGCATGGTGGGTTCAACGCACCTGTTCCTGCCTGAGAATTGGGTTATTTGTAAGTGGTTCATGGAGGAGGTGAACAAGAAAATACGAGATGCCGGCGGAGAAGCAAAGTCGCTGTTATGGGGCATGATGAAGGTGCTAATTGGAAGGTTGCCGGTGGGATTTGGAAGCGAGGGCGTCGCCGAAGAGTTCGTGCCGCCAACGGATGGTCAGGCTCGTGAAGTCGCGGCAACGACGGCTTGGTTGAATCAGAATGAACAGAAAAGCCGCTGAAGGTCGGATAGCTATCTTGTGTTAAATGTACAAGTATTGTCTGCCCGAACTCCCGATGAAACCTTTTCCAACCCCAGGTGTAGTATCCGAATATACAAATAAATGCAAACGTGAACGGCGTGACGACGTGAAGATTACTCGCAGTCGGTAACGCAGCCCTGGCTAGCGTCCTTGACGAACCGCGCGTACTTGAAAAGAGTACCTTTCTGGTACTTCAGTGCGGGCGCAGTCCACTTCTTACTCCTCTCTGCTAGTTCTTGCTCGCTAACAGCAACGTTTAGCTCATTCGATTCGGAGTCAATGGTGATCTCGTCGCCATCCTGGACCAAGCCGATGGGACCACCTTCTTGTGCCTCAGGAACAATGTGGCCGATCAAGAAGCCGTGGCTACCACCACTGAAGCGACCATCTGTAATGAGCGCAACATCCTTGCCAAGACCAGCGCCCATGATGGCAGAGCTGGGCTTCAACATTTCAGGCATACCAGGACCGCCCTTGGGGCCTTCGTACCGGATGACAACGACCGTCTTTTCGCCCTTCTTGATTTCACCACGCTCGAGAGCGGTAATGAAGTCGTCTTCGGCATTGTAGCATTTGGCTTTACCAGTGAATATGGTGCCCTCCTTGCCAGTGATCTTGCCTACACATCCACCAGGTGCAAGCGATCCTCTCAGAATTTGCAAGTGACCAGTAGACTTCAGAGGCTCGTTGAGCGGTCGGATGATCTTCTGCTCAGCGGGGAAATCCCTGACGTTCTCCAAGTTCTCCTTCAGTGTCTTACCAGTCACAGTCATCTGGCTACCGTCAAGGAGACCTTCCTTGAGCAGGAACTTGAGAAGTGAAGGTGTGCCACCGATGTCGTGAATATCGGCCATGACGTACTTGCCTGAAGGTTTCAAATCTGCCAACAGTGGAATGCGGTTGCTCACACTCTGGAAGTCGTCAATGGTGAGCTTGAGCCCGACCGAGTCTGCAATCGCAATCAAGTGAAGAACAGCGTTGGTCGAGCCACCCGTGATGCTGATGACAACCATGGCGTTCTCAAATGCTTGTCGGGTAAGAATGTCACTTGGTCGGATATCCTCCTTGAGCAGGTTCTTGATAGCGCCACCTGCTGCCAAGCACTCCAGCATCTTCGCCTTGGAGTTTGCGGGGTTTGACGAAGAGCCAGGTAGCGACATGCCCATCGTCTCAATCGCAGTAGCCATTGTGTTTGCTGTGTACATTCCTCCACAGGCACCCTGTCCATTGCAGGCATGCCTGATGATGTCAAACCGCTGGTCTTCGGTGATTTCACCCGTGATGAATTGGCCGTAGGCTTGGAAAGCGGAAACGATATCGATCTGCTGGTTCTCGAGGGACTTGGCGCAGCCGGGTTGGATGGTACCGCCGTACACCATGAGGGAAGGCCTGTTTACACGACCCATGGCCATGACAACACCAGGCATGTTCTTGTCGCAGCCGGGAATGGAGATGTTCGCATCGTACCACTGGCCGCCCATGACTGTCTCAATGGAGTCTGCAATAATCTCACGCGACTGCAGCGAGTAGCGCATACCCTTTGTGCCCATGGAAATACCGTCGCTAACACCAATTGTGTTGAACTGCATTCCAAGCAGGCCTGCCCTCTCCACACCCTCCTTGACCTTGTGGTTCAGGTCCATCAGGTGCATGTTGCACGGGTTGCCCGAGTACCAGACCGACGCGATGCCGACCTGGGCCTTGTCCATGTCTGTTTCGCTCATACCGGTGGCGTACAGCATAGCCTGGGAGGCGCCCTGCGACTTGGGCTGGGTAATGTGCTTGCTGACCGAATTGAGCTCATTGTCGGCTTTGGCGGCGCGGGCTGCGGAGCTGGAAAGCGCACGTCTGGCAGCAGTTAGCCACTGAATCCGGCTTCACGGGCCAAAAGACTTACGCTGCGTGCCATTGCGGCCGCGGTGAGCACCTTGCGCGCGCGAGAGCTCCTCCAAAGCGTGCGAGAGACATGGTGGCGGACTGGCTGCTCTTTCTGTAGCGGGTCGCTGTTCTTAATAATTTAAAGATGCGAGCTCGGAGGACGCGGGGACGGACGCTTCTCCGAATGCATGGCTGACTGGCCAATGAGGAGCGACATGATGATGCGACACCATCTTCTCCACAGTTGAACATGCAGTCATGTCAACATGCGAAGATATATATGCGTAGGCTCATTGACTTACTTTAAATCATGGAATATCTTGCAAGTGTGTGTGTGTGCGTGTGTTGAAGCGAACGGCCCTCTACGTGGATAGGGACGGGTACGCACTATTTCACTCTTCTATTGTCACAATCAACAGCGCATCACAACAACATCTGCGGACATTATGGCTGTTGGAATTCAAGTCATGCTTGCTATATGGAGTCGTGCTGTTGCCTCGCCCTCATGTTCATTCTGCTCGCCATATTCTCTTAATCTCCCAACCCAATCTATAGAATGAGATACTTCCTCATCTGCCTCCATTGCTCAACGTGTCTGGCGCAGGCCGCTAGCAAGATCTATACAGGCTTCAACCATGGTGCTTTCTGGGGCGTGGAAGCCAACGCCAAAACGAAGACAGACTTTCTTGACGGCTTCAACTTGGCTAGGAATCTCACCACCGACATACCCTTTGATAGCGCGCGCTTGTTCACTTGCAAAGCAGCCGGTACTCTCGATGAATCCACCGAAGCTTTTGGTGCCGCAGTCGACTCCAAGACCAACCTGCTACTAGGATTCTGGATCACGCCAGGACAGAAAGGCGGCTCGCCCGACGAGAACGTCAAAAATGAAATGGCCGCACTCGAAAAAGGGTTCAAGCAACATGGTCAAGCTCTTTCCGATCTGGTTATTGGGCTCTCCATCGGCAGCGAGGACATATACCGTGCCGACGAGGCTGGCGAGATAGGTGTCACTGCGGCTGTTGTAGGTCAGACTATTGCCCAAGTCAAGAAAGCTATCGCTGCCTCGTCATTCGCTCAGTATATGAAGTGCAAGCCAATCGGCCATGTTGATACAGCCAAGCACGCCGTGGTAGATAACGCAGACTTCATTGGCATGACTGCATACCCGTATTGGAACAAAGACAGCATCGAAACAGCAAGTGCAAGCTTCCAAGGCTCGCTTGAGCAAGTCAAGCAGCGCGCAGGTAACAGACCTGTCTGGATTGCTGAAATGGGCTGGCCCTCTACTGATACCGAACAGCATGGCGCTGCAGTGGCCGGTGTAGACGAAGCTCAGAAGTTTTGGACGGAGGTTGGCTGTGCTGTGTTTGGTAAATACACCACGTTCCATTTCGAGTTACTCAAAGACACCACGCCAGAACAGAAGGCTGATTGGAGTATCGTTGACTCGAATTCTCGACAATCACGGATCAAGAACATGAGCTGTGGCAACCCACAGCCAAAGCCCGCCGTCCCGGGTAGCCCACAAGCGTCATCCCAACCTATTGCATCGGCACTCCCAAACATACCCATTTTTGATTTGCCGGCCACTGCAAGCGCCACAGCTATGCTATCGATGTCTGTATCTCTGCCGATCGGATCAAGTACTATGCATGTCACGGTAACTAAGACGACTACGGTAACTCCGGAGCCCATCGTACCGTCACCAACTACATCCAGCAAACCATCATTCGTCACTTTGATAGTGACCATGACCAGTATCACCACAGTCACAGCGCAGCCTTCCATCACCACAAGAGCAAGTGTTGGCTTATCACAACCTCCCACTGATGTTATCGGTTCACTTGGTATGTTCCATTTCAGAAGGAATTCTGCCAAAGCTAATGCTTCTCAGCACAAATCCAGACAGCGACAGGTCCCAAAACCGTCACGACAAACACAACAGCAACGACCGTCGTCTTCGCCAAGACTACAGCAATCACCGTTCCGAGAGACCTACCCCCGGATGTCCAGTGGTGTGTTACAGTCGCCGACATGGACCGAAACGACAAACCTATCACTATCGCTGCCGGACCTGCTGGAGCCAATGGTGAATGTGCTCCACCTCAAACGTATCAAGGATATCCGTACATAACAGCACGAGCAGTAGTAAAGCCATCCGAGATACCCATCGGAACAGATTGGTGCGTTACCGTGGCTGATATTGATCGCAATGGTCGTCCTGTACCTGTTGATGCCGGGCCCGCTGGAGCGGGTGGCGAGTGTAGTGTTCCGCCAATGTATAGTGGTGTGCCTACTATTGCTACATCAACTGTCGACTCGAAGACTCTTGAGCCATCGAAGGGGCCTCTGGCCCCGGTATCTTTGACTGTGGGGTTCTCTTTGCTTTCCAGTGTTGAGACGCCAGCAAGTGCTGTTGCATCTCAAGCAAACTCTGGTACTTCATTGTCCGGTAAGTCACTCGGCTTAGTTGGTAGATTGACTCTTTCTAACAAATAAGATAGCTTCATCGGGGAAGTTGCAATGTAAACGTCGCGAGCCTCGGTCTGTAGTACTGCCTATATCAAACTCTACCGCAGTAATCCCAGTACATACTACGGAATTAGCATCAATTTCGCCAGCATCCTCACATTCCGTTAATTTGGTTAAACTACAATCCAGTTCATCCGGTGCCATGCTTTCCGAGTTCAATTTCCCTACGCCAACAGCTGCGGCGGAGACCGAGGTGATGGTTGACCGTGGAGATAGAGTGGCAATCAAACGACGTGGGACCAAGAAGCTCTGGTGGGACTTTCTGAAGGGTGTGAAAAGGCTATTTGGGATCAAATCGTGATGAAGTTTGTTGTTGTTACTCGATGCAAACGCTGGTAGAGATCTTTTGCGGTGAATATTAGCGTTTTTGAGATGGACTGCAGTGTAAACAATGGGAGTCCTTCAAGATTTCATGCACATAAGATGGGTGTCGAATATTTTAGCACGATGGCTTTTTGTTGTTCAAGGTTGGGTAGTAGGGGCTTGTCCCCCTACTACCTAACCTTGGACGACCCTAGACAGGAAGAGCTAGAGCAAGACAACTGCAACTAAAATCACTTGGACACCTCAGCCGCCCTTTTGTTCATGTGCCGATTCCAGAATACTGAAAGCTGTTCAATTGATTCGGCTCGATTGGCAAGGGAGAGAAGGAATTATCACAGCATTAAAGAAGCTATTCATCAGCCGTCATATAGACGGTGGCTTTGTTTGTTTGTTCATTCATGTGATATCTCATCTCTCGTACTAGCTAGCATAAGTTTTCCGTAACCGTTAAGAACCCGAAATAGTCCACCATGAGACACCTGATAGACTCCGAATTCGCACTTTTGCAGATATAACCCGATAACTCGAAACGACCTAAGATGCTAAAGGCGGTTGCCCATATCATTCTATCAAGGTAAATGGTAGATGTCGATAGGCCAGAAACTTGGATACACAACTCTACAGCGCAATGCAATGTCTGACGCGACTCGCGGAGGATGGCACGCGTCTAGGCAGCAGCCGCTACCTAAGCGGCGGGGGTGGAGGTGGCGGGAGGGTTCTCGACGGCCTTTTCGGGGGTCTCGTTGGTGGCAGCGGCCTCGGTGAGAGGAGCCTCGCCATCGGCGGGGGCGTCGGGAGCGTCATCCTCCTTGCCGGGGGAGTCGATCGCGACCTTAACGGCGATCTCACGGCCCTCGATCTCCTTGCCGTTCATCTCGGAGCAAGCCTTCTGCTGGAGCTCCTCGGATCCGAGGGTAACGAAACCGAAGCCACGGCCCTTGCGGGGCTCACCGCGGGCCTGGAGCTTCTTGACCATGAAGCGGGGGATGGGGCGGAGGGCGATCTTGGCCTGGGTAGGGGAGTAGTCCTTGAAGATCTCAAGAAGCTGGTTTACTCGTTAGCATGCGCTGTAGAAGACGGGGTCTTTAGACTTACCCTGTCCTCCTTCAGGTCGTACGGCAGGTTCGCAACCATGACCTTGGTCTTGGAGGGAACGCCATCCTCGGGAGGACCGCGCTGCTTGCGCTCACGGGGTCCCTGAGGAGCGGACTTGTCGGCACCCTTCTTTGCGGTAAGCGCTTCGTTCGTAGTCTCGGTTAAGGGGGCAACTTGGCCGGGTACATTTGTAGGAGTGGAGTCGGCAGGAGCCTCGTTGGAGAGCTCGACCTGCTCGGCACCTTCAGCATCGGCCTTGTTGTGAAACCTGATTAGCTTGTGCACACAGTTGTAGCATGGGAGGTGCTTACAGTGCGTCCACCGCGTCCAGCACGGCCGCCACGGCCACGACCGCGACCACGTCCACGGGTGGAAGTGCGGCGACGGGCCTCGCCGGTGTTGCCCTCGGCCCCGCTGCCGGCGCCCTCAGCGTGGGCCTCGGGAGTGCGGGCAAGCTGGATGGAGACCTTGCGGTCGAGGATGGCCTTGCCGTTGAGCTCAGCAATGGCACGCTCGGCCTCGGACGGGGTCGAGAGGGCAACAAAGGCGTAGCCGACGGGGCGCGAGGTGCGCGGGTTGGTGGGGATGGTCGTGGACTCGCTGTGCAACGTGTTAGCTGCAGCCTCTGGCGTCACGGGGTAAAAACAGGGACCACATACACCAGGTAGTCCTTGAAGAATTCCTTCAACTCCCCCTCGGTGGTCGCGTACGCGAGGTTTCCAATGTAGAGTCGCCTGCCCTCAGCGGCGCTCGCACGGACAGCCTGGTCCTCGGCTGCCGTGGCTTGTTGAGCGCCAGTGCTCTCCGCGGGGTTGGTAGTAGCGGAGGCGGCGTTGTCGTTGAGGGAGGTGGTGGCCATCTGGGCGGTGACACTGTCGACAGGTGCGGACATGATTGCTGAAGTTTGGGTGGTTGACGAACACGAGTGGAGATCGAACGTGCAAGAGGTTGAGGAAACTTGGAGTCCTGGTAGACCGGTGAAGGTAACCTTGAACAGTAGTGGATGAGTGCGTGGTTGATGGGATTGTCGAACCGCCTGTTGGTGGAACTGTTGACGAGGGGGGTGTGGAGTGGGTAGCTACGAGCCCGGGGAAGGTTGAGAGAGGATTGGGTTGATGGGGTGCGTTGAGTGTCTCTGTTGTTGACTTGATGGGGGAGAAAGGGAGCCAGGCGTCTACCAGGCAGATTATTTTGAAGAGCGCAGCCATGGGGCTTGGCCGCATCCGGTAACGGAAGCGGCCCCTGCGCACAATCACCAAGGGGCCCACTTGCCTGTGAGCAGCTACCAGGAGTGCATGGACAGGGGAAACGGCGACTAGGCTGCTGGGGCGTGCATGGACAGAGTTGGACATGGCCATGGCACAGGCAATGGCTGCATCGTCGTGAGCAGCGCTGCAACAGTCGCGCCAGCTGCGAATCCGCCCACCGACTGTCCAGGCGTGGCGCGGGCACGCGATGCACCCCCTCGAGTGCTTCGACCAGCCCGACGCCACACCTCGCTCTAGCGCCACAGTTAGCCTGCGAACTCGGCTTGCATGACGCTCCAGCTTCACTGGCGACCCGCCGCCCACTGCCGCTAGAAGCATGAAAAAGCCCCGCCTGCCGTTGACGTGTCCGCTAGTGCACCGCTTCTTCCTGCACCGGATCCGGGGGGCCTGCCATTCACACTGCCCATCGCTCGAGTCCTGTCCTGTCCCGGCTGGCGGTAGATCAGCAATCGGCTTGCGGTGAGACACACTATGTCGAGTGCACGGCAAGCGCGCCGCGCCCTGGTCGTCTACGGCTCGGAAACAGGCAACGCGCAGGATGTGGCCGAGGAAATGGGAAGGCTCGCTGAGCGCCTGAGATTCGACACGCAAGTCGCAGAGCTGAACGCCATCACTCTTGTATGTCAGTGGCGACGCTGGGTGCTAGGAACCATGGTTGACGGTCGGTAGAGACAACTGCTGCAACACGACGTGGTCCTCATCGCCATTTCCACCACCGGCCAGGGCGAACTACCGCCAAACAGCCAGAAGTTTTGGAGGGCCATCCGAAGTGCTCGACTGCGGCCGGGCTGCCTGCAGCACCTGAGATTTGCATCCTTTGGTCTGGGTGATACGTCCTATCCAAAGTACAACTGGGCGCATCGCAAACTCTACAATCGGCTTGTCCAGCTCGCAGCGCAGCCAATATGCGATCGTGGCGAGTCTGACGAACAGCATCCAGAGGGGTACGTCAACACCACTGTCGCTTCCACCCATCGCTGCATTGCTTGTTTTGGTGTGTTGTGTCGTCTCAGTTTGTCATGCTTCTGTACACGGCAAAACTTCATCCCAACTACCAGCGCATGTCTGACTCTTTCAAAGCATCGACGGTTCCTTCCTACCATGGTCAACGAAGCTTCGCCAACATCTCCTCGACTCGTACCCTCTGGCTGATGGTGTCGAGCCGATACCGGACAATGTTTTACTAGATCCGAAATGGCTGCTCGAGACCATGGACGACGGTGCAGCATCTTCACCAAAACTCGAATCTGAGCCTGCCTTGGGTGGCGATGCGCCTGACGCTCCCCCATCAGATCTTCTCAACATACCTGGCGGACTTGGTGCCAAGATTACAAGTAACGAGAGAGTCACTCCGGCGACCCATTGGCAGGACGTCCGGCATGTCAAGTTTGAGATACCAGAGACACATCCATACGTCCCGGGTGATGTACTTACAATTTACCCCAAGAACTTCCCCTCCGATGTATCCCAGTTCCTCGAGTGTATGGGCTGGACCTCCATGGCTGACGTACCTCTCTGCTTCGTCCCTTCATCGTCATTGACACCATCCAACGCCACTCTGCCCATCCGAAATATGGAGCCAGGCAGTGCGATAACCCTACGGCAGCTTTTGACCAACCATCTTGATATTATCGCTATACCCCGAAGGTCTTTCTTTGCTCAGCTTGCGCATTACACGAGCGACGAGTTCCACAAGGCAAGACTACTCGAGTTTACAGACCCTCAATATCTCGACGAACTATACGATTACACGACACGCCCGCGTCGCAGCATCTTAGAGGTCTTGCAGGAGTTTGAGTCTGTCAAGCTACCCTGGCAGCGTGTGTGCAGTATCATCCCTACCCTACGCGGTCGTCAGTTTAGTATCGCAAGCGCGATAAACCCAACTGCAGACATGGACAAGAAGACAAGGATCGAGCTATTGATTGCGATAGTCAAGTATAGGACGGTGATTAAGAGAATAAGGCAAGGTGTTGCTACACGATACATTGCTTCCCTTACGCCAGGGCAAGAGATTACAGTCACACTTTCGCGAGGCGGGCTTGGTGTGAATAAAGAAGAAGTTGATAGACCGGTTGTTATGATTGGGCCAGGAACAGGTGTAGCGCCCATGCGTTCGCTAATATATCAACGTATACAGTGGCGCGAGGAGCGCAAGAGACTTCAGAATGGCCACGCGCAGGAAGACGACGAACCCGTAAACGACCTACTGTTCTTTGGCTGTCGCAATGCCGAATCAGATTACTTCTTCAAAGACGAATGGGCGCAGCTCCAATCCTCCGGTGTGCCCCTTCAAGTCTTTGTGGCATTCTCTCGAGACCAGGTAAGTTTCCAGCTTGGCTCGTTGACACTCTTTACTAACCACACGACAGCGTCAGAAATTTTACGTCCAAGATCTCATCCGTCAGCAATCTGCCCTGGTCTTTTCGCATCTCTTCCACAAATCTGGCATCTTGTATATTTGCGGCTCGTCAGGCAAAATGCCCCAGGCTGTACGCGAAGCGCTCATCGAAGCTTTCCAGGAACATGGCAGTATGGAGAGAGAAGGCGCTGAGGCTTATCTAGTGGGCATGGAGAAGAATGGGAGATATAGACAGGAGACGTGGTAGAGGGTTGGGTTGGCAAGACATATGTGTGTTATATGCAAGTTCCCGGCATCGCAGACTATATGATCAGTAGTGGGTGGTACGGTAAGATGAACTTGCATGCATGGTTGGGTTGTATGGGGGCTATATGCACTATAACTACTGCCCCGTCTTCGAAATCGAGATTGCGATGTCTCACATGCATTATATGCCAGTAAGAATTTGGCAATCCAACTACCGCGTATCTCGATGCGTGGCATAATGGTCTGCAAGGGCAGAGGAAGAGAAAGAAGTAGGATGTTGGAGGACTGATAGCGGAGCTAGGCGAAGCACGTGGAATGCTACACTACAGTGTTTGAAGCGTCGAAACATAGGACGCTGTAACGCTTGCTATTTCGGGTGCTGTCACACTACAGCATGCGAGCCTGACATAAGCATGCCTATTCAGGCAAGCATTCCATCGCGTTAACTAGCGTGCGAGATGTGCAGGTGGGTGCAGTGCGTCAGGCAGGTTCACGCTTCACACATTGACCTTAAGCTGCGCCTCGGTGCTGCAGAGGCGATAGTCTGCTTGGCATAAGTATATGTAGATCTTGCTTGGCGTTGAGACAGGGTCAGCGTGGAGCCGTCTTTGAGAGGGCCGGAGTCGATGTGAACGCTGATGCAGTGTGAGAAAGGGCGGGCTGGCTGATTACCTAAGCAGCGTGACCCGTGCAGATCGAGCTGTTCGCGGAACCGGAAGAAAGGGCTCGTGCAGGCAGCCTCCACGCCACCATCACCATCGTTCATGTCCGCCCTAGCAGCGGCTTCGCGCACATACTTCGTTCGCCCTACGAAATTCTATCCCTCCGCGAAACGATGGACTTTTCTACACCTGCACCAGGCCCGAACTTGGGAACGCTTCCTGACGAATTAATCCTTCTCGTCCTAGATCAGCTTGGTGCAGATGACTATGTGACATTGCGCGATTTATGTGCGACAAGCTCGCGGTTTCGTCGTCTGGCGATAAATCGACTCTATCACAGATTTCCAGGTTGCGCCCCAGAGCAGTTCCTACGTACCATAGCGCTGTCGCCTTCAGACGAACGCCACGAATTGATGCATCATGTCAAGGAGGTGGTATGGTATCAAAACTATTGGGATCGACCATCTAGACGTCAATGCCTACCTCTAGGCGATAGACATGCCGTTGCCAACATGCTTAGGAGTTCTGGAGCCATCTTGGATACTACAGAACTCTCCACAGACTTACCAGGACGCTTCATAGGCTTTCCTTTGGAATACCAAGTCCATTGGTGGTATTTGGAATTCTTCCTGTTCTTCACGCCCAAGGTTCAGAAAATTACTGTACACGACGCATGGCAATGGGACGACCACAGTTACTGGTTTAAGAGCTTGGCGGCAAACCCATCTCACTTCGAAAATCTGCGGTCCATTACCGTGTTCGGTCCTCTACGCCTGAGGAATATTGTGCCCCTTTTGACTTTGCCTTCCATACGCGCCTTGGGTCTTATACAAGCCGTCGACATGCGCCAAGAACCTGACAGAGCCTTCTCATGGGCCCGTGACGGCGAAGACTACGTTGACCGACGATTAGCGAATGGTTCGTCTCTTGAGCATCTGGTTATACGGGAATCGGATCTGCATATTCCCTTTGCAGTGGACATCTTTGAGAAACTCAACAAAGTCAAGAGTTTTACCTGCGAGCATGTCTGTCACGAACTTGCATGGTATCCCAGAGCGCAGCCGTCCGTTTTCCCGTGGATCGGGAACTTGTGCTGGGGACCAGATAGCTCTCTCGAAAGTTTACATTTACGCATAGAGTCAGTAGTGACGCACGAAGAAATGTCCTCGCTCTGTCACCACGTTGCTGGTCCCATGCTCGCAAAACTTCGTACTCTGAACATTGGTCCTTGTAGTTCCAGCACTTTCAGAGGCTTGGATCCTACACAATCTGGAGATCCATCAATTATAGCTTCAAGGATCGTAGGCGCATTTCCCAACACACTCGAATCTCTACAGATTCAGTGGGCTTATGAGCGTGACGGGGAACCCCGGTTACAGCTCTTCATCAATATCATACAGTACTTGCCCGAAGCCGCTGCTTCTTCAAACCACAACTTGAAGCATATCTCTATCGTTGACTGGCCAGCGCTTGCAGGTTGGTTCCCTCTCCAAGACGAAGTCATCATTTTGAAACAGAAATACGAGCGCTGGGGAATGCAGTTTGATGTAATCTACGAGGAGATTGAGGATAAGGAGCCACTGTCTATCATGGAAGACGTGGAGCCTGATTGGCTCTGGGTCCACAGGACGGACCATTTCGCGACACATTGCGGGTTTTCTCACCCATCGTCTAACCATGGCTAGAGGAGTGTGTGAATACGATCTCTAAAGCATTTTTGGGTGGTATTTATAAAGTTTCATTTGGGACTCGGAGTGCGTGTTGGTGTTGTACCAGCAGATAAGACTACGCTTGCTGCTGACACAGCTAATGCGTCCTTGATCGGTCTGATAGCCGCTAAATCATTAGCGTCCCTCCCAACGCGGGGAGGCTCCTGTTCCTCGTCATCGTACTTGGCGTCAGTCTCTTTTTGTAACATGAGACAAAAGCTTCAGTACATAGGAAACCGTCAGCGGCGGAGTATTTGTTCATCAGCCGTCCACTTAGACGGCATAGCAGCCGACATGGATACTCATCTCCCATCCAGGTCTGGCTTCGATGCTCTTCCCAACGAACTCGTCATGAGCATTATCGAGCGCTTGCCGAACGACAACGCTAGGGATATATGCAATCTAAGCCTGACTAGCCGTCGCATGTACACGCTCTCAGTCGATCATCTGTACAAAAGTCTCTTAGTACGACGTCCGTGGCCACTCCTGCGTACGTTATGGTTGAGTCCAGAACTTGCGAACCGAATTTGGAACATCACGTGGAAGCACAACTTCAACGATCATGACGATACCGAGGAAAATCAGGCAGTCCTATCCAACTGCATCAGATCGTTGCACTTGTCACACCCGAACGGGTTGATCTCTGATGTTACTGGGCTTCGGCGCGATCATGAGTTCATTGAGATACTCCTAATGTTCGCTCCAAATCTCCGTACACTTGTTGTTGCAGACAGAGCCTCCTGGCCCGACGGCGAATATTGGTTCAGAACGATTGCAAGCAATCCAGATCGGTTCCTGCGTCTGAGATGCATAAACATACATGGTCCACTATCAGTGGAAGCCATAGCATACTTGTTCCTCCTTCCTTCACTTCACGATCTCATCGCTTCGGACTTGGTTCTCTCCGAGCGCACCAACGACAAACGTGTTTGGGACAACGAAATTCCGCTTAGAACGGTGTTAGACCCCGGTTCGTCTCAAATTGAGAAGATCACGTTGAAGCGATCTGTCGTGGAGGTGCCGACGCTGAAATACTTCACCGAAGCCTGCAGAGAGCTGAAGAGCTTCGCTTACGAACAAGACATCAACAACGACCGACGCGGCATGTATTCTCGAAGTCTCTTGTCCAAGTTTGGCGAACTTTCAGCGGCTTTCGTTCTCAAGCGCACAACACTTGAGCATCTCTCCATCCGCGGTGACCAGCAGATGCTTCACCAGGAGCACATACTGCAGGTGGCGCGATTGGCTTCCGATATGTCCAAACTTCGTTCGCTGGACATGGGTCTTATTACGCATGATGACGATCCGGTACAGTGCACTTCAGATTTTGTGGCGGAGCTGGTACGCTTTCTTCCGCCCACACTTGAAGAGATGAGCTTTGAGATTGACTGGCAAGAGCACTGGGGTTCAAAGGGGTGGGAGGGACCGACAGAGATGCTGCGCTATCTCGCTAGTATCGCTCCTTTGAAGCTGTCTTTGAAGAAAGTCGCTGTGGTGGACTGGCCACCTTTCTTGGGTCATTTCCCGCCAGATTTTGCACAGCTGCATCGATGCTTCGCGGATCAGAACATCAATTTTGTATCCATTCCCGCCAATATCGAAGGACCGGATCCGCTGCAGTTGTTGGACTTTGTAGAGCCGGGGTGGGTGTTTGTACAAGTTGCTGCTGCGGAGCACGCGTGATTTCGTTTTCATCACGTAGCACTATGGTACCAATCCCGTACTACTCAAACGTGCTACTGTAGTTCCAATTCGATCGAAAATGAGACTTTGCTGTTCGTTGCTAAAGTTTGGTGGCCGAACGCGCGAGTGAGGTGTTCGCGTGTTGAGCTATGACTCGCGTGAAAGGCAGCTGTGATGTACGTCATGTTGAAGTTACGACGCGCCCCTCCACTTGCTCACAAACTATCCCAATTTACGGCCCTCCACCACGGCTCTTGATCATTCAATATGGCGCAAAAAGGAGATCATCTGTTACAGCGCCCTCTCTATGGTAAGATAACTGCTCCCTTGCCCAGCGCGCACGAAACTAACGTCCGCAGTGTTTGATCTGCCCGAGGAGCTATTAGCCACACTCGCTCTCAAAGACCGACCCGAGCAGCCGGTAGAAGAGATACCGCCCCAAATACCTGCGACCGCGAACGAATCCTCCGATACCGCCGAAGAAGAGAGCAACAGCCCGGCAAAAGCCACTTCGTGCAACCTCTGTGGGCTCAGCTTCGTGTCCCTCGCAGACCAGCGCAACCACGTCCGATCCGATCTTCATGGTTATAATCTGAAGCAAAAGATAAAGGGAGCAAAGCCTGTGGGCGAAGCAGAGTTTGAGAAGCTCATCGGAGATCTGGACGAGAGCATATCAGGGTCTGAGTCATCAGAATCCGACGAGGATGATGATGAAGACGGGGCCAAGGCGAAGGATTCCACGCTTAGCGCGCTGTTGAAGAAGCAGGCCAAAATATCAGATCCCGAGTTTGACGAGTTTGCCTCGCGGAAGAAGCAGAGAGGGCCTGGTAAGCCTCCGTTAATGTGGTTCACGTCACCCTCGATACCTGACAACATGTCGCTGGGCGTGTATCGCGCGATTCTGTCGAATGCAGAGCTGGAAGAGGAGGCGAATATTCCAAACATCTTGCGCAAGAAGCAGCTGTCTCCGAAGCAGCCCCCCAAGGTCAAGGCAAACGAGAACGGTGTCCCATTACCAGGCACAGATATTGGGCCGCATTATTTCCTATGTATGATAGGAGGTGGCCACTTTGCTGCAATGATAGTAGCGCTGGCACCGAAGACAGGGAAGAACCACACCGGATTCGATGAGCGATCGGCGACCGTGATTGCCCACAAGACATTCCACAGGTACACTACACGACGGAAACAGGGAGGTTCGCAATCGGCCAACGATAACGCAAAGGGCAACGCACACTCTGCCGGTTCATCAATCCGTCGTTACAACGAGACTGCGCTTATCGCTGAAGTCCGTGAGCTACTCTCTAATTGGAAGAGCATGATCGATACTGCGGACCTGGTATTCGTCCGCGCAACCGGCGCGACTAATCGAAGAACTCTTTTTGGTCCATATGAAGGACAGGTTCTGCATCACAATGACCCACGCAATCGAGGCTTCCCCTTCAGCACACGGCGGGCGACTCAAAAAGAGCTGATGCGTGCGTTTGTTGAACTTACTCGAGTGAAGCAGAGTACTATAGATGAAGCAGCGCTTGCTGCTCTCAATACTCCTCAGAAAGAAGCTGCAACTGCGATGCCAGTTCCAGCAAAACCTAAGCTCAAGAAGCCGACAAAAGAAGAAGAGGCTGCGATGTTACACACTTCCCAGATTATACCCATGATTAAACGTTCGAAGGTTCCCGCACTTCTAAATTACCTCAAGACGAACAACCTTCCATCAAGTTTCAACTTTCTCCCAACGAACCACCACACACCTACACCGCTGCATCTTGCTGCATCCCTCAACTCTGCTCCTGTTGTTCTAGCGCTTCTGACGAAGGTCGGTGCTGATCCAACCCTGATGAACGACGAAGCACGAACCCCTTTCACCTTGACGGGCGACCGTGCAACCCGTGACGCCTTTCGTGTCGCGCGTTCGGAACTTGGAGAATCTGCTTGGGATTGGGAGAAAGCCGGTGTACCTACAGCAATCACCAAAGCTGAGGCTGACAAGCGAGACGCTCAAGAGAAGACCGAGAAAGCTGCAGAGACTAAGGCTGAAGCTGACCGACGGAAGGCTGAGACCGAACGTGTTCGAAAGGAAAGTGAGGCTGAAGAAGTTAGGAGGAAGGAGCAGAGACTGGGCAAGGGCAAATCATTAGGTGCATTACCTGTCAAGACTGGAGCAGACTTGAGGGAGGAAGAAATGAGGGGCTTGACGCCAGAAGCCAGAGCTAGAATGGAAAGAGAACGGCGAGCTAGGGCTGCCGAAGAGAGACTCAAGCGGATGCAACGTTGAAGGTGCTCTCATGGGAGTCGCGCTTTCTTGCCTAGCTGTTGGCATATTTAGAAGGGATTGAGTTTCTCTTTCGTTGCGCACTCGGTCATACGAACAAATCGTAAGAGCAAGGTGAGATTCTACGTGGTTGTATAAAAGACCCTCGTCGGTCAGCACAATTAATGGTCATGAATCGCACTTTGTCTCTCACGCCAACCATTAGCCTGGGTATTTCGCGCGGCTATTCTCACATGGGTCAACCGAGGTGAACAGAGCTACTGGCCTAAATGGCTTGAATACAATGAGCAATACCAATGATATCGAAGGAGGTAGCAAGGCGAGTGCTATCAAAACATGAGTTGATCTGGATCTGAGAGACTGGCGATGTAGGCATTAGCGATAAATGGCGGAAACAGACAGAACAGCAAACACGAGTGGAGATGGTCAAGATGTTCCTGGCTCCGGAATACATGACGCTACCAAAGCTCCATCAACTGCTTCAGTCCTCGTATATGTAATTCGTCGATCGTCATCACAACGACTGCATCCAACACCCGGTCTTCGGTATGACAATTACCATTCAAATCTCCAACAATGAACGAACACCATTCTACCTCAGTATGTGCTTAACAACGCGCGCAGAAAAAAAGTCAACTATCAGCTCTTGCGGTATCACTTACGCGGACGAGTCGCTGGCATGGGTGCTAGATGACTACGTCTACTTTGTACCGATCTCGGACGGTCATGAAGATGTGCAAATTAGACAGTAATTATGGCTTTGTCAAGAGAGCTCTTCGGTCTAATTTATGATATTACACATGCTGAAAGTGTGGTGCTAGTCGTAGGTTTTCGGGTTTCCGATCTTAATGCCCAATGACGTCACCACCATCAGTGAACTTCACCGCAAACTTCCATGTCGTACTACCACCACCACCACGGCCCAATCGCACCCCGTCTGAACATGGCATCTACCGACGTCCACGACCAAGAAATAGACGCCCGCTCCCGCTCAGCACTCGCTTCGACACGGCGCAACCTACGCTACCTGTACGACCCCAAAACCGCGCCTAATGCCGTAACCTCACGCCGTACCCGCGCACTCCTCCGCGTCGTCCGCTCCGGCATCATTTTCGCGTTTTGGAAACTCGTGAGATATGCCAAATATGTTGCCATTGGGTCACTGGTGGCGACGATAGGTGCTGGGGCCTTTGGCACATTGGTTAGTGGGGCAGGGTTCGTATTGGCACCGACGGGCATCGCGGGCACGATTTTCGCCGCAACGGTCTGGGGGGCTGGGAGATTTGCTGTTAAGAAGGTGAAGAAGAGATGGGATATGCGGCAGGGTTATGAGGACGATGGGGAAGAGGAGTGGGAAGAGAGGAGGCATGCAGGGAGAAGGATGGAATTTGGAGCGGAGGCTATGCCTTGGTGAAGGACGGTCGAAAAAATGAGAAGGGGGGTGAACGTTTTGTGATTCGCTTCTGAGATGAAGTAACAAACAAGAAGAGCGCAAGATGACAGTGGTCTGTTGACGAATTTGAGCACGACATTTTTTCGACATCCCAAGTTCTCTCAATTACACCGACTTTTCACTCACATGGCCATCTTTGCATCTCTACAATCGCTACCAAGATGCCACAAGTCTACCTTCTCTTCCGCATCGACACAATGGCCATGACGCACTATCCTTCCTGGGATCCTTTTGACCCGAAATGGCCCTCATTCGGCACCATGGACATTACTAATAAGGTCCTTCCATCACGCTACAACTGCGCAACACTCTCTTGGACCATCTTCAAACACAGCATCACCGACTGTTATGCAAACCATATCTACACGGGCTCCTGTGAAGCAGTCTGCGACCCCAGCGTAACCATATCCGTCATCTTCAGCGCCCTGTCCGCGACCGAAGCGCAACAGAGCATCGAAGAATGCTTGGTATGGTTGAGGAAAGCGACATAGCGTGACAGCAGGCGTATGGAAAGGACTAGGGTTAGGATACGGGCGCAGATCAGGACGAGTTTGTCAGATCGGAGATTACATGAGAAGGAGAGCGGTGTGTAAAGGTTATGTTGAAGAAGAGGAACACCTGCTGGTATCTCCTTGAGAGGATCGCGTGTGAGGAGCTAGAAGAGGAGGTCAAGCGGGGCGGTTATTAGAAGAGGGTGAAGACCAGGGGTGTAGGTAGAAAGGCGGCGGAGCATGAGTACGAGTACGGCGATGTGAACATGGAGACTATGTGAACAACTTGGCTATATATTTGCCAGAGACGGTACTGATCAAAGGGATCAAGTGTAGGGTGAACAAGATTTGGTATCATTCCAGAACTGCACATAAACTAGTTCGACAACATCGCTCTGAAGCAATAGAATAAAGAAGTCCGGTACATGCCGTACGAAACGCCGTGATATGCGATCCTAGAGTTCACTATTCCTAGTGACCGTGCGAGTGGGCATGCCCTATCTGCGTGATGAGCGGGAGCAGCATACCGATCATGACGATACTTATGTCGCTCTTGGACATGCCGTTGTTGCCGGGGTATGCATCCATGTAGCCATTTGCGGTAGGGTCTTCGTGTGCGTGTTGAGACGCTGTAGCCTCGGACATGGAGTGCATGGCGACATATCTGGATCGAATTAGTAAACCATACGATCCGCATACGAGAGGTATGAAGGACTCACAAGAAGGTTCCGCCAGAGAAACACAATACCCAGCCAGTGGCCCATGTCAGGCCTTGATCGCCGCCCAGGTGATTGCGTCCGAACATGTGAACAATGGCCCATGTGGCCAATGCGCCAGCTGGTGCGGCTAAACTGAAGAAAGCGAGGTGTGTCCGCGCCTTTCGTTTGGAAAGCCCCTGTTTGAGAAGAACAGAAGTGAGACCAAATGCTGCGGGAGCTTTGTGCAGCATAATCGCAAAGAAGATGACTAGCGATAGAGACGTGGATTCGGCCGTAGAAGAAGCACCTAGTGCGATTCCATCTGCGCATGCGTGTACAACCAGACCAATGGTGGCTGCTGGTGTCTTCTTCGTAGATGGAGGGGGTAGACCGGGCGTCGCTAGGGGTGTCACTGCAGCGCTCTGCATACCCATTCCGTTGAGGCTCAGCGAGGATGAGTTGTGCGGTCCGCGTGCCAGGTTTGATAATGAGATGTGCATTGGTTGGTATTTTGGTTTCGCGGAGGCCATGGCTTCTGGCAGATGTTCGACCAGAAACATCAGAATGTATCCGAGTATGAGGGCAACACCGATATATGCGTGTGGGCTGGGTCCGTCGTCATGGCCGGCTTCAGTATGTCCCTTGACTGGCTCGTCGTCTTCCGGTGCGTGCACGCGAGTGTGTCCCTCCTTATGGCCCTCTGTCGAATCGTCATCTCCGCCTTTTTGCGGGTGGGGGTCCTCGGTTGGCCTCTCCTTCTCCTTGCTATCCTTGATCTTCTTCAGTTGCATATCTATAGCAGCTTTGTCACTAGTCATGTCTACGGTACCCGGCGCCTTGATCGCTCCTCCAGTGAGCGAACTCGTTTCCACTTGATCCGCTCTCTTCCAACTCGGAAACTTGGGTGGGTGAGGTATCTCTTTTTGCAGGCTCGTCAACGATGGTGGCATGGTGGGTTGGACACTCCGCGCACTGTGCGAATGCGCTTTGCTTCCTGCGCTATACATGGTCTCGATGCCTTCAGGTATGATGACGATCAAGGAGGTGCCCACGAGCACACCGGTGCCAAGGAGTGTGATGATGCGCAATTGGCGGGTGGAGAGGTTAAAGGAGAGCGGGAGAATGCCGGCGAGGAAGGAGCTGCGCGTGTTAGAATTCAGTCTTTTACACTGCAGCGATTGAAGGCATACGCAACGGCCATGACCGTGCTCAGAGCGAGCAGCATAAACAATCCGTCCCACATATTGTCGTCGTGTGTAGTATCGTCCCCTAAGCGGATCTACAAAGAAAGAATGCGCCGAGTGCACGGAAAAGAGAAAAGAAGTGATGAGCGGTTCAATCGACGCTATCCATGCCTCGAGCAGTCGGCCGTCGCGATATGGGTGAGGTGGTGGTGTTGTTGGCGGTGAGGGTTGGAGCGTTGTGAGGCTGTTGTGGACAAGTTGGTGGTATAGCGCAACTTTCTTGTGGCTTGGTAGCAGGGGCGGGAACGACGTAGGGCTGCACTAGAACGCGTCTCCCGTCGCGCTAGTAGCTCCTTCACTTTGCGCGCCGCCTGTCCGTCATCTGAGTACTACACACTACTTGTTACCACCCCACCGACGTCGCAGACATACTCAGTATCCACCAAGTCCAAGTCTCATAACACACAGATTCACAACCGGCGTCGTCATGGAGCTCGATTTGGACGATTGTAAGTCGCAAGCAGCAGTCAACACCACAAGCAACGCGAAGGCGTAGCATGTATAGCTTCAGCGCATAGGTTGCTGACATGGTTTAGGGGTCACCAACTCGAATGAGTGCTTCCACATCAACCTCTACCGCACATGCAACGAAAACGGCCCCGAACGCATCCTCGATGAATCCTTCCACCCAAGCTACACATACACCGTCATTGAAGAGAACGAGACAATCGCAGGGTACAAGAACCCAAGCATCGAGCTTGATTTCCGCGCAAACGACCTCAACCCGAAGCTGAAGATTTCATTCGACCAGGAGCTTGACCTTAAGAAGATCTCCCCAGACCTGAACCAGGTTGTTCTATCACCAGAGCTGTTCCGAGAGTACTTACCCGACTCCATCGACGATGCTGCCGGCGCCACGTCTTCAGAGTGGAAACCACCGGGCGAGCGTATCAAGACCTTCAGCCTATACGGAAAACAGTACGAGATATGGAAGGCCTCCATGACGAATCCCAACGCTCGGCGCATCTGGACCAACATGAGGATTCTGACTCTGCTGTTTATCGATGGCGCGACATTGGAGGGTCTGGAAGACGAGGAAACGCTTGATCGTTGGTCGTTATACCTTCTGTACGATGTGACACCCTTGTCAGATGCATCACTTTCCCCGTACACACTCGCCGGTTTTTCCACGTCGTATCGCGCCTGGGTCTTTCCAACCTTCGAGATTGCGCGTGCCACGAAGCAGCTGCCATCACCAGCCGACAGCAGCAATGGTGATGCGGAGAAGTATACACCGCCTCGTCTGACACAAGACCCCGAAACTTTCCTGTTTACCGACAAGCTTGATCTCCTTGAGACGCCGTCGAGGGAGCGCATTTCACAATTTCTCATCATCCCTCCATACCAAGGCCAATCGCTCGGAAGCCGCTTGTACGATACCATTTTCCATGAGTTGGTGAACAAGCCCTTCATTTACGAGATTCCGGTTGAGGACCCAAGCGAAGCTTTCGATGCCATGCGAGATTACAGTGACATCACCTATCTTCGTACACTTCCCGCCTTCAAGAACCTGTCAATCGCCTCAAATCTTTCCACGGAATCTTTGAGGAAGGATTCACCAATTCCGCGGGATCAAATCCTTGGCAACGGCAAAGACCTCGAGGAGCTTCGAAAAGGAACCAAGATTGTGAGCAGGCAATTCTACAGGATGGTTGAGCTCCATTTGTTGTCGACAATCCCGCCAAACAACCGGAATCGCGCACGAATCACAAGGAAAGCAAAGTCCAGCAACGAGAACGATAGAAAATACTACTTTTGGCGTTTAGCCCTTAAGCACCGAATTTACAGCCAGAACGCAGATGCGTTGGATCAGATGGAGGATGTCGCAGAGCGCGTGGAAAAGCTGGAGTCCGCAGTCGACTCGCAGCAGGAAGAATTCGAAGAGCGTCTGGAAGGGTTGGAGAAGCGCCAAAGTCTTGCGACCGATGAAACGTCTGCCCCTGCAACCGGTGCGAGAAGCAAGAGGAAGAGAGCGGTGGTGGTCGAAGATGATGAGGATGACGAGTGGGAAGACATGGATGAAGTGTCAGTAGCCAGCTCAAAGAGAGTGCGGTCGTGAATATAAGAATCGACCCAGGGGTTCAAGGATTTCAAGTGAGGGCAGAGACTTTCTGGGCGGTCAGCGCGTCTCGAAAGCTGCAGATTACGCCAAAGTCTGACCTTGAAATTTCATTCATAATTACAGTTTAGGCAGTATACCCAATCCACGAAGCCTTTGCGCACGCCGCTACCAAAATACCTCATTACGGCGATTACAAGCTAATCTCCGCGCGGGGCAGAGCTACCCCACGCCCAAATTTTGGAATCTGAACATTGAGTCCGAATAGCATCAATACAGCGCAACGACAGTCATACCAGCTTTTCTTGTGCATTCTTCGCGTAGTTCATATAAACGATGCCAGACCGTCAATTCAACCTCACCGTCCTAATCTCAGGCAATGGCTCAAACCTACAGGCCCTCATCGACGCATGCGCATCCGGCGCTCTCCCCAACACGCGCATAACACACGTTATATCAAAGTAACTCAGCTCCCCTGATGCCTTTTTCTCTACGACAGTCCTAATGCATTCGCAGTCGTAAAGCAGCATACGGTCTCGAACGCGCGGACAAAGCCTCGATACCAACAACCTACCACAATCTCCTTGCCTACAAAAAGAAACATCCCGACAACAAGGCCCGCGAAGAATACGACGGTGATCTCGCAAACATCATCCTACACGGGCAACATCCACGCCCTGATCTCATTGTCTGCGCGGGTTGGATGCACATCGTTACCACTGCCTTCCTCTCACCCATCGCCGAAGCCGGTATCAAGATAATAAACCTACATCCCGCTTTGCCAGGGGAGTTTGCCGGTGCGAAAGCAATAGAGCGTGCGTGGAAGGCGGGCAAGGAGGACGAATTGAAGAGGACCGGCGTTATGATACATGAGGTTATTGCGGAGGTGGATGCTGGAGATGCGATTGTTACTCAAGAGGTGGAGTTGAAAGAGGGAGAGACACTGGGTGGGTTAGAGGAGAGGATTCATGCGGTTGAGCATGGGCTGATTGTTGAGGGAACTAAGAAAGTGTTGGAGAGTTTGGGGAAGAAGTGATGAGGGACGATTGTCAACAAGGTGGTTGGGGAAAAGATAGGATAACATGATACCCAGAATGGATGATATGGATGCATGATGCTGTACGTATGACAAACTTGCCGGCTTTTTCTCCAGAGGTACTTGGACGATACAAGTCAAGTGATCGCTGTGGAAGGGTTGAAATTGCCATCTTCTCGAGAACGTCGCGAACTATTCGCAGTCAATCTGGATGGTTGGGTTCAAATGCCACATCAGGTTATGATAGCTCAGGTTATGGCCAGAATATACGAGTTCTTGCTCGCATTATATCCTACAGTAGGAACAGAAGTCATCAGCAGGCTAGAGACCTAAAGAAGACAGTAGTAAACAAGGGGGTCATTGAAGAACAATCGAATAGTTGATTCATCCCAGCTATACCCGAAACAGTTTAGTTACCCCTACGTGCATCCGCTATCCAGTAATCTCATCTCCGTCTCGTCGTCGTTCCTCCCTTGTGCCAGCACAAACACACCACTTGCGAACTCAGTCCCCTAATCTGCCGATGGGAGACTACTCGCAAAATATAGAAATCCGGTAAAGAGTAACAACCAATTGCTCACAAGAACCAAGGCAAGCACAGCCTAATCTTTTCCGCATTCTGACCAACATTCTAATCATGGTTGTTGACGCCTTGATAGGGTTCGAGTCCTTCTCGAGAGCTTTTGTCTTCGAAAGGGCCTTTGAAACAAGATTTGAAGCATTAGATTTGGGTCTCACGGCGCTGCTAGCTACGGTAACTTGACCCTCTGGTAGTCTGCCCGGTGAAGCTTTACTTGTGCCAGTCAACTAGGAAATCGAGCTCTTCTTTGCATCAGATTTCGAGAGATCCTGGTTTGACCTACTTTCGTTTGAAACGCTATCCTTTCCGGAAGCCTGTTTGCGGCCAGCCGTTTCGCGGTCTTTGTCAAACAGAGCCTGATGCGACTTGGGCATTATTGTGTGACGAGCTTCAAAAGTCTGGTCTTCGTCTCCGAGAACATATTTGGCATGTTGCTCGAGAAAAGAACATCCAGAGTCGGTTGGTTTACGAGGGGTTTGTTGGTCTGAGGACTGAGAATAAGGACAATGACCCGGATACTCGTGCCATCACACAAAGTATCTCTTCTAGTGGCCTTCATGTTCACCGAGAAAAGAATATCTGGAATCGCTTGGTGGAAGAGCAGCTCGTTGGTACAAAGGTTGTGTGATAGCACAAGTATTGTTGTCACTATGGACGTCCGTCCTTCGCGTCGTGCGTTGTGGCGCTAGTATCTCAGCTCCTGGCCTTGCTCCCGATGGTTGACTAGAAGCTGTATCTTGCACTCATCTGTCGACCTAGAAGGCAGCTCCTGGGCACAGAATCTCTATATTGCCACTAGCCAGCCCAGCAGTGGTTTGTGAGCTGTACCGTAAACCTCCTCGAGGAAGGTATTGTAGTTGTAGATTGTACTCACTCCTGGAGTTTTGCTGACTGGCAGGAAATGTAGTGAGCTGTCCATTGTCCATAGGATGCTGAAGAAAGATCAGCACTCCCACTACTGGGTTGGTCGTTTGACGATGGAATTGTACCATCATAAGACAGAGGCTGCATCTGACCACTAGATTAAGGATTGGGATCTGGCTGATAAACATGGCCTAGATTCTGGTCAGACCGGGAATTTTCGCGGCGCCTATACCGCTTTCATGGTGCTTCGAGCTCGTCCTCGGTCTGGGAGTCCTGCGTCCTTTTTATGGCCTTTTTCGCGTTGGTCGGGAGATAAAGAGTTTATGTGCCGTACTGCTGACTCGAAGAGAGTTGTAGCGGTGAATAGATACAAGTATAGGTTGTACAATCAAGTCATCATCAAGTGGAGTAAGCAATGCCAACATGCAGAGCCGAAAACGAAAAAAAGGCTGGTACAGCAGCCAAGTGAGCAGTGGGTATTCAAGCGATATCTATCAACAGATGATTGTTCCAAATGTTAGACCATTAAACGTATACGTTGTGCCTAGGATAAACTTCAGGTCTTGACCCACGCTTCGCATCATCACTCACACATCAGTTAGCTGCTTACAGTGAAAATGCGTTGCAGAGCGACTCGTGGAGAAATCGCGAGAAGCAAGCGCCAAATGTCGTTCTAAAACTATTACACAACGAAAATACGTTGTTGCGAGTCTATTAGCAGGCACTTGTTCGCTTAAGCCTGTCGAACAAAGGCAACACACCTTCCACCAGGTGACCTCCAGCCCAGCCTACTTTCATATACACTCTGCTCTTCACCCGACCATGACTTCGCAAAAGCTAGAACTGCCATTGCCGTCCACCCACTTCTATATCGTTTACACCGACCCATCCACCAGTTTCCACCTACCCATGTCGCCCAACCAACCGCCACTCTAACCTGCTTTGCAGCAGATCCTACAATCCTTGAAGTAGCTGATAAGCTAGCTCATAATAAGGAGCGGTATCGTGAACCATCTATGGATACCAGAGATGGAATATCAGTACATGCCGGAGATATGCACTGTGATGTTGAACGCTGCAACGTGGAGAGATATGATGTAGCGTGTGCTAGGGCGAGAGTGTAGGTTTGGAAGATGGCGGTAGAATGGTGAAATGGGTAGAATATAAGGAGGAGAGCGAAGAATGCGTTAGGCTGTAAAGAACATCACCTTTTTATAACTCTGAGACGGTGTCAAGCGTTGGATCGTGCAACGAGCTGCATTGCGAAAATGGAATGCTATTGCGGTATTCGATTGCGAATTGTACATCCAATAAGGTGTGTGTGCCGTGAGACCTTGTCATTACGCTTTCATGATCTACGCATTCATGCTCTTCCATGATGCGACTGTCTAGTCATCCTTCTTGAGATAGTTGACCAAGTCGACCATTTCAGACTGCGACATTGCGGAGCTCATAGCTCGATATGCTTCGTATAGAATCCAGACAGGGAAGATAACCCATAGGCCATTGAAGAATGCGAGGTACAGCCAGCTACTCTGTGTTAGTTAAGAACCACCACTCCTGAACTATATGGTGTATCGAAATGGCAGACTGAACAGGCAGAAGAAACATGACAAAGTCGGCATGATTACGTATGCGACTTGCATGTTTTGTGCGTTGTTGTGCTGAGTTGTGTTGCTTCGTGTGGTCGTGGTCGAGAGATGAGAAGTGGGTCCGCGGGAAGACGGCGCACCGGACGGCACACCCGACGGCGCATATGCAGGACCAGCACATCACTGCTCTTAGGCCAGGAACAACACATGCAACGCATGTGAAAGTGCATACTCTATGTGCAAACTGGAGGGAAGATGCATACAAAGCAGACGAGATGAATGGTTGCAACTATGCAATGGACCAGACATGCGACCCAGCCTTTACATAAGTGTCGAAGAAGACGTGATCGTGTAGAATGGAAAACAGATGACGAAGATGGACAATGGACTTACAGATACATCCAATTGCTTGTGTCGAGATTGGGGCTTCCAGTCAGCCACTCAGGCGCGAACGTCATCCAGCCTAACGTAGCGGTGAACCACGTGTCAGCCACATACTCGCAACAACGCAGTATTGTCTCTTCTCAACAATCCTCGGGCCGGGCCCACATCTCGCCTCACCAATTGTAACAGCTTCCACAATTTGCACATGCTCCGTATCAACTGGAACAAAGTAATGAAAGTATTTGTGACTCACCTCCGTATATTTCCCCTGTGGCCAGTACAATCATCCAGAACCACTTCTTCAACACACCTCTCTTCTCATCTTTGGAAAGAAGATAGCATATCCAACACGCCAAGGGGCCCGCAATGAAAACAGTCAGAATCTCGAGAGCCACAACCGTTAGATCCGTACCTCCCCATCGCTTGTCCGCCTTCGCATACTCCTGCCACAATCGACTCAACGGACCCGTCCCATAGTTCGCTCCGTAAAGAAGGTCTTGCCTACCCAGCCAATACACATCTGGAGGAGTAAAAAGGGTGATATGAGGGTGGTTGCGTGATGCGGCAGAGAAAGAGGTGGGCAGCGAGTATGTGACGAAGAAGCAATTCCAGAGGAAAGAGCCTTCAAAGACAAAGTGGATCAAAGCGTCGAAGAGATGCCAGATGAACAGTACGCGTATCTTGAGGGTAGTCGTTTTCGGCAGGACCTTTATCGAAGCACCATAAGCGCCACCGAGCAGAGCAAGTACAGCTAAAAGCGATATCACGGTCGTCGCGTCGATTTCCGGACCTGAGCGGGGGGCAGGTGGCGGTATAACGGGCGGCGGCGGAGGCACCTTTTTGCTACCAAAGAAGGAGGACATGGTGTCACGTAAAATCGACGAACACGGGACCACAATGCGGCTCGGCTGGGACACAATTCGCTTGTGTCGTGGATGAATACGCGCTCGGATGCAGTCGTGGAAGATAATTCAGGGTCCCAGAGACGCTAGCGAGCTTAGACCGCGGTCACATGGCTGGACAAGTCACGATCCAGAACCAATAGCTTCACAATCCGCAGCAGAGGCCATGCTCACGAGGTGCACCAAGGTGGATACATCGCGAAATGAGGGTAAGCGTTTTAGGGCATGTTTTGGCATTTACTGCTATATAGGGTGGCTGGTCCACGTTGTCCGAAAACCTTCACCCCGCGTCTCCCCAACCCAAGTAACGACGAGATTCTCAACGCCACATACGAACGAACAAGACATCGCACAAGTGATACTACAGTCGACACAATTTAGGCAACGACGTTCTCGCATTCTCTGCCTTTCCTATCGCCTATGTACGAGGATTCGGATCAACGAGTCCTATGGATAATGAGAAAAGAGCTCCAAAATGCAAAACCATCCCAAGCTTTTACGAACCCACAGATCGGGAGCGACCGTCAATAAACGCCGGAACTAGAGTGGGGTCGCTCATAGAGCATTACAACACCATTCCATGGTATGAGAAAGGATGAGGAAAGAATAAACATGTCCGAGGAACGCCATGATGGGACCCAAAGTACGCCGATGAAAAAGACATGCAAGAAAGCCAACAGGAAGATGCTGCAAAAGAGCCGTCCGGATTATGCTGGATAAGACGATCGTCTCGAACAAGACATGGCGAGAAACGCTAATCGCTGGCCCACAACGACGTTTCGTACCGTAGTGAAGAAGATTCGTGAGCGCTCAGTTGCCGGCAGACCAGAAACATCCGCTCCACTCGTCCATCAGTCAGGTCGTAAGCGTGATTCGTGCCCAAGGAGATTCGTTACGCTGAAAAAGCAAGTACCCCCACGAGTTCAGGTAATGTAGTGACTTGTTACACGCAAGCCTGAGGGGTTTGGCTGCGCTCGATGAAGACACCACTTGACATACTGTAGCCATACTGATATTGAGAGGTATATTGGTCCTCGGGTGAGTAACCGGTAAGAGGGCCGGACGAGGCTTGATGAGTGATGAAGGGTGATGAGCTTCGGGGAGTGACAAGCTCACTTGCACCATCTACCATGAGCGGCATGGCAGGCGATGGAGGACTGCCTGTAGCCGAAGACTGATTGCTTCCAGTAGTGTGGCTAAACACGTAGTCCTGGGCTCCGTCGCCATGTGCATTCTTCGTTGAAGGCGTGGGGACGTTCGGAGAAGTTTTGCCAGTGGGTGTGCCAAACTGGATGCGAGTCAGTTTCCGTCTAGGCCAAGCTACCAGGGTGCTGAGGTGGAGGTTGAGAACGTACAAAGCAGAACTTCTGGATCAACTCGTTGTACTCGGCAGACTGAAGATCGGGCTTCTCAAGCGTCAGGGAGTCAGGGCGAGTACCAGGGACGGGAGCAGTGGTGGCGGGCGCCTGGACAGCGGGAGCCGGGCGGTCAAAGTAACCGTTGTTCATCTTGCCTTGGGTGTTCACCTTGAGTCCACTGCGATCTCCGAGTGCCGTCTGGGCAGTGGAAAGAGCAGCCGAAAGGGAGGCGCCAAAGTCGTAACGAGAGGCGAAAGCCTGAGCGACTTGTGGACGAGATGAGGCCTGGGCTGTGTAGATGCTGCTACGCTTGCTCTTGGGCTTGAGCTTGATCGACGAGTTCGGTGATTCGGCGATGATGGCACGGCCGCTACCAAACTGGAACCTGGTCTCGTTGTCGCGGCCAAATTCGTCGTCGAATGAAGCAGCAGGCATGGAGCGTGGGCGGGGAGCCAAGGGTGAGTGTCGGCTGCGAGGAACAGCACCGAGACTGGCAGTCGGTCGCTTACTCCCACGCTCTTTAACCTTCTTCGAGAAGTCAACCTGGTAGTTCATCGAGTTGTTGTTGTCCCAGTACTCTTGGCCATTAACCTGGTACCGAACACACAGTAGCAGGGTCTTGGATTCGAGGTTTGCCTGGTCAGCCAACTTGATGTTGAAGTTGAATCGATCGTAACCGTCCTCCTTTTGCTTCTTGCGAACGTCCTGGTTGAACTCAGCAACCACCTCAGAGGTGGTCTTCCAGTAGTCTAGTGTGAAGCGAGCCACGACAAACTTGTGGAAGGAGAGATTAGCCACTGCGATGTTGCCGACCAGTGTCTGATGATCAGAAGCAAGGAAAATTCGCTCCACGCGAACAGGTGCTGTTTGCCTCTCATGTGTCTCTTGGGTAGGAAAGTTCATGAGCTTGATTTCCCATTCAGGTGTCTTAGACCGCGAGTCGTCGCCGAAGGGGTACTCGCTCTCGCTGTCGTACGTCTCGACAGGGGAAGAGCCTGCACTGACAGCGATGGGCCGGTCGACCTGGAGGAAATGCCTGACCTGCTCAATGTCCTCGTTGAAGTGGACTGCTTTGGAGTAGGTCGGGGTACCGGGCATGCTTGAGGGGCGGCGGCGGGACGGGGGCCGAAGAGCAGGCTTGACAAGTTCGCCAGACTTCTTGCGCAGTAGCGGCGGTTTTATCCGCAGCTCCTCGTCCTCGGCGTCGCTGCCATCGGATGAGCTGATGATTGTATCTGTGTTGATGGGGTGGAT